>JAQPPZ010000839.1:2427754-3028008 GCA_028583015.1 Wollemia nobilis | reverse complement strand
TTCATAAAATCTATTCTATGCAAACCTCTCACAAGTGCATTCATTGCTTTTGTATTATAGTGCTGTAGAAGTTTACCTTCCTTATCTATAGGAGGATTGACTGTTGGATTATATCCAAATTCCACTGCATCCCAAACTTTATTGCCAAGTTCCATTAGGTATATTCTCATCATCATACTTCAATACATGTAGTCATTTCCATCAAAGAGTCGGTGTTGAGTTATTTGAGGGACACCTCCTTAGGATCCATTGTGTTCTTTTTAGCTTTTCCTTCAAGTTGTTAAACTCTTTTGAAGGAACCCACTTTGATACCAATTGAAGAACACAAGCTTATACCGAGAGGGGGGTGAACAGTATAAGAGCACTTTTTACTTTTCTTTCCAAATCAATATTATATATTGTATAGATGGCAATATTAGAGGTAGTAATTAAAGAAATGCACAAATCACCACACATAATAGAGACACCAATTTAACGTGGTTCACCCAAAGATGGCTACCTCCACAAAGAAAATATTTTACTAAAATTTTCTCAATAAATCTCTTGGGAATTCTTCCCTATTACAATGTTTATGGACCTCTGTCCAAAGGAGATGCTAATATTCTAAATCTAGTTCATGGATCTCTATCCATAGGAGAACTCCTTCTCCTCTTCTCTAGCTAGTGATACTCTAGAAGACTACTGCCTCCACTGCACTAGCTTGTGGATCTATCTCCATTAAAGACTCTTATCCCCACTCAAAAGACCTATCCTCACTACCCTAGCTTATGGATATCTATCCACTAGAGACTACTATCCTCTATGCTCTATCACCTCCAAAGCTCTATCTCAAATATGCACTAAACATAGTCTAGTTGATCTAGCACAAATATGCTCAACAAGTCCACTCAAATATGCACTAAACATAGTCTAGTCGGTCTAGCACAAATATACTCAATAAGTCCACTCAAATATGCACTAAACACAGTCCAATCAGTATAGCACAAATTTGTTCAATAAGTCTAGTCAAACCTGCACTAAACACAATCCATTCGATCTAGCACAAATATGCTCCACAAGTCCACTCAGAACTGGCTCAACTCTGCTCAAACAAGTCCACTCAAAACTTGCTTAAATTTGCTCAACAAGTTCACTTAGAACTTGCTAAAATCTGCTTAACAAATCCACTCAGAACCTGCTCAAATCTACTCAATAAGTCCACTCAGAACTTGCTCAAATCTGCTCAACAGGTCCACACAGAACCTATCCAAATATGCTCAACAAGCTCACACAAAACTTGTCCAAATCTACTCAAAAAGATCACACAGAACTTGTCCAAATTTGCTCAATAATTTCACATAGAAATTAACCAAATCTGTATTGTAAGCTTCCATAAAAGCTCACACAAAATTATTCCACAAGTCTCCTCAAAGACTTGCCTCAAATTTGCTTAACAAGTCCACACAGAACTTGTCCAATCTCATAGAAGCATAAAGATAATTGTTAGAGACTCAATATGTTCTACACTCAATGCTCAATCACTTTCAATCTCATAGAAGCATAAAGAGAATTTTTAGAGACTCAATATATTCTATACTCAATGCTCAATCACTTTCAATCTCATAGAAGCATAAAGAGAATTGTTAGAGACTCAATATGTTCTATAGTCAACTCAAATCAGAATATAGAATAGTTTGTTTTATAGAACTTGAACAATCACTTCATATAAGAACTTGAATAGGATCAACCACTCAAATAAACCAATTCCTTAATAAAATATCCCTTTCTCACAAATCCTAGTCCAAGCATATATCAACCAACTCAAAATGTTTCCAAAAATACTCAACAACAAATCTCACATAATGATGATACTCATGATATTTTCAAACCCTAGTTCAGGTTATTTGCACAACAACTCACTTCATCAAAAATGCTTATAAAATAATCTTCATATAACAATAATATTCATGATCTTTTCAAAACCCTAGCTCAAGTTCTTCACACAATCCAATGGCTTCAACAACAATGCTTATAAAACAAGGTTTTAATCACAACTCTTAATTCTAGAAAACCTTGAAGCATTAAATCAAACACTTTCAAAATGGAAACCCTAACCAAATCCTTTTCAATCTAAAATTTATTTAGAAGGCCAATCAACCAACTCAACCAAGGAATAATTTACCCATACCTTTTTGCTGGACAAGGAGTAGATCTCACAAATTTGCCACACTCACAATTTCTTCTTTGCCAATCTCAATAAGGGTTAGAAGATAATAATTTTCTCAACAAAACACAATACAAAATGATATCAAACAAAATACACCTTATCACTCCAACTTTAAAATAATATCAATACCCTCATAATAATCTCTTTGGCAAAAATCCTTTTACACATAAAATCAACACTCACTAAAAATCACAACCTCTTACTACCTTATTACTCCAATTTAAAAAGAATATATCCTCTTTTATAAATCACAATTCAATACATAACAAATTGCTATCACTCCTTATTTCTCCTAACCACTAATTTTGTTGCCTAACTAAAAGCCTTTTAACAAACCCCTTATCACTCCTAATAAAGACTTTAATTAAAACTTTAGGCAATAAACATATAAAAAAAATTACCTTTGCCTCACCATGGGTTTCGAACCCTTAACCTCTGCCTCCACAAACGCCCTAGCCGCGGGCTCCTCAACCACATGCACTCAACACATGTTGAGAACCAAAAGGCTCTATGCGTACTATCTTCCTTCCTTGGTGCCTTAATCGAAAAACGTGAAGCACGAAAACCTTTCCCTTTGGTGCTTACCACCAACGAGTTTCTAACGTGAACTCTTGCTTCCACCAACGTTTCCATAGATCATTAGCTACCAATGGACCATTGTGTCCAACATTCTTAGAAATCTCCAACCTCTCCACCTTATGCCTGGCGGTTAAGACGAAAATATTTTTCGTCTTCTTCCTCAACAAAGCTCTCAAAATCACATACGAAATATTTCAACCTTGGCGCATTTCAATTGTTCGAGGGATAATCTTCAAGGTATTTTGGCCTCCCTTTTTATACACAAAGTTGCCATTATATTCAAACGTCGGTGTTCCAAATTTTCAATGACGTCAGCGCATTTATCCTTTGTAATTTATAAAAGATTTAAATTCCAAGGAATTTAAATTTTATAAATTATAATTATAACCTTTGTCTTTTAAGGCCTTCTCTTATTGCATAACTTTGTATTGATGATATTTATTTATAAAATTTAAATTCCTTTTGAATTTAAATATTTTATAAAATAAATATTAGACCTCCTTTGAACTTTGCAATAGGCCTCCTTGGGTATTTATGAAAACCCATTTTAACTTATGCTCTTATATAATATTAAATATTATGGAGCCCTTTTGCATTTGAACTTCTGCATCGTTGAAGCTTCTTCCTGAATATTTGTGACACCTTTGGCGACTATTTGTTGCCAAATTCCTTGATATTAAATATGACTTCATTTCTTGACATCAATGACAATTTTAACTTTTAGGACTCAAAATATCCAAAAATTAGTAGTCGTAAACCATGCCCATCCCTTTTCTAACGTGCATGTAAAAATTTTATGTACGTGAGGCATGGGACATGAACAGTCAAAAGTGCCACTAATATATAAATAAAATCAGAATGATTATGATATCAAAATATCGCTTGTTATACCGATTAATATGGAAGAAGTTCTCTATCCATTAATTGGTATATGAAAATTTGCACATACAGATAGAGAATATTTACTCATCTTAATGGGCATCTTAAGCCATGTATTTGCCATCATGTAGACTATTTAAGATTTTTTTTGACTGCATACTTATATAATAAACCGGTCAAGTAACAAAGTTCTGCAAATCCAATATTTTGTAAGATTTACAAGAAATTGTAAACCTATAAGGTATTGGATTTACACAACCTTGCAACCCGAGTGATTTATTATACAACTAGCTGATGAAGATATTATGATTCATTTTTTATTGCATGCTGATGTAGTAAACCAAGTGAGAAAGAGGACCCTATTGATCCAGTGTCTGCTGAGACTTACAAATAATTATAGGCCTACAAGATATTGGATCAATAAGGCTTCTCAGCCTGAGTGGTTTATTTGAAAAGCAACTTGTGAGATTTTGATTAGTGTTTGATTGTACTCTTATTTAATGAACTAGGCAAGGGAACAAAGCTCTATGAATCTAGTGCCTAGTAAATATCACAAGTAATTGTTGGCTTATGAGATATTGGATTCACGAAGCCTTATGTCTTGCATGGATTGTTAGATAGATGAACCTTTTATGAGATTTTTATTTAGGTCTAATAGTAAGCTTATATGGTAAGCCAAATGAGAAAGACAACCTTGTTTATCTAGTGTCTTATGAGACTTACAAATAATTGTAGGTCCATAAGATATTGGATAATCAAGGCTTCTCAACTTGGGTGATTTCCCAGATAAGCTATGTTTGATGAATGGATGCCATGATATATTTAATATTCTATGCTTAGGTACTAAAATCCTCATTTGTTACATGAAATACCTACAAAGAATTGTAATATTTTAGTACATCATAGGAGGTAAGCAACATCATGGAAGGGCCTATTAAAAAATTATGAGAATTGGAGTAAAAGGCTATTTTGTTGAAAATATTGTTGATATAGATTGATGAAAGTGTGATGTGAATCTTGGGATAGAAGAAAGGGATAAGGATGGGTCATTAGGGTTGCAAATGATCACATCATACAACACTTAACCCAATAGAGGAAGAAGAAGAGAAGACATATGAGAGATAAAAATAAAGAAGATAGAAGAAAATTGATGTAATTGATTATTGCGTAATGTTGGGTGTCTCAAAGTTGGGATATAATGAATGCGAGAGGCCAAATCATTAGGATCATGGATGATTGTGTCATATATTAGAGGGAGAAGAAATATGATAGATAAGAAGAAGGCAATAAAATAAAGTGAAGGAAAGCAAAGAAGCTTTTGGACTGGGAGGATCACTCAACATGAGGTTTCTTAGGTGAATGTAATGCAAGAAAGTTTTTAAAATGGGTAGGATTGTTTTTTGCACCTATGGGTTAAATTTTACACTTCCTCACTCACTCTTCTTTGTAGAATGATGGTATTTTTACTGTGCCCTTCTTTTGCAAAGCTTTTTAAGTTAGGCGGAAGAAGTGAACCAAAGCGCAACAGGGCCAATAGAAATAGGCAAATATATGATCAAGAAGGATCACAAATCCTCACCTTGATATTAGGTGGAGAACTAGGATCCCAAATACATGCCTCAATCTTAGACAAAAGAATGAGAAGGTAGCACAAGAATTATTCATCCTAGGTTCCCATCTGCAAATTGAATAAAACTTTAATCTAGAGCCCAATTTCCCGTCCATAAAGCGAAGGATTGGGATGATGGAAAAAAAGAGGAGTGTGCCCAAAAACCCATCCAAAGCTGAGATCATAAAAATCCCAAGAAACAAAACATTGATGATCCCAAAAACCTAGTGTAAATGACCAATGAGCACGAGGAAGTAATTTTAAGTGCACAGCTTCAGAGGTGATCAATATTTGATCTATTTGTAGCATAAAGGGACAAAGTAGATTGGAATTTAAGAAGCTATAAAAATGTTCAAGGGACCAAATCTATGTAGGAGCACCTAACTCCTTCTAGAAAACTGCCATCCTTCCTAAAGCATAATGTTAGCAGATCTTTCGATCATTCTAGTGTGATTATTCCCGTCGAACACCATTAATGCCTAAATTTGAATTTGTTGTAAAATATTCTATAAATAGTGGAATGCTCACCATTCCAAAGGGTGGCTCTATGGCCATTACAATTCATATGTAATTCTTCTTTGCCTTGTAAATTATAGCATATCACTGTTTGGTCTCTTAATTTGTCTTCACTTCTATTTTTGCTTAAGTTTGAATGTTTATTTATGCGATGGCCATTTAAGCTAGTTCAATTAATTATGCAATCTAGATTTCATGGGTCTTGCTAGGTGGTTCTAGAATTCATATTCATCCCTGGGTATCAGGGTTTTATTTTTGCTTAAGTTGGTAGGGTGGGAGCACTCTAATTTTGCTATCTGGATTTCATGCACCCTCCCACTGGTTTTGGAATTTTCCCTTACCCACTACACCAAATGATAAAGGGAATATGAGATGAGCTGATATGTTAGGTGGTGTGTTGCTATTTCCTTTAGTGATGTCAAACGCGTGTATCTTGATGCAGCCATACCCCATCCTTGTTAGTTTTGACTACGACCTCCCTTTTATTTCTCTCTCATTCCCTTTTCCCCTTTCTCCCTTTACGAAATAGGTAGTTGGAACCAAAGGAGCCGACCTTCTTCAAAGATTGACTGCCCCTACCTCTCCCAGGCTAGGTGGTCATTCAATATTGTTCAAGGACCATTGGATGCGCTCCTACTTGTTCGATGCGTATTTTTGAACTAATAATTTTTGATGACTCTACTGGGGAAGCTCATTGAGTTTTTGTATTTGAGGAGAGTTAGGTGATACTCTAGTTTACCCATATCTAGTTCAGTCACTTAACAAATCCTCTATGCAACATTTCCATATTCTAAAATTATTTGCCTTCATGTGCTAAAATATTTTTATTCCTCGGGGGATTCAAGGTTTGA
Organism: Wollemia nobilis; assembly: GCA_028583015.1. Taxonomy (NCBI): domain Eukaryota; kingdom Viridiplantae; phylum Streptophyta; class Pinopsida; order Araucariales; family Araucariaceae; genus Wollemia; species Wollemia nobilis. Next base: position 3,021,368 of record JAQPPZ010000839.1, on the reverse strand, counting down.
TGAGCAGCCTTGACCTCATCAGTGGAGTTAGTATGTTCATTTGACAACTCCAACTCTTATGCATGAATTGGGACTTATGAAGGCCAGTGCCTCAATGGCCTAGTAGTGCTTCCCATAGTGGAATGATCCTAGTCCACTAAACCTCCAATACTAGCATAAAATTCTTGAGAGTGCCCTGGAAGCCCTAAAAAAATATAATGGCATCGTAGAAATTTCTCAAGAGCACATTGAATATGTTCTACACTATCACTCCTCCATGACATAACACATGAAAATATCATGATAAAAATCCTAGTCTTGTCTCTAGAAGGGAGGGTGCTATGGTGGTATCATACTCTTAGATAAAAATCCATCTGCTCATGGGTAGATTTGGTGGGATCTCTTATTAACACATTTGATGGCTCCATGGATACCTTCCAACTCTTGATGTATTTTTCATTCATCAAGAGGACCCATTTTGAATCAATCATAGAATTTAACATATTATTGATAAGTATTTGAGAAAGGATCCCCTTAGAATATCGATCATCCCCTACTCAGGCTCACCTTTACTATATTCGAGCTTTCATTTTAGATATAGGCCTCCTCCTATATCAATGTGGGGAAAAGAGATTTCCTCAAATATTTTAGGAGGTTGTGCAAGTCGAGCAGCTCTTGTTTCAAATAGGAAAAATATCTTCAAGATATCCCGCCCTCCAATCCATATTTTCATCTGTTGTGGCTGCACTTCTGATCACACAATATCTTCCATGGATACCATATAAAGTTGTGTACTGTCCAAGCACGTAGTTAAGTGGAACAAAAAAGGCACATCTCTTCTTGAGCTCATGCATAAGATATTTGCGCATGACTCCTACAGTGAACAATCTTGTTGCTTGTACCTTCTCCTAGTAAACAAGGAATCCATACCTATTGGGTAATTCCACTTGCAAAAGGGATTCAAATTTGCACTATTTTTATATCAAAAAACACTTTGAGTAGTAGCTAGATCTCCACCTTGAGGATCTGATTGATCAGGACGCCAACCCTAAAGAAATTCTAGTGGAATGTGATAAAGAAGAATTTGTTTTGATAAAAGCTAAAAACAGAGGACGAAGGACAAACAGAGACCTTAAGGATAACAAACCAGATGCTCTACTCAACCATTTTTAAATATTGGATGATCTTGATCAGTGCATGGAGATACCTAAAACATCGCTACCTGATGCAAATATAACAGGGCTGAATCAAAATTTTCTTCTTAAGGTGGAACTTAAGGAATTAGATCTAGGGGGTTTAAATGAAGAACAAATGGATTTGGATCTGAGTATATATGACATGGTTGAATCTAGCCCTAGAAGGTAAACTATTTTAGAGAGTGGTACAAATTTAGTTATGCCCTCTCCTACTCAGGCACTGATGCAGTCATCCTTAGACTGCAAAACTCCTACGGTGTTGGGATTGTAGTAGAAAATAATTAAAAAAAGTTTTTCAGAAAAGAATATGAAGGTGGGTTGAAAGAAGGACCAGGATAAAATTAAGTTAATGGAGGAGAATTCGATGGAGTCAAAATTCGTGAGAACATTGAACTCCCATTTTTCTAACCCTAAAAAATGATTATCCTTTCATGGAATGTAAGGGGGTTGAACAACATCCCCAGACAAAAAGTTGTTCATGATTTGGTTCATGTACATTCTTCGAATGTGGTGTTTATTCAGGAGACTAAATTGGCTACTGATAGTATGTTCAATGTTGCTCCCAATTTTTGGAGAAGGGGGCAATGCCAGTGTATTGGTGCATGTGGATATGCTAGTGGCATCGCTTGTTTATGGGATTCGGTTAATATATCCCCTCTTACTTGGATTTCCAGTAGATGGTCTATTTCAATTATCGGGCATGATAATGAATCTGGTGAAACCATCCTACTTACAAATATGTATGCTCCTATTGATTACAATGGTAAAGTGACTTTTTGGGAGCAAATTTGCTTTGTAAGAAGTTTGGCTCCCCTGTACCCATGGATTTTGGCTGAAGACTTCAACTCTATCACTTTTTTGGAGGAGAAACGCGGTGGGGTTGACCATCTCAAGAATTTTTCTTCTATCTTCAGTGCTCATATCCAGACCCTGAACTTGGTTGAAATCAAGCCAAATAATGGGATCTTTACTTGGCACAATAGAAGGTATGGGTAAGTTTCCATATCAAAGATATTGGATAGGTTTATGATATCTAGTTATTGGATGGGTAATAACAGAAGTGCTAGTTCTATGATTCTGGAGGGTAGGGGATCTGATCATTGGCCTATCAAACTCTCTGCTCTAGAGTTAGGGCTAAATAATAATCCTTCCTTTAGGTTTCAACTTATGTGGCTTCATGATCCTAAGGTTCATGATTTCATGCGAGGCTGGTGGACCATTGAAAAACCTCCTTATGGCACCACTATGTATTCCTTTATGAAGCGACTACAATTTGTAAAGCATAAATTGAAGAGATGGAATAAACTAAAATTTGGGAGCCTTTCCTTGGCTAAGATGGAAGCTCTTAGGAGGGTGGAATAAGATTCAAGGAAGATTAGAGATCAGGGACTCACATAGGAGCTTCTCATTGAGGAATATGAGGCTATGAAAGACCTTGCTGAATGGGACCTGAGAGAAAAATTATTTTGGAAATAAAAAACTTGAGTATATTGGCTTCAGGAAAGGGATAGGAACACAACCTTATTTTATAACTTAGTTAAGGCTCACCGTAATGGTAACTTGATTACCTCTCTTGTGAATTCTCAGGGTGTCCTAATCTCTTCTTTCAAGGATATTTAAGAAGAGACTAAGAGGTATTTTTCCTCTCTCTTCAAGGAGGACTCCCTCTTAGATGATGAGAATGAAAAGATTATTCTAAGCTAAATTCCATCGATTGTTTCTAGAGAGATGAATGAGCACTTGATGGGTCCAATTTCCCTTGAGGAGTTGGAAAATGTTGTATTCAAGATGAAAAAGGAAAAGCCCTTGGTCTAGATGGATTCTCGATTGAGTTTTATCAGGAGTTTTAGAATTTAATCAAATTTTATCTTTTGGAGGTGGTCCATGAGTCCCAAAAGAACAAACAAATGCTAAGGACCCTAAATGCTACCTTTGTGGTGCTTATTCCCAAAAAAGAGGGAGCAAATTCCTTGGATATGTTCAGGCCTATTGCTCTCTGCAATGTTGTGTATAAGATCATCACAAAAATTATTGCTGAGAGGCTAAAGATATGGTTGAGAAAAATCATCTTTGAGGAGCAAGGAGGGTTTGTTGCTAACTAAAAAATCCTGGATGGGTTTTTTATTGCTACAGAAGCAATTCAATGGATGGAAACTTCTAAGGAGAAAACTATGTTCATTAAGTTGGACATGGTCAAAGCCTATGATCAGGTCAAATGGTCCTTTATTCAGAAAGATCTTGCTACTTTTGGATTTGAGGAGGAATGGATTAGATGGGTGATGAGTTGTATTTCTTCTTTCTCATTCTTTGTTCTTGTTAATAATGAGCCATCAGAGCTGTTTGAGGCCTCAAAGGGATTGAGGCAAGGAGATCCTTTATCTCCTTATTTTTTTATCATTATGGTGGAAGGGTTGGGAAGATTGCTCAAGTCTTAAGTCAGGAAGGGTCTCATTTAGGGATGGAAGTGGGATAGTATTTTGCCACCTCTTGCCACCTTCATTTTTTTGATGATACTGCTTTGTTGGGACTTTAGGGAAGCTCATAATATTAGACAGTCTCTTGACATATATCTTGGTGCTTCTGGACAATTGATTAATGAGGACAAGTCTTCTATTTTCTTCTTCAATACCCCTCCTCTTATTCAAGCTAGGATTGCTTGTATTCTAAGATTCCAGGTCGGGACTCCCCCTTCATTTATCTTGGTATTCCAATTTCATCTCATCCTCTACCTAGATCTTATTGGAAGTCTATGCTTGATAAGTTTAGAAGGAAGGTGAATCATTGGACTTTCATATGGCTATCCACTACAGGTAGAGTGTTGATTTTAAAATATGTTGTTCAAGCTTTACCCATTTATAGATGTTTTGTACAAATAGCTCCCTCTCATTTCATCAAGGACATGGATGCTTTTAAATGAAGTTTGGTTAGGTGGGATTCTATATGTAGTTCGGTGTAAGAGGGAGGCCATGGATTGCAATAGACAACTCTTTTTGGGTAGGCTTTGGTTGCAAAAATTTATTGGAGATGGTGTACCTCTCAATTATATATTTGGGCTAAATATTATCTTGTAAATAATTGAGAGGTATTTCTGAGACTGAGATCCCTAGAGTCAGCTTGGTTGGGAAATGTTCAGTTATCTGGGATGTTGGACTCTAGAGCATACTTTAGAGTATCTTACCTACAATATATAGGTTCTAAATATTTAAAATTCATTTAAATATAGTAGAACCAACTTTACTATTTGAGAGGAAATCAATTTTGTTGTGAGAGCATATAGGGAATTGTTTAAAGTGTTTTTAAACATAGTAGAAGCAAGTAAGATCTCCATAATAGTAGAGATTTCAAACTGATTGGAGTTCTATATAAGCATTATAATTTCTTATGATTATGAATATAATGAGCATATTTTATCATTTTGGTATCAGAGCAAGTTTGCTCAAACGGATCAAAACCTATGGAGAGTGGCATGAAGAGATCTGATGCATGCACTTTGTCAGATAAACTCAAGTGGCCAACACTTAGTAGAGTTGCAAGGAAGATCTTGAGTAAATCATTAATATCTCATGCATCCTATGGTATTTTCTTATGAAATTTTGAGGGTTGTTAAATATAAAGAATATTTAGTGAAAATTTCAAGTGATTTGGGGCTAATTTGCTGATTTTATTAACATTTTGTGTTTTTCAATAAAATGGTTGTATAAGGTGGAATAAAGGGTATTTTATACTCAAATTTTGGAAGAAATATTATTTAGATAAAATCATAATTCAGACAAAATTTCAGGTATTTGGATTTGTATTGATCGATTTGTGTGAATATTGATTTTTTCTTCAAAAATCCTAGATCTAGAATTGTGATAAAAAGGGAAAAAGTAAATGATCACATATTTTTCACCTTTGCGAATTTTCTTCTAAAATTTAGAGGGTTTTTAGATTATTGTCTCAAGAATACAGATTTTAATTTTTAGAAATTTTGGAGTTGTATGGATTGATTTATGTGAAAACTATTGAGGTTGTCTCAAAAACACTCTAAGATCTAGAAAGGGCAAAAGCAAATTGATCACATATTTCTCATTTGTGTGAATTTGCTTCTGAAATTTAGTGAATTTTTAGATACGTATATTAGAAGTCTACAAAAAAAATTTCAATTTTTTTCAATCAGTATTGACTGATTTATGATAAATTTTGTGCTTGAGACTTTGGTAAATAAAAAGAAGCATGTATTTTTGCAATTAGAGGTTAATTTTGAGAGATTGACTTAACATGTTGAGTCAATTGAGTAAAATAAGATATACTACTATTGTTTATTGCAAAAAAAATGTATTAGAAGCTATCTACATTATTCCAAAGTTTTTTTGATTAGCATCAATGGCTTCCAATAACAATCTTACCATTCATGAATTAAATGGGTTAGATTATTAATATTGGTCCATCAAGATGAGGACCTTACTCATAGGCAAGGGCTTATGGGATATTGTAGAAGAAGGCTACAATGAACCTGTAGATTGTACCACCTTGAGTGTAGCTGATATAACCAATAAAAAGGATACCCAAAAGAAAAACTCATTTTCTCTCTACCATCTCCAAGTAGCTTTGGAGAAAATCATCTTTCCAAGGATTGCTTCTTGGTCAACAACCCTAGAAGCATGGACAGCCTTGAGAGATAGCTATCAAGGGAGAAATCAAGTGAATCAAGTGAGGATTCAAACCTTGAAGAGAGATTTTGAGAATCTCAAGATGCAATATGATGAAATAGTGGGAGATTATTGTGTGAGAGGGAAAGCCATTGTAAACAAAATGTAAACCCTTGGAGAAAACTGAAGTAGTGGTGAATAAAGTGTTGAGAAAACTTCTTCATAAATAAAACCATATTGCTATCATTATTGAAGAGTCTAAATATTTTTCTACTCTAACTTTTTATGCTCTAATTGGTTCTTTGATGTCTCATGAAGAAATATTGTAGGGTGCTACATCTACAAGCTATGGAGGTGATGAGAAAGCATTCTCATACAAAGAAGGTGATAATGCATAAGGAAGAGGACAAATACAAGGAAAAAGAAGAGGTGAAAGGAGAGGTAAAGGAAGAGGAAGAGGTAGATCAAGAGGTGGAAATCAAGGAAGAGGAGGTGACAAATCAAAGAAATATTGTTACAATTATGGCAAGGTTGGTCACTTTGCTAGAGATTGTTGGTCCAAGACTTCTCAAGATGGGAGAGGTCAATATGGAAACTATAGAGAAGAGGAAGGAGCTTCTTCAAATATGTTCCTCACCTATGGAAAATTATATCAAAATCTTAATGAAACTTGGATTTTGGATACTGGTTGTTCCAATCACATGAGTGGCAAAGAGGAGCTCTTTGTTACAATGGATTCCTCTTACAAATCAAAGATCAAATTGGGAGATGACAAGGCACTTCAAGTTGAAGGTATTGAAGCCATGGAGGTTACAACAAAAGAAGGAACAAAGAAGGTAAATGACATCTATTACACCCAAAAATCCAATATAATTTGCTTAGTGTTGGACAAATGATGAAGAAGAACTATAGGCTTGTTTTTAATGAAGGAAAATATGTCATTTTTGATAAAAAAATTGTAATAGAGTTATTACACAAGTACCTATGACAAAGAATAGGTTTTTCCCTCTTAAGTTTTGGGAACAAGGAGGTGCTCAACTTGCTAGTGTGGCTATTGCTAATCCAAGTGTGCTTTGGCACTTGAGATTTGGTCATCTTAATTTTGCAAGCTTGAAGTTGTTGACTTCTCAAGCTATGATAAGTGGACTTCCAAGAGTTGAAGAACACAAGGAGGTGTGTGAAGGATGTGCTTTGGAAAAACACTCAAGATCAAAGTTTCCAAAGGGACAATCATGGAGAGCAAGTCATCCACTACAATTGGTGCATTCGGACATTTATGGTCCAATGCAAACCAAAAGCATTGGTAACAACTCTTAATTTCTCACTTTCATTGATGATTTCTCTAGGATGTGTTGGATTTATTTTTGAAAACTAAATATGAAGCTTTTGATTGTTTCATAGATTTAAAAAATAATGTAGAGAATCAAAGTGAGTTTGTTGTAAAAAGTCTCAGGACCGATAGAGGAGGAGAGTATTCTTCAAACATATTTCTAAAATATTGTAAAGATTATGGAATAAAAAGGTAATTCACAATTGCCTACATCCCACAACAAAATGGTGTGGTTGAAAGAAAGAACCACACTATAGTAGAAATGACTAGATCAATGCTGCAAACTAAGAATCTAAGTAACTTGTATTGGGTTGATGCTGTTAGAACTAGTGTTTACATTTTGAATAGGAGTCCTACTTCTAGTTTAGATGGTATTACTCCTTATGAAGGATGGTATGGAAAAAATACAAATGTAAAACACTTTAAGGCTTTTGGTTTTCTTGCATATGACCACATTCCTGATGAGCAAAGAAAGAAAATTGACCCCAAAAGTCAAGCATGTATTTTTTTTGGATATTGTGAGTCTTCCAAAACATATAGGCTCTACAATCCCAAAATACATAAAATTGTACTTTCTAGGGATGTAATTTTTGATGAAGGGGGAGAATGGGGTCATAAAAAATGTTTTGTTGATGATGGATCTCATGATGCAAGTTCCTCTCAAGTGCAGAAAGTGCAGCCCAAAAACAACAAAGGAAGTCCTCCAAGCCCAAGTATAAGTACTACTTTAAGTACAATAGATGCTACTCCAAGCCTTATCTACAAATATCAGTAAGTTATTCACCTATGGATATTGATTCTCCATATAGAGGTAAAATAACACTTCAACACCATCCATATTTTCAAATGTTGGATAAGAATTTTCAGAAAAGATACACTAGAAGTCAAGCTAGTGAAATGAATGTAGTTTTGAAAAGACTTGAAAATCTACATATGTATGGTGATGATGACTCCCAATAGCCTAAGGGATATGTAGTAAATTATGCTTTAATGACTAGTGTAGATCTAGAGCCATATAGCTATGAAAAAGCAAGTGCTCATGATGTATGGACACAAACCATGAAAGAGGAAATGACCTCTATAAAAAGGAATGATACTTGGGAGCTAGTGGAGCTTCCTAAGGGCAAGAAATGTGTTGGATGCAAATGGGTCTACAAGACCAAATTCAATGTTTATGGAAGCATTGAAAGACACAAGGCAAGACTTGTAGCAAAAGGGTTCACTCAAAAGTATGAGATTGACTATGAGGAGACCTTTGCTCCTGTTGCTAGACAGGAGATAATTAGATCAATACTTTCTTTGGCTGCCCACAAAGGATGGAAAATTCAGCACATGGATGTAAAGAGTGCCTTTCTAAATGAGTACTTGAATGAAGAAGTTTTTGTGAAACAACCTCAAGGATTTGAAGAACAAGGTAAGGAGCACCTTGTCTACAAACTAAAGAAAGCATTGTATGGCCTCAAGAAAGCACCAAGAGCATGGTACTCACACATTGATGGCTACTTTCAAAGGTATGGATTCACTAGGAGCAAAAGTGAACCTACCCTCTACTACATGAAACAAGGTAAATACATTATCATTGTATGCTTATATGTGGATGATATAATATTCATGGGTAGTAGTGTTAAGATGAATGAGGAGTTCAAAAACTCCATGATGAAACAATTTGAAATGAATGATATAGGTTTAATGCATTACTTCCTATGCATGGAGGTACATCAAACAGATAAAGGGATATTCATATGTCAACACAAATATGCTCAAAATATGATTAAGAAATTTGCTATGGAGCAATGCAAGCCTATTGAAACTCCAACGGGTCATGGGATCCAATTGAGCAAAGATAATGGAGCACCAAAAGTTGACATGACCACTTACAGGAGCATGGTTGGGAGTCTAATGTTCCTCACCAACACAAGGTCGGATATTCATTATGCTACTTATCTTATTTCAAGGTATGTGGCTGATCCATATGAACTTCATCTACAAGAAACTAAAAGAATTTTGAGATATGTAAAGGGTACATTGGATTTTGGGATCTATTACCATAAATGTAATTCTATAAAATTAGTTAGATTTAGTGATAGTGATTGGGACAACAATATAGATGATAGAAAATCTACTTCAAGGAATTGTTTGTCTTGGATCAAGACTAATTAATTGGAGTTCCAAAAATCAAACTGTTGTAGCATTATCTGTAGACACCTAAATTGTGTCATGCTTAGGGGATCTACTTACATAGACACACTAATAAAATCTTAAGACATAATCTTGGATTTTCCAAGCACCAACAATGGTTCTCACCACTCATTTGGGGCCTTTTCAATCCATCCAAGCTTGGCCGCTCAAGCCAAGAGCAACCAGATTCTAGCCGCTCAAGCCTAGAGCGACCAAACCTTAGCCACTACAGACGACAATGGCTAGATCATAGCCACTGCAGATGACAACGACCAGATCATAGCCACTATAGATGATAGAAGTAGTTTATCGAAAAACAGACCCAATCTTAGGTGGAAGTGGCAGTCTACATACAATAAAGGTGAGCGGGAGTGACTTTGCATTCCTTTTCATGACCAGTTCACATAGGAGACTTGAGTTTGCATTTAGACTTAAGTTAACTAACCTTCAAGCATAAACAAAGGACAAAAGCTTCTCATGCTAATGAATAGTTCACATAGAAGACTCAAGTGGGTAGTTAGATTTTAGTTAACTGGCCTTCAAATATAGACAATAGACAAGGTCTTCTCATGCTAACTTGCACTACGCATGAGAAATTCATTTCTAGGGCTTGGACATAGACCTAGGGTTTCACACTATAAAAGGTGTAAGCCTAAGAGCACCAAAAGAAAAAAAAAGAGGAGAGACACATGATGGATATATGACATATAGAGACACATGATCGATATATGACATATCAAAGGGCATAACACCTACTTTCTTCAACATCAGATCATATTCTTTGACCCATAGATTTGGGGCAAGGAGAGCAAGGTTTTCTTTAGCAGTCACTATCTTGGACAATGGTCCGCAGGCTTAGATTAAATAGACATAACATATTTTATCTTGTTTTCTTATATCATTAGCTTAGATTTACTTGATTCCATGGTATTGTTTTATCATATTTCTATTACATTCTCTGATTACTAACAACCTTATATGAGGAGGCAATCTCGAACAGCTAAACGTGCATTATTGTTTGAATTGCATACAGGGCCACAAGTTCACGATACATAATCCATGACATACGAGAGCAAGAGGATCTATTTGGGATACATACCTAGAGAAGGAGGCATCTGTAAGCCCTCAGACATTTTTGTGTGCAGAATCGGGAAGCATTTTAGAGCGTGCCACCATTTTGCAAAAGGGGATATCTCGTTATCCACTTGTAAATCATTGTATCAAGATGGGTATCCCTAAGAGGGACCGACATGTAACCAGGGTTCAATGCTAATAAAAGATCCATTCTTTGTCATTTTCATGTTATGTGTTTTCTCATAATCTTTTAGCTTTATTTTTGGTATTGTAATAACATTGCAAGTAGATTTAAGGGCAGCGCGTGCGCCCCGAGGTCGCTATAGATGGCGATCACAGTGGGACAACCACTAATTTTTAATTTTATATTAGAAAACTAACTTAATTTTGTGTGCAAGTCTAGCCACTCTGAGCTACAATGGCCAGAAACTAGCTGCTCTGATCTACAGTGGCCAGAAACTAGCCACTCTGAGCCACAACGACCAAGAACCAACTGCTCTGGTCAACAGTGGCTAGGACTGGAGTGCAGCAGAGGTCAAAATATCGAATCTCTGAGCTGGATCAAAGGTTGGTATAGATTTTTTGATATTTTATAGCTTTCTGTCTGCTTCTATGTGTTCATAATAGAGAACTTAAAGCACATTTATGTTTGGAAATTGAAAGAATAAAGAAGAAAGAATTAAGAATTTCACATATCTTAGATCTTCTTTTAAATTTTCCACTAGGTGTTGCTAGGAACAATGGCTTATGCCTAAAAAGTTTGCCCTAGAATCCAATGTGCTAGACATTGTATGTTGTTTGCTTGCTTTGAGGCCCTGCTAGAGGCCATAGTTGCATGAGATAAAATGTGCTCATACAAATCATAGTAGTTCATGCATCTTTCTGAATATTGAAACGTATTTTTGCACTTAAGCATATAGGAAAGAATTATTGCTGCTATATGATGCACTTTATGTTACACAATATTAAAATGAACACCACACATACACATCTCATTTAAAAATTAGAGAGTTGGATTTCATCACCAACCTTCAATTCAGTCTAGTGACATTGGAATTCATCTCCTTCCACTGGTTTACCCCCTAAATCTTCCTAGAAATGGATTGGGAAACTTACTTATAGTGACACTAAGTTACTTGTGTTCAAACTGTCTCCCACTATTGGAACAATCATTGGTTTAGAGTGGAGGAGCTAGGCAAACCCCCCATTGGGTCTTCAACGGTGTACCCTAGCTTCTTTTGAGAAAATCATGTTTGGAACGAGTGTACTTGATTGTCACTATGGATGAGTCTTCTCATTCTTAATCCAAGAACAAGAGCAAAGAAATCAAGAGAACAACACATCAAAACATAACAAACAGTTTAGGGCACACTTAAATTGGTAATCAAGATAAACATTTATTTGGAATTGTGTGGTCATTCCTAAATAGCAAAAAAAAGATCAAGTCATAAAACAACATGGTCAAAAAAAGAAGTAAACGCCCTCGGTCTGATGTCGAGGAAGAGACAGAAGCAATTCATACCCATAGGTGGAGTCATAGTAATGTTGTACGACCTACCCGTAAGATCGTGAGACATAGCTCCACGAGCCTAAGGGGTGATAACTCAACTCTTGGGGGATCTCCTCGAGAAATCCCAAGTAAGGAACCACATCATGGAATAAAGTCACATAAAAAAAATAGGCTTCATAGCCATCCTCATCAAGGAGACATGAGGAGACCTCAAATGCCTCCTCTAAACACACAAAAACATCTCAAAGACATGAGGAAACTTTGAGGGCTTCCTCCTGACATGGACATAAAGAAGGTTCTAATACCCATTCTTCACATAGGGATGACGAGACTACCACATATCCATCCACATAGAGAAAACATGACACCACAAAGTCCTCTTCATAAAGAAGGCAAACAAGAATTGTAACACCTCAAGACTCACAAGAAACATATGAAATAGGTCTGCCCACTAAAGAGTAGGAAACTAGAGCTACATCTAGTCATGGGAATCATATAGAAGAAACCCTTCACACAAAAGGAAATATTCTCATAGACTATGACCTCATAGGAGTAAATGGCACCCCACAGGACTAGCCATGGAGAACGAGACAGCTAGACAGGTTGGATCAATTTCCTACTCAACCAACCCAAAGAACTGTAGCTACTAAGAACCCTGCATCTGAAATCTCATGAACTATGACTTCTAAACATACCTCCTAGTCTAGGGTACCTCAGAGTGACCCTGTAGAAGACGCGTGGAGTCTGATCATAGGGATATTCAATAGTACACTGAATAAGTCACATTAACTAGCAAGAGTACAGATACAACAAAAACCCCCTCGAGGAATCTATGAGTCAAGACTACAAGAATAGAGTCAAATAAACATGAGTCTTCTACAATAGCACAAATTGACTGAATGAGGCGGTTAGAAAATACATTACGCAAAGAGCGAGAGCTAGTGGAAGCTCTCAAACAAGATAAACAAAGAGAAAGACTCTTGCACCAACATGATCAGTGGTTAAGAGAGTAATCTGAGCAGCTAGCTCTTAACAAGATACGTTGACTCACCTAAGGAAAGGCACACTAGACAAGATATCCCACAACGAAACCCCCCACCAAATCATGAACAGAATTCAACTAATGAGGAGAGGGCAAACATAAAAAATAAAGATCACAATCCTGATTCCCCTTGTAGGAGGGAGGAAAACAAAACAAATCAAATGGATAAAGAGTTACCTCCATTTCCAATGCGAATAGGCTTGCACAAAGAGGAAATCCATGCATCAAAGGCATTTCAATAGCTTGCTAAAAATATGAAAACCTTTGAGAAACAAGAGGCAACTGGGAACTCACCAACATTGAGCAAGATACACAATCAACCATTGTGCCCATCAATCCCTAGCCCTCCATATCCTAAGCACTTTGAGATTCCTAGGTTAGAGAAGTTTAAATGTGAAGAGGATGCACAAGAGCATGTCACCAATTTTATCAATGCTTTTTTTCATCTTGAATACAATGACGCTCTCATGCTGAGAATATTCATAATGACATTTTTAGGTGCTACCACTCAATGGTTCAACCAACTACCTAAGCATAGCATAACCAACTTTGAACAATTAGTAAATGCATTCTTGAAGTGTTTCTCCTTTGGTGCTAAGAAGGTGAACCTTTCAGACCTGACAAACCTGAAATAGTATGATGATGAGCTGGTAATGGATTATGGAAATATGTGGATAAAAATCATGGCAAAATTATCATTCTTCGTTCCCACAGAAGATATCATTCGTATGTTTACCAAAAGTTGTTCTAAAAATATCTCCTCTTGCTACAACTTCTAATGTATCCTAAATTTGAGGAAGCTTTGACACAGGCCAAGCTCATCAAAGAAATAAAAGTAGATGAGGGAACCATTAAGCTCTAAAACAAAAAGGAGTGGAATAAGAATGGTAAGAATGACAAGTACAAGCAGAAGCAAGGCAACCCTGCTCCAGTCAATAAAGTTGTATTGGATACACCCAAGGATGGGGGTGCACAAAAACCATAGAACTATCAAGCACATCCTCCACCAGCCAACTACGACCAAAAGAAAAATAAAAGAATAAATCGAGAACGCAAGCTGCCTCATTATTTCACACCTTTAATAGAATCAATGCAATAAATCTTTAATCAGTTGAGCGAGGCCAGGAGGATCAGATTTTTTGATATACCTCTTGTATATCCCAACCATCCTAAGCCAAAAGGATATAGGGAAGATCAATTTTGTCCTTATCACAAGATATCGGGGCATGACATTGAAGCTTGCATCGGGTTTAAGTATCAAGTGCAAAACATGATTGAGGCGGGAGAGCTCAAAGTTGACAACCCACTAGCTCCCGATAACAAAGACATGGGCATATAAAGAAACCCATTTCCCAATCATGAGGCCCCTCAAGAGCAAGGGACCCAAATCAATTAGGTTTGAGCTAACATACCTACCCACAGATGCATTGGAATGGTTGATATTATTAGCATAGCAATAAGGACTAGGCGGTATGGTCAACCGCAACCGCTTGTAGCTCCCATGAACATCCCAGCCACTCCTAGGAAAAGGCAAGACAACCTTCTAGGTCCACCAACGAGACCTGTGGTAACTATTCAGAGTAGGTTGGATCAAAACTTACAAATGACTCTAGCTAAGTTATCCATCTATGAGCTCATACAACAGTCCAAAATCATAGGGAGACTAATGGAGATTTTAAGAACAATTGAGCTTCAACCGCAAGATGCAAATGCATTCACTCACTTTGTGGGACAAGTGCAAGAATGCCAGGAACCTGTAATCTGATTCTATGATCATGAGATTAAGATAGTTTCTGCTGCCTTACCAGACCCTCTGCTAAACATTGTAGTGGCCATCAATGACCTACCTTTCAAGAGGGTTTTGGTTGATATAGGTTCATCGATAAACATCATCACAACTGCAATAGACCACCTCAAGATACCCAAGACCAATATCATTCCAGGAACTTACACATTGAGAGCTTTTAATGATGCTTTATGTAATATTGTGGGAACGATAGTCCTACCCATCAAGGTGGGGCACAAGACCATCCCGTGATGTGTCATGTCTTGGAAGGTGCTATGTAGTACAACATCCTCTTAGGGCACCCTTGGATAAGGGCCATGAAGTGCGTGCCTTCGATATTGCACCAGTGTGTCAAGTATGTCCACAAAAGCAAAGTCTATGTGGTTCTGGTCGATGAAGAATATTTTAAATATGTTAATTAGGTGGATATTCTGGAAGAATTCATGATCCCTTCTACTCACCTATATGTGGCACCTTCATCCCCAACCACACAAGTTGATAACAAAGACAAAGGGGTAAGAAAAGACCCATGCACATCAACACCTTCTGGTGCACTCAAGACAATCAATGCTTATAATGTATCATCAACGTCAAAACCAAAAGACAATCAGAAGCTAAAGGTCCCATTAGTTAAGGAAGAAAGACCCAAAGAAATGCCAACTGTAGCCATTACTGAAATGCCAAGTACTATGGAAGAGGAAGATCCTTAAGATCAAGATGAAGATAGTGATTATCACCCTGCTTCGCCAGTATCATCCACGGGGTCATCCATGTCGCATGCATCAATACACTTGGCAAGTACATACATATGCGAATACCTTGTGCAAAACATCACCTTTACGCCTATCATTGAGACTGCACAGGATATAGGGAGGCCTAAATACTTGAGGCCACCAATAGGAACAGTGGTTCCACTAGGAATCCCTCCCAACCAAACCAATTTTGTCTATGCCGGCCTGGAATGCGCTCATAAGTCTTTAGATATAGAAGGATATGGTGATGAATTATTCACAGTCAATGTTCGTTACCTCTCTAATCTTAAATTTTCTCTAAGATACTTTGAGCATTACCATTCGCATGGCTATGGCCTTGGCATATATGAGCAAGGGCGTAGGAGGAATTACGAGCCACTATATCAACTTCATTTTGATAGATTTGGCTTAGGATATTATAGCGAAGGTCGATATGACTCGCTTGCAATGGTATTGGAAAGATTAAGCATAGGGTTGGGAGAAGACATTGATTTCATTCCTTATCACCCCTTGAGAATAGCAAATTTGAGCAATATACAAGTAGCCACAGTAAATATGCCGCCTCCAAAAACTTATCAACCAAGCACCTCAATTGATTCCACCTCAATAGGGTACAACTCGTGGGATGAGGAGAATGGATATGAAGCAAGTGATGATGATGCGCAACTTGGCTTAGCCTATCAAGGGCTTCACTATTTACAAAGGTTCACATGGTCCATCCACGATGAGATTGAATATACATCAGATGAAAGTGACTATGAATCAGAATACTAAATAGAAAGAGATTACTTAGGCTTAAGCCATCAACCCCCAACTTTGGGGCAAGATACAAATACAAATGGATTCTTCATAAGTGACGAAGAATATGAAGATGAAATAGAGATGGCCTACTTGGGGCCAAGACATAATCCCTTTGTCTTAGGGTCGCATACCAATGCTAATGGTTTTTGGATAAGTGATGACGAATTTGCAGATGAGACCGAGATGGCTTATCTTAGACCTCACCACTTGCGGTAAGTCAATGAGCTAGTAGAGAGAGAGGTGGCACTTTGTGCCATAGACCCTCAACTGTAATTTTTGGGGAGACCAATTGACCTAGCTACCATTCATCAGATGGTTAATCCCCCTACGCATACATTCAGAGAGCAGTTAGAGACCAATGATCCTATTGTTTGCCCTACTCATGGGCCAGATCAAGAAATTCCTATTACTCTAGAGCCTCATCGTGAGTATAGAAGGGAAACCCCTGAGACAAGATTGCACCCATGTGGTCCTAGATATTTCGTCCCATCCATCAACATGATCTCCATGAATTTGACCATTCCACTTCATAATCTAGCATATCCTACCAAATCATTGCATCTTGATATAGACGCTATTGATTGGGATCGTGCTAGTTCACCCATAGAGCGAGAAGACCTATTCCCCAATGAAGATATGTTACAGTCATTCCATTTTGCATCAGGTTGTGCATATGATGTCTTCCATGTTGGTTTGGAACC
Organism: Wollemia nobilis; assembly: GCA_028583015.1. Taxonomy (NCBI): domain Eukaryota; kingdom Viridiplantae; phylum Streptophyta; class Pinopsida; order Araucariales; family Araucariaceae; genus Wollemia; species Wollemia nobilis. The sequence continues at coordinate 3,004,388 of JAQPPZ010000839.1, read as the reverse complement.
TGAGTCAATAGGTCCTATGAATCTTGTCGATGACATTCATTTGATACCCATGCCTCATCAGCTGGAGGATGGGTCACATATGGCTATAGAAGTAACTTTTGAGGTGGACATCAGTGATGATCCTAAACAACCAAGGAAAGTCAAGTTTAGAGAAAGTCTATCTCTACAAGAACAATCCATATTGATTCCTCTCCTCAAGCAGAGGCTAAATATTTTTGCTTGGACTTACAAAGATATGCCAAGGATAGATCCAAAGTTAGTCGTTCACAACCTTTCATTGGATCCCATGAAGAAGCCAGTCAAGCAAAAACTGAGGAAAATGCATCCAACCATTGCTTTGATGGTAAAGAACAAATTGTAAAAACTACTGGATGTAGTATTCATAGTTCTTATTGACTACCCTGAGTGGGTGTCAAACATGGTACCCGTAGGGAAACCTGACGAAAGAGTTTGTATCTGCACGAATTTCAAAGATTTTAATAGGGCAACACCAAAGGATTCATTCCCATTGCCAAACATAGATGCTATTGTAGATGCAACCGCAGGTTATGAAATGCTCTCCCTAATGGATGGTTTTTTGGATACAACCAAATATGGATTAAGCCCGAAGATCAACATAAAACTGCTTTCATTACTCCATGGGAAAATTTTGTTACAAAGTGATGCTATTCGGTATCAAAAATACTGGTTCCACATATCATCGGGCCATGACATACATATTCCATGACTATATGCATAAGATATTGGAATATTACATGGATGAATTACTAGCCAAGTCCTTATTGCGGCAAGAACATGCCGAAGTCCTTAGACAAGTATTTGATCGCCTCATAGAACATAATGTCTAATTGAATCCTAAGAAGTGCGTTTTCGATGTAACTTCTGGCAAGCTTTTAGGATTCATCGTATCCAAGAGAGGCATTGAAGTTGATCCTACAAAGGTAAAGGCTATACTAGAAATGGTCACCCCTACCAACATTAGGGAGTTGAGGAGCCTGCAAAGCAAGATAGCATCCATCAAAAGATTCATAGCGCAATTATCAGACAAATGCAAACCTATGAATAAGTTGCTACGTAAAGAAGTCCCCTTTCATTGGGATGAAGAATGCCATAAAGCCTTTGTAGAGATCAAGACTTATCTAGCAATGCCACCAGTATTGGCTCCACCAAGCCTAGACATACCATTTTTACTATATATCGGCTACGAATTTTGTACTGGGTACCATGTTAGCCCAAAAGAATGCACAATACAAAGAGCAAGCCATATATTAAATTATTCGCACCTTGGTGAGTTATGAGCTAGGATATGCGTATGTCAAAAATTTGTGTTTAGCAATGGTCTTTGCAACTTGAAAGTTGTGACACTACATGTTGAGCCATATGACCTACGTCATATCAAAACAAAATCCTTTGTAGTACATGATGAGCAAGACATATCACAATACACATATCACAAAGTGGATCATGCTATTGATAGAATTTGATCTAGAGTTCATAAGCCAAAATTCCATCAAGGGACAAGTCATAGAAGATCAATTGGTAGAGGCGCCTCTTCAGGATAACAAGCCTCTCACCATAGAATTTCTTGATGATGCGGTCTTTGCATAATCAGATTCGCCAGAGCTTGAAGAACCTAAGAAAGAAAAAGACATGTCATTATTCTTTGACGGTTCAAAGTGTGAACAAGGAGGTGGAGCAGGGATTGTATTTATCACACCATAGGGCTCTCCATTGCCCTTATCATTCAAACTAGACTTCCCGTGCATAAACAACAATACAGAATATGAAGCATTGATCTTGGGACTCCAAACAACCGTAGCGATGGGCATTAAAAGATTGAATATCTTTGGTGACTCCTTGCTCATAGTAAACCAGGTCAAAGGACTCTTCCAATGTAGGTGCCCACTCCTGAAGACTTACAAGGAACTTGTTGATAATTACTTAGCCCGACTAGAATGGTACAACATCAAGGAAATCCCTTGTACGTCGAATATATTTGTAGACACTATGGCCTCTTTAGGATCCTTAATCCCTCAAAATCTATCTGCTAATTTTATAACCATTCATGTAAAAGTGCTTTCACACTCAGCAATACGTCATGAAGCTTTTGATAATCAATAATCAGTTAACACGATCAACATCGAACCAAATCAAGATTGGTCCTTCACAGCCAGGAGTTTCTTGCAAACAACACCTAGGGGGTCATTGATCTCCCAAGGACCCATAGAGTGTGGTGCAACTATATACCATAGAGTTGTTCCTTAATCTGTGTTCACTACCTCAAAAATGCAGGAAGAGAAAGCTATCTATTCTATAGAAGCTATGGCCTATCAGGATTGGCTTTCCCAATTGCAGGACTTCCTGAAGCTCGAAATAATACCTCAAGGTTTGTCACATATAGAAAGGTGAACATTTAAACAGAGAGCAACAAGATACATTTTTCTAGGAGAAATCCTCTACAAACAAGGATATGATGGAGTATTACTCTGTTTTCTTGAGCCCCAGGAAGCATCTTGGGCAGTTTCACAAGCTCACAATGAAACATGTGGAAGCCATTTCAGTGGCATGGCCATCGTTAAGCGTATCTTGAGAATGGGTTACTATTGGTCCAAAATGGAAAAGGATTGATGCAAGTATGTCAAGAAATGTAGTAAGTGCCAGCATCATGCAAATCTAATGCACTTACCATCACAAGCTTTGCATCCCATCCAGGCAGCATGGCCATTCTCGCAATGGGGACTAGACTTGATTGGGAATATCTCACCCCCATCCTCATGTCGACATACATTCATCATAATTGCCACAAAATACTTTACTAAATGGGTACAAGTGATCCCCTTAACATAAAAAATTGGACCAAGGATTGCGGAGTTTATACTCCATAATATCATAAGTCGTTTTGGGGTCCATTCTAAGATAATATCGGATAATGGGCCATATTTTAAGAACAAAAATGTGCGTGCTTTAATGAAAAATATCATATTCAAGATAGTTTTTCAATGCCTTATTATCCACAAGCAAACGGGCAAGCAGAAGCCTCAAACAAAATAATAGTCTTCATTTTGAGGAAGATAGTGCAAGAAAATCACAAGGATTGGCACATGCGATTGCGTCTTGCACTATGGGCATACATGACTAGTATACAGACACCCACTGGGGCAACACCATTTTCACTAGTATATGGCACTGAAGCCATCATGCCAATAGAGTTAGAAATCCTGACTCTATGCATATCACTAAAAGACTTCATAGATTATGAAGCTGCGTGGCAAGGCCACCTTGATCAATTGATTCTTCTTGATGAACGTAGAGTCAATGCTTAAGATCATCTCCATGTTTACCAAGATCACCTTACACGAGCTTACAATAGTAAATTCCACCTAAGGGAATTCAAGGTTGGAGATATAGTGCTCAAAGAAAACCAGTAGAATTCAAATCTACCGCTGCATCTGTGAGATAAGTTCACGGTAAACTGGATAGGTCCATACATGATTTCATAGAGTTGGGCATGGAGCATATCTTCGTATATCATTATATGGTGTTGAAGAGCTTGAACCTCTCAATATCATTCACTTAAAGGTATTTTACACATAAAAACACAAAAAAATTCAAATATGTCAAAAAAAAAAAAACATTCAAATATGTCAAAAATCAAAAACATTCAAATATGTCAAAAACACAAAAACATTCAAATATGTCAAAAAAAAAAACAAATCATAAAAACATAAAATTCAAAAATTCAAATCAAAGGCTCCAAGGGTAACTCAAGCCGCTTGGTCAAAATTCAAATCAAAGGCTCCAAGGGTAATTCAAGCCGCTTGGTCAAAAATCAAATCAAAGGCTCCAAGGGTAATTCAAACCGCTTGGTCAAAACCAAAATCATCAAAGTCTCCAAGGGTAATTCACGTCGCTTGGTCCAAAATCAAATAAAAAAGGCTCCAAGGGTAATTCACGCCACTTGGTGAAAAATCAAATCAAAAAGTCTCCAAGGGTAATTCAAACCGCTTGGTCAAAATAAATAACAAAATTCCCAAAGGCATAATAAGTCCTTTGGTCAAAATAATCAAAAATACAAAAATAACATAAAATCAAAAATACAAAAACAATTGCACTTCACATTTTGCATCCACATCATTGCATTTCATTTTCACATACATTACAAGATATGTCATGAGAGTCTTAAAAGTGATACCGCAGTTTGTTGCACAAGTCATTCATATCCATACCTCCATCCACATGTGTGTAATTGTGTTTTTCAACACAACCATTATTTTTTGCTATACATAATTACTAAGGATTTTCAGTTAGCCAACAAAATCTAGTAATCTTACCAACTTTTGAGGAAAACAACTTTTATTAGTAGAAAGAAAGACCTAGTTGTGATAAAGCCTTGGATATTCATGATCTCGTCACTAATTGAAACACTAAAATCCTAGCTGGTACATGGAAAATATGAAAGCTGCAAAGCGGTCTAGGTTACCTTAAGTGAAAAGGATTATCCTTCCTTATCCCCCTATGCAACCGGTTTAAAGGTGCCGAGAATTGGCAAAAGGACAAGATTTACCCTATCAAAATCCCTTGCTTAAACAAAATAAGCAAAATCCCAAAGCAAAAGTACAAATTCAAAAGGCCAAGCATACAATCCAAATTTAAAAAGCAAAAATCCAATACAATGATATATTCAAAATACAAAAAAATCAAGCTCAAAAGAAAAAAATAAAAAAAATAAAAAACAAACAGTCATTTTCATCACTAAGAATGAGCAAAATAAACAGTGATTATCATCACTACAAAAAAATCCCCGCTCAAAGAAAAAAATAAAAAATAAATAGTGATTTTCATCACTAAGAATGAGCAAAATAAACAGTAATTGTTATCACTACATATGAGCAAATATCCAAAGCAAAAAAGAAGGGAATAAAGCTTGAATCCCTGGAATTCTCAACATTGTACAAAACTGGAAGGAGAAACCTTATGCATGATGATATGTCTATTACAATTGCTTCATGCATTTGTGTAGACCAATGTTTGAATGTGTATGAGCTAGCTTAGGTAACCAAATATTGCCTAGTGGTATAGTCCAATGAAGTCCAACATAATGATGAGAAGAACACTTGAGGATCCCTGATCTTAGCAATGGGTTGAAAGAATCCCGCCTGACATCGGAGGAAATTCTTGAGTTCTACCTCAAAATATACAATCACATGCACACACTGAGATCATGAAAAACTAGGTCCATGGTAAAAGCCTTACTTTTCAAAAGTCTAAGTGGTAAGTAGACAGCTATTGATAGGGGAACTAGAGTGTTTGAATCTCCGAAAAGCCCCAAATTTTTTTTACATAGCAACAAAAATTGACATCATTCACACCATCATATTCCTTATAAGATTCTATAAATTAGGGGGTATCAACATAGTAGGACATATACCGCATATATATTAGAAATAGTATATAGACGACCACTGACTACTTTATATATTTTAATTTACAAAAACTTATTAAGAAGATACAATACACACCATTACATCTCATATATGAATACTTAATCAATTCTTAGGATATAAGTGATTATTTAAATTCATGATTATTTTTAAACTTTCTGTGGTATCACCCATTAAGATTGTCAATGTCATATGCATTCCATATGTTTTAAGTGATTAGAGCATACAGGTTCTATTTATACCATTCCATCACATAAGTTAGATGCATATAATTAAAGAAAAAATTAAACATACATTTAACAATAACATTTGCATCCATGAAAACAAGTCATTAATCATCCATAAACCACATCATAAAACATATAGGCAATATCCATTTGCATACCATAAATTCATCATTCATCATCAAAATACATTGCATCATATCATAAAATAATATAAGCATCTACACATCCATCTAAGCATATTCAAATATCATCTATCATCTAACATATCCATCAAATCATCATAATATCATCATCACATCACATCATAAAACAAAATAACAACAAAAACATAAGCAATAAATGGTACACATAATGAGTCACAAAAGGCAAATCTATCATAAAAATATGTGTCAAGTCCAATAGATATACAAAAATGCCCGTGGGCTATAGTCATGTAGGTTAGTCAACCTAAAAAATAGATCAAGAACCAAGTAGAACATCAATCTAGTGTCGGGCCTAGGCCCCATGCATCACCTCCTCCAGTACCACCTCCCCCTGTGGTGGTGTCGCGAGTTGAGTGATGTGAGCCTGTAGGTCTCTCTGTCCGAGTTCAAGTCTGTTGGCTAGGACGAATGGAAGACTACCCCGAGGTAGAGTGCCCATTGACCTACGAACCACCTGCGTATATTGGATCCTTAGAGGCAATCCCATGCCTCCTGAGATGCATCTGAAGGAGGGTAACATGATCCATAAGACCTCAGATACGAGCCTCATGCTCATCCAACAAGAAATGAAGTCGTACCATCTCTACCCCTGATATTGCTACTAGAACCTCTTGTGGTGTAGAAGCAGGAACAATAAACTGCATCCTGACATCACCACCCATGATAGTAGCTTACAGATCCTGTATCTGTGCTACGAGCTGCTCAATCGTAGCATCTCGTCGTTGTGCCTGGATCTTAGTAGCCTGGAGCTTAGCCTCAAACTCGTGCAAATGTGCTCTCAGAGGAGAGTCTCTCTCCTTGGGCTCTAACTCCTCCTCCTCCTTAGGAACATCAGGATCCTCTACTACCACCTGCTCTACCAGCTGGCCCCATACCTCGGTCCTAGATCAAACCCTACATCTTGCTGAATGTGCACCATAACCCCCGCCATCATCCTCGTGCCCTAGGCTACCGATGCCATGCCACATCTGATCACCCCACCATTGAGAGTAGGCCTATGTAACTCCCCTAGCCACTATAGGGTCTACAACTGGGGCATCCTCCTCATCTATAAGCTCTATGACCTATCATGGAGGTAGGTACCTCTTTGCTGTGACATGCCTATACAAGAATGGTACCAAGGGCACATCCTGCTATAATTCATACTGACGAAGAACCTGAGAGTAGAAGAAATACTCTTGGATGACAATCTTATGGCCAACGAGCCATCACTCATGCTGTGTCCTAGTAGTAAAACTACCTGGATCATCCCAAAATGGACACTCATAATACGGCCGCCACACGACATCTTCGGCCAATAGTCTGGTGAAAGCATTAGTGTAGTGGGACAACTCCCCTACAAAAGTGTGCTCTTATGCTCCTCATGCTCTTGAGCCCATCTGGTAGTATAGTACTGTGTTCGAGCCTTAATAGATGCAATATCAACTGGGAGCCCCTTAGGGCGATCTACCTTAATGTGCTCCCATCCCCAAACCTGTAAGAGCAAACTGCTAGTAATGCTGATGCATCCCCACCAATGGATGTGGTACAAATCATCGTAGCACTAACACAATAGTGATATACCCCATGCATAGATGATAGGCTTCTCACTATCTAGTAGGTCCTGCACCATTGCTAGGAAGTTCCAAGGGAACCTCAAACCTGACCAGTCTAGGATAAGAACGTTGCTGATCACCATCAGCAACACAACATGCCTCACTGTGAAAACGTGAGCATCATACCAAGTCTTGATAGATACTCCCTTGAACCCAGTCTCCCAAAGAGCCTATGTAGGACGTGCCTCAAAGACCCTATCATATATGACAACCTGATCATTAGTGGCCAATGAAACAATGGGTACCCCATCGAATAGGATCCGAAAGATCCTGTACGCGTTCATCCGTGTGATAGTCATCTTGTCGAGTGGAAGGTGGAAGGTGTTGGTCCGTGGGTCCCAATGGTGGGCTAAAGCTGTAAGATAAGCCTGGTCGACCATAATGTGGGGAAACCTGATAACGTACTATAGCCCATGGGACTTAAACCACTCCCAATCAGTGTCATCAAAGCCAGGAAGCAAGTCTAACAGGAGCTTCGGGTCCCGAGCCCAAGCAATGAGGATCTAAACAAAGCAGAAGAAAATCAAAATATAACTACAGTGCATCTAAGGCATAATTCACAATAAACATGAAAACGGTGCAAAAGAGTATGAGTTACTCTAAATCTAAGAAAGAAAAGAATAAATTGCACCTAATCAAGAAAATTCCAAAAAAAAAAAAAATCATAAAATCAATACACAAAATGCAAAAACAAGGCTCAAGCTTTAGCCGTTGTCACCTATAGCGGTCGAAACCTAGCCACTAGAGGCAACAACGGCCAAGGCCCAATGATCAAAGTTTTGACTGTTAGGATTCAAGCTTGGCCACTCTGAGCGACAGTGGCTCAGAGCCAGCAGCTCTAAGAGACAATAGCCAAGGGGCGACACAACAAACCCGTGACCCCTTGGCCAAAAAATCAAAAAATAAAATTTACAATTGAAAAAATATCTTAAGAAAAGAAACAAAAGGGAGGGAAAGAAAATAAATTGGAAAACAAATCCCCTACCCAAGCATCAAAACTAAGCTAAGTTTGAGAATGCCCAAAATGGCGACAACAGGTGAATAATGGAAAATTTTCAAAAACCCTAGGCTAAAGCTACTGACATATTTAACTGTTTTTGTGTTTTATAAAATATTTAATTTTTTTTGTGTTTTTGAATGTTTTAGTCTTGGGTCAGGACTAATTAATTGGAGTTCCAAAAATCAAATTGTTGTAGCATTATCATCTATTGAAGTTGAGTACATAGCCACCACAAATTCTAGTACCCAAGTTTTATGGTTGAGAAAAGTACTTGAAGAAATAGGAGAAAGACAAAGTGGTCCTACAAGATTGTACTATGAAAATATGAGTGCCATCCAATTGGAACATAATCCTATCCACCACAACAGGTCAAAGCACTTTGATGTGAAGTATCACTTCATTTGATACATGGTAGAGAAACAGGTGATTGAGCTACAACATTGCAACACTTTGGACAACATAGCGGACATCTTCACCAAAGGACTTGCAAAAGCTCAGTATATAAAGCTGAGAGACTGTCTAATCAGTCCTCTCAAATTTAAGGAGGATAATGTTGGACTCTAGAGCATACTTTAGAGTATCTTCCCTAAAGTATATAGGTTCTAAATATTTAAAATTCATTTAAATATAGTTACATCAACTTTACTATTTGAGAGGAAATCAATTTTGTTGTGAGAGCATATAGGGAATTGTTTAGAGTGTATCTAAACATAGTAGGAGCAAGTAAGATCTCCATAATAGTAGAGATTTCAAACTGATTGGAGTGCTATAAAAGCATTATAATTTCTTATGATTATGAATATAATGAGCATATTTTCTCATGGGACACTCTAAAAAGAGGAGCTAATTTAATCAAGCAGGGTTTGTTCTGGATTTGCAATCGAGGATCATATGCTCTTTTTTGGGAGGATGCTTGGGATGGCCACCCTCCTATATTGAATCAATATCCCAGGTTACGTCCCCTAAGCATTTGTTTCTTGGAAGAAGGCTGGTCTCGTGTGGAGGACTTTAAAAAATCTAGTCTTTTGGAAATATGGAGATGTATAGGTGGAAATATCTGTAGGAATGGCCCCAGGGGGGGCTGGCCAAGGTAGAGAGGTGCTTGCTCTTATTCTTACAGGGAGGTTATGTTCTTAATTGAGGGGTAAAGATATATTGGCTTGGAACCCTGATCCCAAGGGAACCTACTTGGTAGCCTATGGTTATCAGGTTCTTGATAAGCAAAAGTATAGGAGTCTTCCTGTCACTTGGTGGAAAAAGGTGTGGAACAAATGTGCTTGGTCGAAATGTAACTTCTTTCTTTTGCTGGTAGCTCGTAATAATTGCATCACTTGGGATAATGCGAGGAAGAGGGGATTTCAGGGTCCCTCTTTTTGTGTCCTTTATGGTAAGAATGAGGATGACTCTTCTCATTTATTTTTCCAATGCTCCTTTGCCAGAGATATTTGGCACCGTTGGTGGAGCACCTAGAACCATCCATGTTTTCATGTGCTATCCTTGGTGGAGTTTTGGAGTAGTCTAGGTAGACCTCCGACCAAGGCCCCATTCCTTCGGGTGGCTTGGAATTTGGTCCCTTCTTGCATCATTTGGCATATTTGGCTCGAAAAGAACCGTCACATCTTTTAGGGCAGTCATTTGGCTGTTCAATAGATCTAGAGAAATATCTTGTGTATGGTTCAGGAAATCATCCATAGCAAATGTGATGTGGAACCTCTTTTGGATTCTAGGGAGGAGAAGGTACAATAAGCCCTTGATATATTTGGGGATGGTGTAAACTCTTCTAGCCCTAGCAGGGTTCCTCAGCTCAACAAGAAGGTTAGGAGAGATGGTAGGTGGAGGCCACCCCTTAGAGGAGTTTTAAAAATTAATACTAATGGATTGTCCAGGGGTAATCCTAGACATGCTGGCATTGGCGGTGTTGGGAGAGATTCCGTTGGTGGTGTCAGTTTTTTCTTTTCCATTTATAAAGGTGTTCACTCCAACAATTTTATGGAAGCTCTTGCAATTCTTGAGGCCTTGTAGAGGGGGTTTTATATTGGCTAGTGTAGGATTATCTACAAGTTTGACTCTCAAATTATGGTTAATATTTTAAACAGTAAAAATGTGGAGGAGATTAATTAGTAGTTGGCCTCTATAGCCGTTCATATTCTCAGAATGAGTGAAGAGTTTGAATTTATATTCTTTGTGCACATTCAAAGGGAATGGAATGTGGTTGCTGATTACCTGGCCAAAAGGGCTTTTGAGCTGTTGGATCATTGGATTATAAATAACTAGGAGAGTCTCCCATATGGGGACTCTCAATGCCTATGGGAGTTGATCCACAAGGATGGACAAACTTAATGTGGTTTGTTCTTGTTGTCTTCTTTGGGTGTCAATCTAGTCTAGTGGTTGGCTATTTATTTGAGTCCTGGTTGAAAGCTCAATTGTCATCCATATCTCAGAGGCTAAAGTACACTCAATAAAAATATGGCTGAGAGTTTCTACATTCTCTCCACACATTTCACATCTAAAAGGTCCATGAAAACCATGCTTCATAAGTTGCTCACCAGTAAGAACCCTACAATGCAATAAAAGACAAGTAAAGAACCTCACCTTAGGCCAGAGCTTTTGAGCCCATAATTGAGAAAATATGTCAGAATATTGGTTGGGATTTTTATGGCATAAGGTCAAATAACCTTGAGCAACTGAATACTCACCCTTAGTAGTGTTGTTCCATCCAAAATAATATTTTTCATGGGACCAAAAGAGAGATCTCATATGAAGGATACCTTGGATAGCTTGTCTTTACCTTTCTGGGAATTGAATAGGACAATCCTCAATAAGGATCCAATATATACCAACCTTTGAATTTCTAGTATGGTACCAATAGTAATTAGCCACATTTATCAAGTTAGTTCGATGAAGCTCCTCCACCCAAGGCCTCCAATAAAGAAACTGAGTTATCAAAGGCTTGTGACCATCCCACGAATCTCTCCAAAAAAATTCCTATTGACCATTATGAATGATCCAAAATAATTTTTTCTTTATCAAATCCTCACCAGTCTTAAGAACTGCTAAAATGGGAGAACATTTGGTAGGCAATTAATAGCGAACAAGATCTTCAGGACTTTTGTTCTTAGCATATTTAGCACAAATATTATTGGTCCAAAGAGCATTGGGGTTATGCAACATCCTCCAATATAATTTAGCAGCTAAAGCTTTGTTTTTATTAATAGAAGATCAGAATCCTAACCCCCCTTCATTATTAGGAAGACATAAAGTTTCCCATTTCACCAAGGCCCATTTTCTTTTCTCCTTAGTACCACTTCAGAGGAACCGATGACTAATTTGATCTAGTTCATGAAGACCAACCTTTGGGATATTCAACACAGAAGAAACATAAATAGAAATAGATTGAAGGAATGATTTTACCAAGGTGATTCTACCTCCAAAAGAAAGCCACCTGTTGGTCTAGTTTCCAATTTTCTTCTTGACTTTGTCCAACAATCAATTCCAATATTTTTTTCTTGCCTTTGAATATTGATGGGAATACCTAAATAAGTGATCGAAAGGGAAGTCTTCTTATATATTAAATTTATCCAAGATAATGGATTCTTATCTAGCAGAGCGATGAAAGAAAATGACTTTAGATTAGTCTTCATTGATCAATTGCCTAGTAGCCTTAGAAAAATAGCTAATGATTTGCTTAATATTAGAAGCTTCCTTAACTGTAGCTTTACCTAAAAGAGTAGAGTCATAAAAAAATTGAATATGAGAGATAGGTCTAGCTCCATGAGCAATGGTAACTCCTTCAAGGGTTTTTTTTTCTCTCTTTTTGGTTATAGTCCTACCCAAGCGTTCAACAGGAATGATGAATAAATAAGGGGAGAGCAGGTCACCTTGTCTAATACCTCTAGAATATGGGAAAAACTGAGAAGGCCTACCATTGATAAGAACTAAGTAGGAAACTAAAGAGATACATCCCATAATCCAATCCATCCAATCCTGAGAAAAACTAAATTGCCTCAAAACTTTGATAAGGAAGTGCCAATCCACTTTATCATAAGCTTTGGATAAGTCTAACCGAATGAACATGGAAGGAGATTTTTGCATATCCATGGAATGGATGGCTTCCTGAGCAAGAAATATCTCATCTACTATTTGACACCCTTCCACATTACCCCCTTGTTTAGGGAAATAATATTATGCAAAAGAGGCTTCAACATTTCTTCCATGATCTTAGAAATGATTTTGAGAAGAAAATTACATAAAGCAATAGGTCTAAAAGTTGAGATATGATCAACCTCTTAAGATTTTTGAACAAGAGTAATATAAGTTTTATTTATAACCTTCAAAATTTCTTTGGCTTTCCTGGATTCTTCCACCATCTATAATAAATCAGCATGAAGTATATCCCAAAACTCTTGGTAGAACTCAATGGGAAAACCATAAGGACCTGGGGTTTTTCATTTTTACATTTTAAAAACTACTTGTTGAAGCTCATTGATAGTAATAGGAGCAGCCAAAATAGAGTTCTCCTCAGAAGTGATAAGAGAAGGGATTGCTTGAAGAAAATTTTGTTGAGAAGTTGAGTCAAGAGGGGTAGCAGTAAAAATATTGGAAAAGTAATCGACAACAATAGAGTTCATGCAATCCCAAGTGTAAACAACATCTCCAGAATCTGATTTTAGGGAAGAAATAAATTTTTGAGATATTCGATCTAGAAGAGATTTGTGGAAGAAATTTGTGTTTCGATCTCCTTCTTTGAGCCATTGAATTCTAGATTTTTGCTTCCATAAGAGTTCTCTTTTTTCCCATTCCTCTAACTGAGTTGTGAGTTTAGATACTTAGGCTGATTTATAAATGCCTAAGATTATATTTTATTATTTTATTTTTTTGCATTGTGTTCATGTGATTGGCATAGTATGCCCATGTAGAGTGTTTGTTCGAACTGCTAGTCAATGGCTAGCAGTTCGAAAAAACACTCTACGTGGGCATACTATGCCAATCACGTGAACACAATGCAAAACAATAAAATAATAAAATCTAATATTAGGCTTTTAGAAATTAGCCTAAGTATCCTCAACAATCTAAACAAATTTTCTTATTCAAATTTTCAATTTGAGCAATAAATTCATGTTTTTTAATGAACATCCTCGAAATCCTTCCAATTCTGAGTCTTGATTTTGGATTTAATGTATTGCAGTCTTTTGGCAAAATAGAACATCTTAGTCCCATACCTAGGCTTACATTCATTCCATAATTGTTGCACACGAGTTCTAAAGGAACTATCTCTGAGCCACATTAATTAAAAATGAAAAGGAGAGAAACTCACATTGGTTTCTCACATTTCCACCATGACTGGCCAGTTATGCGAACCAACATTGTTAAGTCTTCACTTTAGAAATGTGACCATAGATTAAGAAATTTTTAAAGAGCAAAAACCTATCCAATCTCTCCATTATACAAGCTAAGCCTTGCCTTCTGTTAGACCAAGTCATAAGACCATTATCTGGTTGGATGTCCACAAGATGGAGGTTTGCAATATATTCACTCATGAGGTTAGTGCTTTTGTCAAAATTTCTATTTTCCCCCATTTTCTCATCTAGAGAGAGGATGGTATTGAAATCTCCTTCGATCAAGATCCAAGCTTCAGGAAAATGAGAGATAATATAAGTTATATCCTTCCACTATCTTCTTTTTTCCTACAAAGTAGTCAAAGCATAAATAGTAATGCAGAGCATAATTTTGTTGGAATATCTACTTTGAATAGCTATAGCTAAAAGACCCCAAATGCCAACCATATGGTGAATAAGTACCTCTTTTGTGTCCCAAAGACAAGCAATGCCACCAGAAGTCCCCTAGGATCTAAGGGAAATCACTTTTACAGTAGGCCAAAGTTTACTAGAAATTGAGTCCATATCCTCTATTGACATCTTTGTTTCTTGAAGGAAAACAAGATGTGGATGATTTATATGAATCATTCTTATAATTTTATTTTGTTTTGAAAGACTCCATTTGAGTCCTCTAGTATTCCAAGTGATGATCTTCATTAATACCAAGGCTAAAAAGTTTGGGAAGGGCATTAATATTACATTCCTCTACAAGATTTTCACCTTATTTTACCATATGATATTGATTGGTCTTGCGACCTGCATTTTGATTAGAATCCATCTTCAATTTTTTTTTCCTATTTCTTGAATTACTCCAATTGAATCTAAGATGGCTCCTAACCTTGAATAATTCTTGTACACAACCAAAATTTTACTGGAGGGTTCAACAGAGTCTATATTGGGACCTGTATTATTTGAATTTTTGACATTTAAAATATTGTTTTTCTTATATAAATTTTCTCCTTTTTTTTTTTGTTGAAAACCTTAGATTTGTTGGTTTGTCTCTGAGTTCTTCCCTTCATATTTAAATTGTGTTTCTATTATTTTTGTTTCCATTATTTCCTCTTTCTCACTTGGGACATCATTTATGGAAAGGATTTCAAACATATTAGCAGATGACTTTGATTGATCCTTCATAACTAATTTTTTTTTAGTGTTCTTCTTCTTTGGCATTTGGAATCCTGGTGAGTTTATATCTTCTTTATTTTGATCAAGAATTTTATTTGGGCAAGCACTAGCCAAATGACCATATTCATGGCAAATTCTACAATGAAAAGGAATTTTCTCATAGTCCACTACTTGCTCCCAGGTGTCTTCCCCAAATTGTAAAGTGATATTTTTAGGTAGGGGTTTGTCAAAATCCATTAAAACACAAATCTAAGAATAAATAATATGTTCAAAATTTTGAGTACAATCAGCAGTCATCATAAAAGTTCCTAAAAAGTTTCCAATTGAAGAAAAAATAGTAGGATTCCAAAATTCAATAGGTATGCCAAAGAGTCTAACCCACACGAGAGCTGTAGAAGGCATATCTTCTTTGGATTTAAATTTAGTATGCCAGGGCTTCATGAAAAGCCCCGCCCTTCCAAATAACCAAGGACCCCCTTGAAAAGTTTTCTCTCTATCTTAATTATTAGCAAATAAAACAAGAAAATTACCATTTGGATAAATAGATATTTGTAACTCACCTTTAGTTTTCTAGCTTTTTGCAGCCCAGAATTTGAAAGCAGATAGGCTCGGACAAAAACCCATGAATAGACAAATTATTCCTCTTTTTTCTAGATCTTCAATTCCATTCTGAATGTTATCCATATCAAGCTGAACAATAGGAATTTCATCAACCGCTTTAAGACATCCTGACTCCATTTTCCTAGGATCAATCTTAGGCATTCTTAGAGGTTTATGAGAAGCCCTAATATTAATATTAGCATTGGGTTGAGGTTGTCCACCATGGAGGACATCCCTAAAATTCATTTTTGGGGCTGAGTCTTCGAAATTCTTACCCTTGACAAGGGTTTTCATAGTAGATTTATTTTGTGGGTGCACCTTTACACCCGATTCACTTGAGATCTGAGCCATTTTTGGATTAGCTACTTGAAACCTGATTCATGATCTATTTAATCCTTGCCCTAGATGTTATGAAAGGTATGGTTTTTACCTTTTATTTTATGCAGCAATTGGAATCCATTATCATTAAAAGATAGATTTCTAACCCATAGTGGATCCCCTGCAACATATCCTACTAAAATCTTGAGTAGAAACCACAAAAATATTGGCTGCTAGGGCCCGAAGGCCCCAAAAACCAACCTCTGAAGTTGATTGCACTCAACCCAGATGAAACCCTTGCATAAATGCTTGCCAAAAATTACGTTCACACATAGGGATGCACTAGGATATATATTACTCCAAATGATATGAAAATTGGTGGAGATGTTCTAGGGTTTTTTAGGTATCTTCCCTCATAATTTTAGCTCAATCCTAGTCCGGATGAGTGAAATATGGTCGAAACAAGTTTGATAGTTTGGGCAGTCCTACAAAAAACGTCCCTCCTATCCTTTACCTTATATAGATCTCATTTTATACATGGTAAATGGATTTGAAATTATGAATTTTTTAGATGGATATTTTGGATATAATCAGATATTGATAGATCCTAAGGATAGAATAAAAAATATAACTAATCAAATAAAACAATTAAAGGTAAATAAAAATCAAAATAAAACAAAAACTACTAAGCATGGTAATTGAGAAGCTGAAAGACCTAAGATAAAACTACAAATATAAGAAAATAACTAAAGAAAAAACAAATCTAAAGAAATGAAACTAAACTATAGTACATGATTTTTTTTAAGAGTGAAAGTAATGTTTAAGGAATTACCCATTGACAAGCAAAGGGATGTCTTCTCCACTCAGACTCTTTAATCTAAAGGTGTTATTTCCAAGAATCTCTGGGATTTGGTAGGGACCTAACCAAAGGTTGTCAAATTTGTCATGATCTCCTTTCTTTTCATGTGTTTTGTCCCACAATAATATTAAGTCAGCAATTCTGAAGGTTTTAATTCTAACTCTCTTATAAAACCATCTCTTAACTATCAATTCATCTAAATTTATCAGATTTGTTAGCCTTGCTTTTACTTTATCATCAATTTCCAAGTAATATTTCATGAAATGTGATTTCAACAATTTCAAATTGGTGGGGAAGATAGGATCTTGGTCATATACCAAATGATAAGGGGATGTTCCTATCGAAGCTTTTATTCTAGTCTTGTCTGCCCATAAGGCATACTTAAGTTTGTTATGCCAATCTCTAGAATTTTTCTCTAATAGTTTTTTTGTTATTATCAATAAGGTTTTATTGGTAGACTTAGCTAAACCATTTCCTTGAGGGTAATAGTTAGAAGAAAATTTTAAAGTCACTTTGTTATCATAAACTAAATTTGCAAACTGAAGTGAGGTGAAGGCTGAACCATTATCACAAACTAGAGAATAACACATTCTAAACCTAGTGACAATGCATTCTTCAAGGAATTGAATCACATATGTGGTGCAATTATTAGTAGCTCGAGCTTCTATCCATCGAGTGTAGTAATAAATTGCAATGAAAATGTATTTGTGACTGGTTGACAAATTAGGATTTATGACTCCTATAAAGTCTAATTCCCATTGGACAAAAGGATGAGTCTCAAATAATGGTTGTAACAACATCAAACCATTCCTTTCTCTATTAGCAACAACTTGGCAAGTATGACATGATCTAACATGGGCACGGGCATCCTTATTAATATGAGGCTAGTAATATCTAGCTCTCAATATCTGATGTGTAGTGGCATTAGTTGAACCATGTACTGTCCCATATTTTCCATGAAAGTCCTTAAGGACTTGAGTAGCTTCATCTTTATTTAAGCATCTAAGATAGATTTCTTTATGGTTTCTTCTATATAAAGTATCTACTTTAATCATGAAGTTAGTACTCTTTTGATATAATGATGTTCTTTGAGTGGTATTGAAATTATTTAGACATTTATTATTTAATTAGTATACAATATCTTGGTACCATTCATCACTTATGATGCTATCCACAGAATATTGTTTGCAAAGGATTTGAGGATCTATTTTTACTAGTTTTACTTACCCCTTGACCTCTAACCAATTTCATAGACTGGATCTCTAGATCAAATTCCTCTAAGGTTGTCATCCATTTACCTCTTCTTTCTCCTAATTCATTTTGCAGCATGGTTTTGATAGTTGGGTCTGACATTATTGCACAAATTCTACTACGTAGAATATAATGCCTAAATTTCTTTACTACCTTTACTAAAGCATATACCTATTTATCTATAATTATATATTTTAGTTGGGCATATTTTAATGGTGAGCTCATAAAGGCTATTGGATTTTCTTCATTATTTTCATTCTTTTGTGTTAGGACACTAGTAGTTGAATGTTCAAAAGCAAATGAATAGATGTAAAATGGTTGTGTATAATTAGGACTCACTAAAACTGGGGTATTGGATATAGCATATTTAAATCCTTGAAAGGTTGCTTGGGCTTCAAAAGTCCAAGTAATGTTAGCATATTTCTTGAGCATATCATTTAGTGGTCTAACTATCTCTACAAACCCTGAAATGAATTTTCTAATAAAATTAATATTTCCAAAGAATGATCTGAGTTCTTTCTTTACTACCTGGAAGGAATTTTTTGTATTGCCTCTACTCTTTCAGGGTCCATTGAAATACCATATTTATAATAACATGACCTAAATTTTTTTTTTCAATTACTCAAAAAATGCACTTCTTAGGATTTAATGAAATACCATGTTCTCTACATTTTTGGAATACTTTTCTTAAATTGTTAAAATTATTAGCATATTTATTTGAAATCACAAGAATATCATCCACATCAATGACTATAAATTTTCCAATTAGGTCTCTAAAAGCATAATATATCACCCTTTGAAAAGTAGCACATGCATTAAGCAATCCAAATGGCATTCTCTTATAAGCGAGGGTACCCCATTTATTAGTAATTGTGGTCTTCATTCTATCCTTAGGATCTATGATAATCTAGTTATGTCCAAAATATTCATCTAAAAAAGATATCATTTCAAATTCATTTACCATTTGTAAAATGTGATCTATAGAAGGTAAAGGATAATTATTTTCTGAGAAGCCTTATTAAGTTTCCTAAAGTCAATACATAGGTAAATTTATTTAGTTTTCTTACGGATAGGTACTATATTATCTACCCAGGTGGAATGCCTAACATGATAGATAATACAAGCATCTAAGATATTTTGAACTTCCTTCTGAATAAGGGGTTCTAACAATGGATTACTATATTTTTGTTTCTGCCTAAATGGCTTCGTTTCTGGTTTCAAAGAGAGAGTATGAGTTACAATTTCCTGATTATATATTTTCAGATATTCATAACTCCAAACTATGACATTTTTAAAATATTTAAGAGCTTGTATAATTCCTTCTCTTTTCTAACTAGTGCAAGCTTTTCCTATTAAAACATTATGAGGATTTTCACTAGTCCCTATATTTATTGTATCATATGCTTTATCTTGAAATAAATATTTTCTACATTCATTACTTTTATAGTCTATATCAAATATTTTTTCAAAATAAACTATAACTTTATGATTTGTATTGGTTTTCAGTATTAACTTGTTGTTTGCATCAACTTCATCCAATATTATGTCATCTTCATCTGTGACTTGGTTTTCAAATATTCCAGAATTGGTCATAAAATCTTGCATATGTTTATCATTTTGAAACACTTGAAAATTATGTATTTTATGTAGAATGTATGATTCTTTTGGATTTTGTGTTTTGGTTTCCCATCTACACTCTACATATTCATGCTAACTTCTCTTAATTTTTGTGGTTCATGTATATGCAATTATCTTGTGGTTCCTCTAAAAGAAAATATGCTTAATTAATTGAGGATGAATTACTTACTTTAAAATCAGGTGAAGCCAATTATTAGTGAATCAGATAATTTGGTTTTATTCTTCAATTATGGGGGCTAAATAGATGAAACTGAAAATAGTGTAATAGGATGCTAAAGCTTCACATTTATTAACAACATTGAAATAATTCTTAGGTCATAAATATGAAATTATCTTGGTTTTATGTTTAGGTGAAAATACTCACTCTATATTTATACCTTATAAATACCTAATCCAAAAGCACACTCAATATTTACAGTGATCAAAATACTTTTTAATCAAGAAGTAAAATCTTAATAATGCAATAAACTAAAGTGCTTGGGTGATTTTATAACGATCCAAAAACTAGCTAACAAGAACCAAGAATATTTCTTCTTTACAAGTACAACTGAGAGGGATCCATAAACCTCTATCTAGTATGCACATTAAGTTAATATATTGCTTAAGTTTACCAAATTTCCCAAATCTACAAAGAATCACATCGTAATCAATACCCTACACAAGTTCGTCTATGTAGGTATATTATGCATACCACAAATAAGCTATCCATATCATCCTTCTATATGAGCTAACTTATCACCTTGAGTATAGTCGAAGGTATACATCCATTTCCATACCATGCACAAGTATATATGTGTAGGAATGCTACACATACTATGAGTTAAGTCATCCATATCATCTTCACGATGAACTAACTTAAACCATTTATAGATTATCAAGTTGTTTCATAGTTTAAATCACTCTAATAGGTCTTAATCTATTAGGTCCTTTCCATGTTAACCCTAAGAGGTCTTAATCTCTTAGGTTTGTTATATGTTCATCCTAAAAGGTCTTAATCTCTTAGGTTTGTTCTATGTTCATCCTAAGAGGTATTAATATCTTAGGTTTGTTCTATGTTTACCCTAAGAGATCCTAATCTCTTAGATCCATTCTATATTCATCCTAAGAGATCCTAATATCTTAGGTCCATTCTATGTTCATCCTAAGAGATCCTAATCTCTTAGGTCTGTTCTAAATTTAGAATAATAAGGCTAACTTTATCTAATTAATCTAAACATGGAATAATAGTTACCAAGCATTTGATAAGCACCTTAAATAAAATATTATGCAAAAATAATATTAAAGCAAAGGAAAGGCTGAGTATCTACAATATCTACATATTCAAAGACAATATTTTAGAGATACATTCCTTATTCATTTATTAAATCATTACATAAATTTAATCTTATCAACTTATATTATGTGGGGGGTGTTGAAGTATGTGTAATCTAATATTATCATGCTAGGGCCTAAAGTTTTAAAGAGTACTTATGAGCACTACTAATATAACCTACAGGTAAGTGTATATGTAAGCCTACAATCATTCTTCATGTAAGCCTACAAGCATCAATTGTGTAATCTTTCAGGCATCAATTATGTAAGTCTTATGTAAGCCGATGGGTATCTTCATGTAAGCATACAATCATCACTTATGTAAATCTTTAGGTATCATTTATGTAAGCCTACAAGCATCTTCATGTAATCCTAAGGGAACCCTTTATGTATCTACCCTTAATGACATTGATTAATTCACCTCTATGGAAAACCTTGATTAAGGGTGTAATATATTTATTATACTATAATTTAACCCTCTAAATCATGTCAACTTGGGGTTAATATCTAATTGGGAATTTAATATCACCATAAATACCCCCTAATAACTTATCTATTGTATCAATGTGTGATATATGTAAAAAATTATGGGGTGCCTGTGGACACCCACCCCTTATTCCTTTAGCATTATATCTCTCTCTTATATTATTTATCAATGATTTCTTTAATCATTCTTGCATATTTTCTAGATATGATCATGGTGGATTTATATTTTGGAATGTTTACATAAAATATTATGAATTCTAATAATTGTTAGCCCTTTTGCTTTGTTAGTATAAGTTATTTATGGATCTAATCACATCAAATTTATTTGTTGACTTCTAAAAATTTTCATTTAATTAAATCTTACAGTGATTTGGTCAAAATATCATACCTATTATTTATTTTGCATCCCTTTTCCTACAACATTATTTAGATGAACTCAAATTCATTAGTTTAGCTCGAATTTGACCCATTAAGTTGAATACTAAAAATTTACCTAATTCTCGTTTTATGTTGAACTACATTTTGGCCAACCCATACATCATATTAGATGATTTTATAGATCAACAATATGTAATTATAATAAATCTAAATGAAATTTATATGCTTACAGTCTACATTCTAATACCAAAGTTTGCAAAAAAAATCATATAAAAATGATATGATTTAACTTGTATGATACCTCCAAAGCTTCCTTAAAGAAGTTTTGCAAAAATTGATATAAATATTAATATTTAAAATTATTAGTATAAAATCTAAATGAATTTATATTTTTGAAATTTACATTTCAATCCCTACCATTCCATAAAATTTTGTTACAATTTTTTATGATTTAACCTCATTTCAAGGCATTCAAAATCATAGCAATGACCTATCAACAATATAGTTGTCGCCAACATGTATCAAAATACCATAATTTTACCTGTTGACAATTTTAACTATTTAAAAAAATTATATCTTAATGTCTTAGTAGGGTTGATGGTTTAGATTGTTGGACATTTTGAGTGATAATTTGTCATTGATGTCAAGAGTGAGTGGTCATTGATGCCAAGATTTCATCACCAGTCAGTGGTAGGTTTAGTCGACAACATCAGTTTTCGGTTCTCCAATAAATGCAAAAGGATAATTTGGTTTCAGTTTCAAGACCCGATTCTAGGAAGTCAGATTTGGTCCAAAGTGTAGAAAGAAACCCAAGTGAATAATATTATAATATTATTTTATAATTTTATACAAAGGAAGTTTAAAATTAATTACAAATTAATTTATTAGTTAATTTACTTAACTTATAAAGTTATTTAAATTAATTATTAATTATAAATTAATTTAAGCTAAGGTTAAATAACCCTAAGGTGGGTTATTAAAATTAAAATTCAAAATTCAATTTTGAATGACAAAGCACCGATGTGAGGAGAAGTTTAAAAATATGTATATAAGGGGGAACTCCCACTTTACCAAACCTTACCATGCCTTCGAAATAAATTACGAGCCTTATAATTTGCATTGCGTCCAAGGAAGAAAAAGAGTACGAAATTTGTGGAAAGTCAAATGACAACGGAGGCATAAGAGGAAGGGACTCTTCCTTCCTTCACATGGGCATTAGTAGCCCACACGGTGGGCTCCTAAGCGCTAAGGCACTTAGGCTAGAGGAGACGACAGATCGAATCTTGTCGAATCCCCTTTTTGGGGAAGAAAGAGGTATGCTTTAATATTGGTCGCTAAAATTTTTGGGAATATAGTTTGGGCATTTAAAAAATAATTTTTGCATATTTTTATTGGTTCTAAGGTTGCAAAGGGAGTTATAAGGATTTTGCAAAATTAAATTTTTAATGTTATTTGCTCAAATGTTTTGAAAGGATTGTAAGGTGTTTGGTTGATATTTTATGGTATTGGATATTATTTTAAGTTGGAATTTATAAAGTGTATCAAAGAAATTATATTTATGTATGTTATGATGAGTGTTATTTTTAAAAGGGAGCAATAAGGTATAAATTGAGTTGTGATTATTTTGTGTCTAAGAGTTTTGAGAAAGTATCTAAGTGATATTGTTGTATTTAACAATTGGAATTTGAAAAAAGGAAATTGTGATTAAGACAAGTTTTTCCAAAGGCACTTTTACATCCAACAAAAGGTATGGGTATATTCTTCCTAGTCAGTGATTGTTGAAATTTGTGTATGAAAATTTGGAGTCAAAAAGATTGTTTGGTTAGCATTATTGAGAGTGTTTTGATTTAATGCTTCAAGGTTTTCTGGAATAAAAAAAGTTGTTTATAAAACCTTGTTTTATAAGCATTGTTGTTGAAGTGATTAAGTTGAGTGAAGAACTCGAAGTAGGGTTTTAAAATAACATGAGTATCATTGTTATGTGAGAATTGATTGATAAGCATTGTTGGTAACATTGAGTTATTGTTCATGTGATTGGACTAGGGTTTGTGAGAAAGGGTTATTTCATTGAGTGATTGGTTGAGTAGAGTTGGTTGAGCCTAGTCAAGTGAATGTGTTGAAGTGATTGTTCAAGTTCTATAAAACAAATTATTCTATATTCTGAATTGAGTATTGAGGTGAACAAGAAGCATATTGAGTCTCTAACAATTACTATATTTTTTTAAGAGAGTGATTGAAAGTGATTGAGTATTGAGGTGAATTTGAAGCATATTGAGTCTCTAACAATTCTCTATATGTTTCTAAGAGAGCGATTGAAAGTAATTGAGTATTGAGGTGAATGTGAAGAATATTGAGTCTCTAAAAAATCTTTGTATGTTTCTGAGAGAGTGATTGAAAGTGATTGAGCATTGTGATGAATGTAGAGCATATTGAGTCTCTAACAATTCTCTTTATGTTTCTATGAGATTGGATAAGTTCTAGTGAGGACTTATTGAGGAGATTAGACAAGTTCTAGAGAGGACTTATGGACAGATTGGTGTGAGATTTTGTGGAAAATTACAAGGTAGATTTGAGACAAGTCTTTGAGAATAATTCAGTGTAGAGTTTATTTATTGATTTGTTCAAACCTTGAGTTAATATTTGGGGTAGATCCAACAGAGTTGA
The DNA here is from genome assembly GCA_028583015.1 of Wollemia nobilis. Classification (NCBI taxonomy): domain Eukaryota; kingdom Viridiplantae; phylum Streptophyta; class Pinopsida; order Araucariales; family Araucariaceae; genus Wollemia; species Wollemia nobilis. Next base: position 2,979,917 of record JAQPPZ010000839.1, on the reverse strand, counting down.
TTTGAGATTGAGTCAAGATTTGTGTTAAGGATTGAGGATAAAGATTAAGAATAGTTTTGTGCTAGATCAAAGGACTATGTTTAGTCCAGATCAGAGGATAGAGATTGAGGACAGATTTGTGCTAGACCTAAGGACTATATTTAGTGTAGATTAGGGGATAGAGATTGAGGATAGATTTGTGCTAGACCGAAAGACTATGTTTAGTGTAGATCAGAGGATAAATATTGAGGATAGATTTATGTTAGATTGAAGGACTATTTTTAGTGCAGATTTACGATAGAGCTTTAAATATGACAGAGTATAGAGGATGACAATCTTCAATGGATAAAGATCCATTAGCCAGGGCAGTAAGGATAGGTCTTCTGAGTGGGGACAAGAGTCTTCAATGGAGAGAGATCCACAAGCTAGTGTAGTGGAGGTAATAGTCTTCTAGAGGATCACCAACCAGAGTAGAAGAGGAGTTCTCCTATGGATAGAGATCCATGAACTTGATTTAGGGGATTGGTGTCTCCTTTGGATAGAGGTCCATAAACATTGTAATAGGGAAAGGATTCCCAAGAGATTTTTTGAGAAAATTTTAGTGAAATATTTTCTTCGTGGAGTAGCCCACATTGGGTGAACCATGTAAATTATGGTGTCTCTATTGTGTGTGGTGATTTGTGCATTTATTTGATTATTGTTGTTGATATTGCTATCTATACATTGCATAATATTAATTTGGAAAGAAAAGTAAAAAGTAGTCTTATACTATTCACCCCCCCTCTCAGTATAAGCTTATGTTCTTCAATTTGTATCAGAGCAGGTTCTTTCAGAAGAGTTTAACAACTTGAAGAAAAATCTAACAAAAACACAATGGATTTTAAGAATGTGTACTCAGATAATTCAACACCAATATTTGATGGAAGTGATTATATATATTGGAGTATGATAATGAAGTTTCACTTGATGGTACCTGACAAAGAAATTTGGGAAGTAGTTGAAAATGGATACATACTACCAGATAATCCACCTACAGATAAGGAAGGTAAGATTTTACAGCATTACAATTCAAAAGCAATGAATGCACTTTTGAGAGGTTTGCATAGAACATAATCAATAAAATTTATGCATTGTAAAGATGCAAAAGGAATTTGGGATAAGTTGCAAAGCATATATGAAGGATATAAAAGTAAAAAAGGCAAAGATACGAAATATCAAAGGATAATTTGAAGAATTAAGAATGAAGAATTAGGAAGACATTAGTTCTTATCTACTTCAGGTAGATGAGGTTGTTAATGCTATGCAAGGACTTGGACTTAATGTGGATGAATCAAATTTTTGTGGTAAGATATTAAGGTCTCTTTCAACAAGGTTTAGTGAAATGATTTTAGCTATAAAAGAAGCAAATAATGGTGATTCTTTGACAAGAGATATTTTTCTTTGTATTATTATAGATTTTAAGTTAAGAACAAAAGAACCTAATCCCCAAAAGGAAGCAATGTTCAAAGAAATTAAGAAGAAAAAGGGTAAAAAGTCAGAATCAAGAAATGAGTCATCCAATGATGAAGAAGCAAATTATGGCAGAAGGAACAATGCACAAAGAAGAAATAGATGGAACAACATTCATAATAGATTAAGAGAGACTAAGAGACCAATGAGGTCAAGACAAGAAAATTTAAATAGAAGGTGTTTCTCATGTCACAGGTCTAGACACATGGCTTCACAGTGCAGGACACATGAAAGACAGGAAAATAGAAATTTCAAAAATAGGTAAATTTTCCATGGGTATTGCTACTCATGTAATTATTTTGGTCACAAGGCAATGGATTTTAGGGTTCATGACATAAAATAATATAGCTTCACTAGGAGAAATCCTAATAAATTTGCACCTCCAAGGAATAATAACATTAAGTGTTATAAGTGCAATAATGATGGGCATACAACAAAATGGTGTAGAGCAAACATTTCAAAATCAAGCATGAACATGAAAAGGAACATGAACATGGGTATGGACAGGAACAAGAACAGGAATATGGATATGAACATGAACAAGGACATGAACAAGAACAAGAACAAGAACAGGAACAAGAATATGGATATTGATAAAAACAAGAATATAAATATGGACATGGACAGGAATAGGAATAGCCAAAGAAATTAGAAGGATCAGATGAGAAGAAAAGAGGATAAAGGTAAATACCAGTGCTTTTTGGGAGTAGAAATACTCCCACCCCATAATTAACCACCTCAGGAGGAGGTGGGGGAGGGGCTAAGCTAAGATATTCATTCTTAGACATGAGCCCCAAATGTTACCCTTTGCCATTGATGTCAAAGGGGGAGAGATTTGAGTAAGGGGGAGAGATTTGGTTTAAGGAGAGAGCATTGAGTTAGGGGGAGTAGGTTCCCAGGGGGAGCAAAACAGGAAAAAGGTCAAGTTTTGGTAAAATGAATTTGGGTTGCCATCAATGACAAAGGGGGAGATTGTTGGAAATTTTGAGTGATAATTTGTCATTGATGTCAAGAGTGAGTGGTCATTGATGTCAAGATTTTAGCACCAGTCAGTGGCAGGTTCAGTCGACAACATCAATTTTTGGTTCTCTAATAAATGCAAAAGGATAATTCGATTTCAGTTTCAAGACTTGATTCCAGGAAGTTAGATTTGGTCCAAAGTGCAAAAATAAGCCCAAGTGAATAATATTATTTTATAATATTATACAAAGGAAGTTTAAAATTAATTATAAATTAATTTATTAGTTAATTTACTTAACTTATAAAGTTATTTAAATTAATTATTAATTATAAATTAATTTAAGCTAAGGTTAAATAACCCTTAGGTGGGTTATTAAAATAAAAATTTGAAATTCAATTTTGAATGATAAAGCACTAACATGAGGAGAAGTTTAAAAATGTGTATATAAGGGGGAACTCCTACTTTACCAAACCGTACCATGCCTTCAAAATAAATTGCAAGCCTTATAATTTATGTTGCATCCAAGGAAGAAAAAGCGTATAAAATTTATGGAAAGTCAAACAACAACGGAGGCATAAGAGGAAGGGACTCTTCATTCCTTCACGTGGGCATTAGTAGCCCACGCGGTGGGCTCCTAAGTGCTAAGGCGCTTAGGCTAGAGGAGACGACAAATCGAATCTCGATGAATCTCCTTTTTGGGGAAGGAAGAGGTATGCTTTAATATTGGTCACTGAAAATTTTGGAAATATAATTTGGGCATTTAAAAAATAATTTTTGCATATTTTTTATTGGCTCTAAGGTTGCAAAGGGAGTTATAAGGATTTTGCAAAATTAAAATTTTAATGTTATTTGCTCAAATGTTTTGAAAGGATTGTAAGGTGTTTGGTTGATATTTTATGGTGTTGGATATTATTTTAAGTTGAAGTTTATAAGGTGTATCAAAGAAATTATCTTTATGTATGTTATGATGAGTGTTATTTTTAAAAGGGAGAAATAAGGCATAAATTGAGTTGTGATTATTTTGTGTCTAAGGGAATATTTTTGAGAAAGTATTGAAGTGATATTGTTGTGTTTAACCATTGGAATTGGAAAGAAGAAAATTGTAATTTAGACAGGATTTTCCAAAGGCACTTTTACATCCAACAAAAGGTATGGGCATATTCTTCCTAGTGAGTGATTGTTGAAAGTGTTGGACATTTTGAGCTCATTTAGTTGTCATTGATGTCAAGATGAAAAGTTGTCAAAATATTGTTTTATAAGGATCTTTATACATTGTGATGGCAGAATTAAGGTTTTTATTAAAACCATGGTGGTAGAATAATTTACATCAAATCAGTGGAGTTCAAAGAAAGGTTTAAAGTTTATCTCAAGAAGGCTTTAAGTTTTATTAAAGTCAAAGGTTTATAAAAATAATTTATACAATTTAAATCCTTTTAGAATTTAAATAATTTATAAATTATAAAGGTTTTAAAGAAGCACCGATGTCATCAATTTAGTGGAGCATCGACGTCTATGGCAAAAGGTGGAAATCGTGTATAAATACCATGCCAAAGGACATTAAAACTTACCCTTCTTTGATTAAATTTCATGCAACCAAGATAAATAATAATTCATGCAATCATTGAGGAAGAAGACACATTTGTGTTGTCTTTTAGCACCAGGGAAAAGATGAAAAGGGAGGGCTTAAGGCCTCACTCCCATTGGATGCAGTGGTCCATTGGGAGTGCACATTTTGTGAGAGTGTTGGGAGTGGAAGTGACCACGATCGATTTGCATGGAGGTATATGGCATGTTTGTCTTGAGCACTATGGAGGAAAACATTTTGGCACACATTCATGTGAGCGCCAGGCTTAGAAGATGAAGAAAAAAAGCTTATACTAGGAGAGGGGTGAATAGTATAAGAGCACTTTTTACTTTTATTTCCAAATCAATATTATGCAATGTATAGATAGTAATATCATTAGAAGTAATCAAAGGAATGCACAAATAACACACACAGTAGATACACCAATTTAACATGGTTCACCCAAAGATGGCTACCTCCACAAAGAAAATATTTCTTCTATATATTTCTCAAATAATCTCTTAGGAATACTTTCCCTATTACAATGTTTATGGACCTCTATCCAAATGAGATGATGATACCCTAAATCTGGTTCATGGATCTCTATCCATAGGAGAACTCCTCCTCTGCTTTGGCTGGTGATCCTCTAGAATACTACTGCCTCCACTACACTGGCTTGTGGATCTCTCTCCACTGAAGACTCTTGTTCCCACTAAGAAGACCTATCCTCACTACCCCTGTATGATGTATTGAAGAACACAAGCTTATACTTAGAGGGGGGTGAACAGTATAGCACCCACTTTTTACTTTCTTTCCAAACCAATATCAATTAGTGTCCTCAATTGCAATAACCAAATATAGCAGTGTGCATTAATAACATAGATAGCAATAGTAAGCAAGTGCACAAATCACCACACACAATTGAGACACAAGATTTAACGTGGTTCCCCCAATGTGGGGTAGTCCACAAGATAATCTCCTTATAATATTTCACAAAGAAATAGGGATCCTTATCCCAATACAAATGATTACTTTGATCTGCTCAAAGCTAGGCTATCCTGATCTGCTCAGGTGGGCTCCACTGATCTACTCAGCTAGGCTATCCACTGATCTGCTCATCTAGGCTATCCACTAATCTTCTCAACTAGGCTATCCATTGATCTGCTCAGCTAGGCTATCCATTGATCTTCTTAGCTAGGCTATCCACTGATCTTCTCATCTAGGCTATCCACTGATCTGCTCAGCTAGGCTATCCATTGATCTGCTTAGCTAGGCTATCCACTGATTTGCTTAGCTAGGCTATCCACTAATTTTCTTAGCTAGGCAATTGGTGTTGATGTGTTTTCTATTTTTGTCCTATCTCTTTCACTGCTCACAAATATACCTCAATGCCTTCTCATAAGGCTCAAACAATTTATATGTTTTTATTTAAAAAATCCTACTCAAATGCTATCCCAAATCTATCCTCAAAGCCTTCACAAAAGGCTCAAACAATCCTGCTCAAATGTTGTCCCAAATCTGTCCATAAATCTGTCCCAAAAGCCTTCTCAAAAGGCTCAACCAATCATGCACAAATTTTGTCTCAAATATGTCCAGAAATTCTATCCCAAAAGCCTTCTCAAAGGCTCAACCAATCATGCACAAAAGTTGTCTCAAATCTGTCCAAAAATTCTATCCCAAAAGCCTTCCCAAAGGCTCAACCAATCATGCACAAAATTTGTCTCAAATCTGTCTAGAAATTTTGTCCCAAAAGCCTTCCCAAAGGCTCAACCAATGACTCTCAAGTAGCACTCAAATCTCAACCACAAATCAATGAAGGCAAGGCTCAATGATGAACTCAACAATGGATAACAAATGAATGATGACAATACTCAACAATGTGCTCAACAATGAATGGCAATGTACTCTTCAATGGATGACAACAATGATCCACAATGATCTCAACAATGTATGACAAATGATCTCTCAAATGGATGACAACAATGTTCAAAAATGTACTCTCAAATGGATGATAACAATGCTCAACAATGTACTCTCAAATGGATGACAACAATGCTCAACAAGGTACTCTCAAATGGATGACAAATGATCTCTCAAATGGAAACCTCTCCAAGCAATAACAATGAGGACTTCAACCAACCAAGGAAAATCTCCACAAGTGATAGCAATAGGTTCTCAATAATATCTTCCTCATGCAATGTCAATAAGCTCTCAAGAAACAAGCACAACTCCCTCAAGCAAAGAGCTCTCAAATAGCCAACAATGATCTCCTCAAATGAAAGGCAAATGTATCCACAAGTGACTAGCAAATGATCTCCTCAATGGTCTCAAATAGTGGCAATGTACTCAACAAGTAACCAACAATAATCTCCTCAAAGCAATAGCAAAAACCTCCTCAATAATGGCAATACTCTCAATGAACTCCACTAAAGCAATCATGGAACTCAAGTATCAATTTTATCCATAAAATTGATTTTCTAATCCATCCACTTCCTCTCAATAGCCAAGGCACATAATCAAGCAATTTGTCTTCAACTTCAAACCCTAACTCATGTGCATGTCTTCTAACTCAAGGTAGCAATTAACTAGGTCTCAAGTTCCTAGTTTAATTTCATAATTAAATCATGCACTAGGACATATAACAAGTTCAACACTTTTCAACCTTATGACTTCCTAATTTCATTAACACATACAACAAGCACCTATGCTTTTATTTTTAATTCCACACCTTATAACTCCACATACAACAATCACAAATATTTAACTCCACACCTTATAACTCCCTAAGCACATACAACAATCATTTATTTTCACTAAATACCTTATGACTCCCTAGTTATAATAGAAATGATTTTCAATGCACCAAAACTTTGGCAATATCAAATATTACCATGCGCTAGAGATAAATACCTTTTTACAAAATTTGTAGCCTTCGCAACCTTCAAAATCATTAATGCCTTTGCCAAAATTAATGCGCCTTCACCACCTTCGAAATCGTTAATGCTTTGCCAAAAATCAATGCGCCTTCACACCTTCAAAATCGTCAATGCCTTGCCAAAAATCAATGCGCCTTCACACCTTCACGGGAGTCAAACTCTGTTCCTCTCGCCTAGCGCTGTGAGGCGCTTACCACATGGGTGTCAGCCCACATTGGGATTTAATCCCAAACACCCAACTTCACCTGCGCTCAAATCTGAAAACTTAAGTTGCCTTCCTTAGCAAAATACTTTGCCCCTGGCGGGATTCGAACAACGAACCTGCCTTGTGCAAAGTTCATGCGCTACCAACTGCGCTAAGGAGTCCTCCATGACATCACTTTCCCATGCTGTTTACTTGACCTTGCTCTCAAATCGAAAGTTATTTATCCTTCTTTCTTCGTTGCTCCCCTTTCGATGACTCTCTCTCATGCGCTATGTCAAGTCTTCAATAAACAAAGGTTTTTACCTTTTATTTATATGCACCTCCATGCTTTCGAATGACGTCGATGAATATTTATTAATCTCCCCAACCTTTGCACGTCGGTGGATAATATAATTCAACTTTAGACCTTAGAATTATTAAATAAAAATTTAATAATTCACCTCTTAACTTTGAATTGGGATATCTCCTTCATTCTTTTGAATTTCGCCATGAAACTTTTTGCACCTAGGTTTTATTGGAAAACCTTTTCATCCATCATAATTTGGAGAAGTCTTAGCATAGTGGTTTTAATGAAAAACCCTTTCCAATGGTTTTAATGAAAACCATTTTCGATGGTTTTAATGAAAACCCTTTCCGTTGGTTTTAATAAAAAACCTTTTATCGGTTTTAATAAAAACCCTTGCCATTGGTTTTAATAAAAACCTTTACCATTGGTTTTAATAAAAACCATTAATATAATATTTAAAAAATTAAATATTATATGCCTCTTGTGCCACAAAACCCCGTATATATCCTTGCTCTCCAAAATATCATAAATGATTATTTATGAAGTGCTTTTGCCACCAAAACTCAATGTGATCCATGTGACATCAATGACAACACAAAATAACTCAAATTGCCAACAATCTCCCCCTTTGTCATTGATGGCAACACCTCTAATGCAAATCACCACAATCACTGCAAAAGCCATTTCTGAAAATCAAAGCTGCTCTCCCTGACTCAATACTCTCTATGGAGGCTGCTCCCCCTATCTCAATGCTCTCTTTGGAGGCTGCTCCCCCTAACTCAATGCTCTCCCCCTTACTCAAATCTCTCCCCCTTTGACATCAATGGCAAAAGGGACACCTATGGGGCTAAAATATATGACTCTTAAGCTTAGCCCCCCTACCACCTTCTCTCTTGAGGTGATTAATTTTGGGGTGGGAGTACATTTACTCCCATATTACATTGTTCCTTTCCTTTGTCAACTTCCTTCCACATCTTTCTGGTATCCTTTTCTTGATGAGTTACTTGATCTTCTTGTCTTGAACCTGTTTGACCTTCTTGCCTTGAAACTGCTTGACCTTCTTGCCTTGAACCTGTTTGGAATTGAGTCCTACACCATCTTGCAATATGTCCAAAGTTATTGCAATTAAAACACTTGATATTGTAGCCTTTGGATGGTGCCCATATCCTGAATTCTTTCTTGAAATCATTTCCATATCCATTCCTTTCTTGAACCCTGTATTGTGAAGCTTTGTTTCCATAATCATTTTGACCATGACCTCTGAATTGTGTAGCTCTATAATCAAAACCATATTGCTCATTTTCTTTGCACTGAGAAGCTCTATGACCAATCTTGTTGCATAAGAAGCAATGTCCCTGAAAACCATACCTTCTTCCTTTGAAGTTCCTTCTAGAAAAATCAAACTTCTTTGATCCATAGACCCTGCAGTGTATAGCCCTGTGTCCAAATCCATTACAAGAAAAAAAATGTCCTTGAAAAGCCCTTTGTTCATGCCTTGGTTCCTCATACCTTTCTTGACCATTATCCTTGTGATCATATTTGACTTGTGCATTGTATCCTTGATCCTTCTTTGTGGTATCCAAATCTTCTTCCTTAACTTCTTCCTTGCTTTCTTCTTCAAGAATTTCTTTGCCTCTTGAACTTGATTCACCTATCTCAAAACAAGATCCAAACTGGATATTTGGAGCCATAGGAGCTTTGGAACTTTCTTCATGAACCTTAGGTGCTTCCTTGCTTTCATATTTTAGAACTTCCTTTCCTTTTGAGTGTGATTCCCCAAACCTGAAATATGAGACCTTTGGTGCTTTGGAACCTTCCTCTTCTTTCTCTTCATTTGTGTCAAATAGTAAACTGGCATCCATCTCTATTGTCTCTAAAATACATGTTTCCTTCTCATCACAAATGTCTTGACCTTTTGAGTCGTGTGATGAATCAAACTTCTCAAGTATGGAACATATTTCTTTCTTCTTCTTCAATTGCTCAAAAATAGTGACGCCAAGCTCTTTTGTTTCTTGAAGCTCTTTTTCCAAACCTTGAATGTGTCGATTAAGCATTACTTTGACCTTTTCATTTTCATGAACCTTATTTTCAAGCCTTTTGATTTTCCTTTTCAATATCTTGATTTTATTTTCTTGTTTTGTGGATTCCTCTTCTTCATCATCACTATCACTAGAACTGTTGCTAGAACTATTATTGGAATTGCTACTTTCTTCTTCCATAAATAAAATTTTCTTATCACAATTGTTGTAGTAGGTGCAGTCATCATCTAAATGCCCAAAGTCTTCGCATATGAAGCATTTTAGTATTCCTAGACCCTTCTTGTACCTGTTTGCTTTCTCAATGGCTATAGCGAGTTCTTCATGTCGTTCTTCGATAGATATGTCCTCTTCTTTAACTTCAATACCTAGGAGTAGGTATTCTTGTCTTTCTTCACTTATTCCAAAGAATGTACAATATTCTTCATCTTCACTATCACTGAGATCATTATCTTCTTCTATAGCAAACAAACTCTCATGAATTCTTTGACTATGCCTGTTTCCTTGATGTGTTATTTCATCTTCACTATCATTGAAGCCATTGCAATATCCTGATCTATGATCTCTTTGACCACACACAAAGCATTGTTCTCTTTCACCTTCTATTCCTAGGAATAGATGTTCTTCCTTTTCATCATCTGAGTTGTCTCTATCATTGTGATCTGAGCCATCATTTGCTTCTTCAATGTAGAAAGTTTTCTTAGTCTTACGAAAACTTTTCTTCTTCTCATGCTTGCTTTGCTTGTACCTGTCATCTTTGTCATGCTTATGCTTTCCTTCTTCTTTTCTTCTGTGACCCTATTTTTCATCATCACTATTTTCTTCATGTGGACACTTGTTTGCATAGTGACCATAATCACCACACTTGTAGCATTTGACTTTCTTCATATCCCTATAATTCCTTGAGTCCTTTTTCCTTTTGATGAAGTTAGCTTCCTCATCATTATCTGAATCTCTATCTGTCTCTAGATCTTTCCCTTTATTTTTCTCTAAATATTTGAATGCAATTTCTTTCTTTGGATCCTGATGCTTATCTATCCTCATCTCATAAGCTGTGAGAGTTCCTTGTAGTTCTTCCATTGTTAGCTTGTCGATATTCATTATTTCTTCTATCACTGAAACCTTTGCATCATACTTCATGGGAAGTGATCTCAAAACCTTTTGAGTAACATCTGATTCTTTCATCTCAAATCCTAGGCCTCTCATGGTGTTAGCAATCTCATCAACTCAAAGTAAAAACTTTGCAATATCTTCAGAATCTTCCATTTTCAATTCCTCGAATCTTCTTCTATGAGTTTGTAGTTTTGCCAACTTTACCTTGGAATCTCCTTCATAGGTATTCCGCAACTTGGTCCACATTTCATTAGCTGAATTACATACCATGACCTTTGCAAAATATGTCTCACGTAGCCCACTCATAATACAATTCATTGCCTTTGCATTGATCTCAACCAATTTCCTGATAGTCTTATCTATCTTGGGATCACCTTCAACCTTATACTCTTTTGCAACCATCTGCCATACCTCATATCCTTGTGATATCAAATAGTTCTTCATTCTCATGCTCCAAAAAGCATAATTGTTACCATCAAATAGTGGAGCCTTACTTGTAGATGATCCATTCTGTGAAGCCATCTATGTTCTTATAGAATCTGCCCTCAAGTTGTTAGCCTTTCTGAAGGAACCCACTCTGATACCAATTGAAGAACACAAGCTTATATTGAGAGGGGGGTGAATAGTATAGCACCCACTTTTTACTTTCTTTCCAAACCAATATCAATTAGTGTCCTCAATTGCAATAACCAAATATAGCAGTGTGCATTAATAACATAGATAAAAATAGTAAGCAAGTGCACAAATCACCACACACAATTGAGACACAAGATTTAATGTGGTTCCCCCAATGTGGGGTAGTCCACAAGATAATCTCCTTATAATATTTCATAAAGAAATAGGGATCCTTATCCCAATACAAATGATTACTTTGATCTTCTCAAAGCTAGGTTATCCTGATCTGCTCAGGTGGGCTCCATTGATCTACTCAGCTAGGCTCTCCATTGATCTTCTTAGCTAGGCTATCCACTGATCTACTCAACTAGGCTATCCATTGATCTACTTAGCTAGGCTATCCACTGATCTACTCAGCTAGGCTATCCATTGATCTACTTAGCTAGGCTATCCACTAATCTTCTCATCTAGGCTATCCATTGATCTTCTCAACTAGGCTATCCATTGATCTACTCATCGGGTATATATCTACTTAGCTAGGCAATTAGTGTTGATGTGTTTTCTATTTCTATCCTATCTCTTTCACTACTCTCAAATCTACCTCAATGCCTTCTCATAAGGCTCAAACAATCCTACTCAAATTCTGTCCCAAATATATCCTCAAAGCCTTCACAAAAGGCTCAAACAATCCTGCTCAAATGTTGTCCCAAATCTTTAAGTCACAAAAACAACCCTCAACACATTATCCATAAATCTGTCCCAAAAGCCTTCTCAAAGGCTCAAACAATCATGCACAAAAGCTATCTCAAATATATCCAAAAATTTTATCCCAAAAGCCTTCCCAAAGGCTCAACCAATCATGCACAAAAGCTATCTCAAATCTGTCCAGAAATTCTATCCCAAAAGCCTTCCCAAAGGCTCAACCAATCATGCACAAAATTTGTCTCAAATCTATCTATAAATTCTATCCCAAAAGCCTTCCCAAAGGCTCAACCAATGACTCTCAAGTAGCACTCAAATCTCAACCACAAATCAATGAAGGCAAGGCTCAATGATGAACTCAACAATGGATAACAAATGAATGATGACAATACTCAACAATGTGCTCAACAATGAATGGCAATGTACTCTTCAATGGATGACAACAATGATCCACAATGATCTCAACAATGTATGACAAATGATCTCTCAAATGGATGACAACAATGCTCAACAATGTCACTCTCAAATGGATGACAACAATGCTCAACAAGGTACTCTCAAATGGATGACAAATGATCTCTCAAATGGAAACCTCTCCAAGAAATAACAATGAGGACTTCAACCAACCAAGGACAATCTCCACAAGTGATAGCAATAGGTTCTCAATAATATCTTCCTCATGCAATGTCAATAAGCTCTCAAGAAACAAGCACAACTCCCTCAAGCAAAGAGCTCTCAAATAGCCAACAATGATCTCCTCAAATGAAAGGCAAATGTATCCACAAGTGACTAGCAAATGATCTCCTCAATGGTCTCAAATAGTGGCAATGTACTCAACAAGTAACCAACAATAATCTCCTCAAAGCAATAGCAAAAACCTCCTCAATAATGGCAATACTCTCAATGAACTCCACTAAAGCAATCATGGAACTCAAGTATCAATTTTATCCATAAAATTGATTTTCTAATCCATCCACTTCCTCTCAATAGCCAAGGCACATAATCAAGCAATTTGTCTTCAACTTCAAACCCTAACTCATGTGCATGTCTTCTAACTCAAGGTAGCAATTAACTAGGTCTCAAGTTCCTAGTTTAATTTCATAATTAAATCATGCACTAGGACATATAACAAGTTCAACACTTTTCAACCTTATGACTCCCTAATTTCATTAACATATACAACAAGCACCTATGCTTTTATTTTTAATTCCACACCTTATAACTCCACATACAACAATCACAAATATTTAACTCCACACCTTATAACTCCCTAAGCACATACAACAATCATTTATTTTCACTAAATACCTTATGACTCCCTAGTTATAATAGAAATGATTTTCAATGCACCAAAACTTTGGCAATATCAAATATTACCATGCGCTAGAGATAAATACCTTTTTACAAAATTTGTAGCCTTCGCAACCTTCGAAATCGTTAATGCCTTTGCCAAAATTAATGCGCCTTCACCACCTTCGAAATCGTTAATGCTTTGCCAAAAATCAATGCGCCTTCACACCTTTGAAATCGTCAATGCCTTGCCAAAAATCAATGCACCTTCACACCTTCACGGGAGTCGAACTCTGTTCCTCTCGCCTAGCGCTGTGAGGTGCTTACCACATGGGCACCATCCCACGTTGGGATTTAATCCCAAACACCCAACTTCACCTACGCTCAAATCTGAAAAACTTAAGTTTCCTTCCTTAGCAAAACACTTTGCCCTTGGCGGGATTCGAACAACGAACCTACCTTGTGCAAAGTTCATGTGCTACCAACTGCGCTATAGGAGTCCTCCGTGACATCACTTTCCCGCATTGTTTACTTGACCTTGCTCTCAAATCAAAAGTTATTTATCCTTCTTTCTTCGTTGCTCCCCTTTCGACGACTCTCTCTCATGCGCTATGTCAAGTCTTCAATAAATAAAGGTTTTTCACCTTTTATTTATATGCACCTCCATGCCTTCGAATGACGTCGACGAATATTTATTAATCTCCCCAACCTTTGCACATCGGCGGATAATGTAATTCAACTTTAGACCTTAGAATTATTAAATAAAAATTTAATAATTCACCTCTTAACTTTGAATTGGGATATCTCCTTCATTCTTTTGAATTTCGCCATGAAACTTTTTGCACCTAGGTTTTATTGGAAAACCTTTTCATCCATCATAATTTGGAGAAGTCTTAGCATAGTGGTTTTAATGAAAAACCCTTTCCAATGGTTTTAATGAAAACCCTTTTCGATGGTTTTAATAAAACCCTTTCTAATGGTTTTAATGAAAAACCTTTCCATTGGTTTTAATAAAAACCCTTTCCATCAATTTTAATAAAAACCCTTTTCATCGATTTTAATAAAACCCTTGCCATTGGTTTTAATAAAAACCTTTACCATTGGTTTTAATAAAAACCATTAATATAATATTTAAAAAATTAAATATTATATGCCTCTTGTGCCACAAAACCCTGTATATATCCATGCTCTCCAAAATATCATAAATGATTATTTATGAAGTGCTTTTGCCACCAAAACTCAATGTGATCCATGTGACATCAATGACAACACAAAATAACTCAAATTGCCAACATGGATCTCTATCCATTGGAGACTACTATCATATCTACTCTATCGCCTCCAAATATCTGTCTCAAATCTGCACTAAACACAGTCCATTTTGTCTAGCACAAATCTACTCAACAAGTCCACTTAGAATTTACTTAAATCTTCTCAACAAGTCCACTCAAAAATTTCTCAAATCTGCTCAATAGGTCCACTCATAACCTGCTCAAATATGCTCAATAGGTCCACTCATAACCTGCTCAAATATGCTCAATAGGTCCACTTAGAACCTACTCAAATATGCTCAACAGGTCCACTCAGAACCTATCCAAATATTCTTAACAATCCCACTCAGAACCTGTCCAAATCTGCTCAACAGGTCCACTCAAAACCTGCTCAAATATGCTCAACAAGCTCACTCAAAACTTGTCCAAATCTAGATTGTAAGCTTCCACAAAAGCTCACACAAAATCAGTCCACAAGTCTCCTCAAAGACTTACCTCACATTTGCTTAACAAGTCCACACATAACTTGTCCAATATCATAGAAGCATAAAGATAATTGTTAGAGACTCAATATGTTCTACACTCAATGCTCAATCACTTTCTCAATTCAAATTAGAATATAGAATAGTTTGTTTTAAGGAACTTGAACAATCACTCCACACAACCACTTGATTAGGCTCAACCAACTCTACTCAACCAATCACTCAAAGAAACAACCATTTATTACAAAATCTAGTCCAAGCATGTAATCACCAACTCAAAATGTTTCCAACAATGTTCAACAATAAATCTCACATAACAATGATACTCATGTTATTTTCAAACCCTAGTTCAAGTTCTTTGCAGAACTCACTTCAAAAACAATGCTCATAAAACAATCTTCATATAACAATGATATTCATGTTCTTTTCAAACCCTAGTTCAAGTTCTTTGCACAACAACTCACTTCAACAACAATGCTTATCAAACAAGGTTTTAACAACTCTTTATTCCAAAAAATCTTGAAGAATTAACTCAATCACTCTCGAAAAGGAAACCCTAATCAAGTCCTTTTCACTCCAAACTTATTTTCCAAAAAACCAATCAATAAAATCAACTATGGAAGAATGTGCACATACCTTTTTATTGAAGATGAAGAGATATCATAAATCTGCCACAATCATGCAAACTTCTATGCCAATATCAAGAGGTTAGAAGATAAACCTTTCAAAAACAACCATCAACATACATAAAGTATTTATCCAATCATCAACATACATAAATTATTTATCCAATCATCAACATACATAAATTATTTATCCAATCACACCTTATAAACTCCCAACTAAAAATAAATTCAACATCCACCAAAATAAATCAAAACCTCTTAAATCAATAAATAACAAGAAGAAATTTGGCAAGAATAAAATCCTATTTCTTTAAAAACCTTAATAACATAAATCCCTTCTCAACAAAACAATATTTCAAAAACCCTTTTAATTCCAAGTAGCACAAATCAATTTTCAATAAAAATAATCCTTCACAAACCCTTATAAATCCAAACACAAATTAATTAAAAATAAATCTTCACAAACTCTTATAACTTCAAACACAAATAAATCTACACAAACCCTTATAATCCCAAATGACCCTTTTAAGAAAACCTTAGGTAAAATTTAAATAAAAAATTACCTTTGCCACTAATGGGAATCGATCCCACGATCTTTGCCCCCTTAAGCGCTCTAGCCGCGGGCTTTACCACCACGTGCGCTAGGTGCACGTTTGAGAACCAATGAGCACTTCACGCTCTTTCTCTTATTCCAGTCACTTGAATTGAATGCAAACAAAAGACCTTCCTTGGCACATCCACAAGAATCAAACGTGGGCACTTCCTTCTCCAACGCCTCTGCAAAGCGTGCGCCACCAATAGACCAACGTACCCTATGTGACTCAAACCATGCACTATTCTCTTTTTTTTTTCTTCCTTGGTAGTAATAAGACAAATATATTGTCTTCTTCCTCAATGTTCATGATGCACAAAATACCTTCAACCTTTTCGCATGGGAGTTAATTCATCGAGGGGTAAGTTTCAAATGTCCCTTTGGGCATTAATTTATAAACAAAACCACCATTCGAATTTACACATCGACGCTCTTAATTTTTGATGATGTCGGCGTTAATTTAAACCTTTATATAATTTATAAATTATTTAAATTCAATGGAATTTAAAGTTTATAAATTATATTTTAAAACCTTTGACTTTAATAAAATTAGAATCTTCCATGGGGTGAATTTAATCCTGCAACTTGTACTCCACTGATTTGATTTAAAATATTTTGCCACCATGGGTTTAATTAAACCTTCACAAAATATTATTTTTCCAACTTATTCAACTCTTTGCTTTGTTCCTAGTGTTAATAATGGTGTGCTCCATGGTGTTGATGATGACTTCATATGTTCACGTTGGCATCAATGATGACTTTTTCACCTTGACATCAATGAAAACTAATTGAGCTCAAAATGTCCAACAGAAGAAAGAGCACAAGGTTCTCTTAATCTTCCAAGCATGCATCTAGCGCACGCGGTGGTCTAGCCCAAGGCTAGGGCGCATGAGGAGGCAGATATTGGGGGTTTGAATCTCATAAGTGGCAAAGGTATTTTTGTTAAGTAAATTTTTATTTGCCTAATATTTTTCCTAAGGTAAAAAGGGAGTTATAAGGGTAGAATAAAAAGTTGCATGTTTGGTAATCGATTTATGTTATTGCAGTTATAAGGAAAGTGGATTTGATTTATGCCAAAGTTCTTCTTGCTATTAAAATTTAATTAAAAATGTTTTTGAGTTAAATTTTGGTGGATGTTAAATTTATTTTAATTGGGATATTATAAGGTGTTATTGGAAAATATTTTTATGTATGTTGATGGTTGTTTTTATAGATGGAGTAATAGGGTATAATTGAGCTTTTGCATTATGTTGTGAGAAAGATTTATCTTCTAACCTCTTTGAGTTTGGCATAGAAGTGGTTGTGATTGTGGAAGATTTATGAGATCCCTTAATCATCAAGAAAAATGTATGAGTACATTCTTCCATAATTGAGTTGATTGATTGATTTTCTAAAAATAAGTTTGGAGTGAAAATGATTTGATTAGGGCTTCCTTATTGAGTGTGTTTGAGTTAATGCTTCAAGGTTTTCTAGGTTAAAGAGTTGTTATGTGAACCTTATTTTATAAGCATTGTTGTTGAAGCCATTGGTTGTGAGAAGAGCTTGATCTAGGGTTTGAGTATCATTGCTATGTGAGGATTATTTTATAAGCATTATTGTTGAAGCCATTGGTTGAGATAAAAATTTGAACTAGGGTTTGAGTATCATTTCTATGTTGTTTTATAAGCATTTTTGTTGAAGTGAGTTGTTAAGGAAAGAACTTGAACTAAGGTTTTTAAAGAACATGAGTATCATTGTCATGTGAGATTTGTATTTGAGTATTGTTGGAAAAGTTTTGAGTTGATGTTTATATGCTTGGACTAGGGTTTGTGAGCAAGGATTATTTCATTGAGTGATTGGTTGAGTAGAGTTGGTTGAGCCTAGTCAAGTGGAAGTGTGAAGTGATTATTCAAGTTCCCTAAAACAAAATATTCTATATTCTAAATTGAGTTGAGAAATTCATTGAGTATTGAGTTGAATTTGAAGTATATTGAGTATCTAACAATTCTCCTTATGTTTCTAAGAGAGTGATTGAAAGTAATTGAGCATTGTGATTAGTATAGAACATATTGAGTCTCTAACAATTCTCTTTATGTTTCTATGAGATTGGACAAGTTTTGTGTGGAATTGTTGAGTAGATTTGAGATAAGTATTTGAGGAGACTTGTGGACTGATTTTGTGTGAGCTTTTGTGGAAGCTTACAATACAGATTTAGATAAATTCTTGATAGGACTTATTGAGCAGATTTGGACAAGTTCTAGAGAGGACTTGTAGAGTAGATTTGAACAAGCTCTAGAGAGGACTTGTAGAGTAGATTTAAGCAAGTTCTAGAGAGGACTTGTGGATAGATTAGTGTAAGCTTTTATGGAAGCTTACAAGGCAAATTTAGATAAGTATTTTAGAAGACTTGAGAGCAGAGTTGATTGATTTATTCAAACCTTGAGTGAAGGTTTAGGGTAGATCTAGAAAATTTGAGTCAAGCCTTGAGTTAAGGTATCGAGGACATAGATCGAGGATAGGTATGTGCTATACTAAAGGACTATGTTTAGCACATATTTGAGAGAAAATTTTGGTGTAGATTTGAGGACATGTTTGTGCCAGACCAAAGAGAGATTGAGCAAAGTTGTATTAGATCGAAGGACCATGTTTAGTGTAGATTTGAGACAGAGCTTTGGAGGTGATAAAGCAGAGAGGATAGTAGTCTCTAGTGGATAGATATCCATAAGCCAGGGCAGTGAGGATAGGTCTTATGAGTGGGGATAAGAGTCTTTAATGGAGAGATATCCACAAGCCATTGTAGTGGAGGCAGTAGTCTTCTAGAGGATCACCATCCAGAGCAGAGGAGAAGGAATTCTCCTATGGATAGATATCTACAAACTTGATTTAGGGGATTGGTATCTCCTTTAGACAGAGGTCCATAAATATTGTAATAGGTAAAGGATTTCCAAGATATTGATTGAGAAAATTTTAGTGAAATATTTTCTCTATGGAGTAGCCCACATTGGGTGAACCACGTAAATTGTGGTATCTCTATTGTGTGTGGTGATTTGTGCATTTATTTGATTATTATTATTGATATTGCTATCTATACATTACATAATATTGATTTGGAAAGAAAAGTAAAAAGTGGTCTTATACTGTTCACCCCCCTCTCAGTATAAGCTTATGTTCTTTAGTTGGTATCAAAGAAGTTTCCTTTAGAAGAGTTTAATAACTTGAAGGAAAAGCTAACAAGAACACAATGGATTTTAAGAATGTGTCTTCAGATAATTCAACACCAGTATTTGATGGAAGTGACTATATATATTGGAGTATGAGAATGAAGATCTACCTGATGGCACTTGACAATGAAATTTGGAAAGCACTTGAATTTGGATATGATCCCTTAATTAATCCTCCTACTGATAAGGAAGGTAAGCTCCTACAACATTACAATTCAAAAGCAATGAATGTAATTTTGAGAGGTTTACATAGAACAAAGTCTATGAAAGTTTTGCATTGCCAAACTATAAAAGAAATATGGGATAAATTGTAAAATATATATGAAGGAGATAAATGTGGGATTTGTACTAGAGCGAAGGACTGTGTTTAGTGCAGATTTGAGACAGAGCTTTGGAGGTGACATAGAAAAGAGGATAGTAGTCTCTAATGGATAGAGATCCATTATCCAGGGCAGTGAGGACAGGTCTTCTAAGTGGGGATAAGAGTATTCAGTGGAGAGAGATCCACAAGCCAGTGTAGTGGAGGCAGTAGTCTTCGAGAGGATCACCAGCCAGAGAAAAGGAGAAGGAGTTCTCCTATGGATAGAGATCCATGAACTTGATTTAGGGGATTGGTGTATCCTTTGGACAGAGGTCCATAAACATTGTAATAGGGAAATGATTCCCAAGATATTGATTGAGAAAATTTTAGTGAAATATTTTCTCTGTGGACTAGCCCACATTGGGTGAACCACGTAAATTGTGGTGTCTCTATTATGTGTGGTGACTTAGGCATTTATTTGATTACTATTGTTGATATTTCTATCTATACATTGCATAATATTTATTTGGAAAGAAAAGTAAAAAGAGGTTTTATACTGTTCACCCCCATCTCAATATAAGTTTGTGATCTTCAAAAAGTTGTGTATGAAAAGTTGGAGTGAAAAGGATTGTTTGGTTAGCATTGTTGAGAGTGTTTTGATTTAATGCTTCAATGTCTTTGGAATAAAAAGAGTTGTTGATAAAACCTTGTTTAATAAGCATTCTTGTTGAAGTGATTAAGTTGAGTGAAGAAATTAAACTAGGGTTTGGAAAGAACATGAGTATCATTTTTATGTGAGAATTGATTGATAAGCATTGTTGGGAATATTGAGTGATTGTTCATATGATTGGACTAGGGTTTGTGAGCAAGGGATATTTCATTGAGTGATTTGTTGAGTAGAGTTGGTTGAGCCTAGTCAAGTGAATGTGTTGAAGTGATTGTTTAAGTTCTATGAAACAAATTATTCTATATTCAAAATTGAGTATTGAGGTGAATGTGAATCATATTGAGTCTCTAATAATTCTCTATATGTTTCTAAGAGAGTGATTGAAAGTGATTGAGTATCGAGGTGAATGTGACGCATATTGAGTCTCTAACAATTATCTATATGTTTATAAGAGAGTGATTGAAAGTAATTGAGTATTGAGGTGAATGTGAAGCATATTGAGTCTTTAAAAATTCCCTGTATGTCTCTAAGAGAGTGATTGAAAGTGATAGAGCATTGTGATGAATGTAGAGCATTTTGAGTCTCTAAAAATTCCCTTTATGTTTCTATGAGATTGGACAAGTTCTAGTGAGGACTTATTGAGCATATTGGACAAGTTCTAGAGAGGACTTGTGGAAATATTGGTGTGAGCTTTTGTGGAAGCTTACAAGGCATATTTGAGATAAGTATTTGAGAAGACTTGAGTGTAGAGTTGATTGATTGATTTGTTCAAACCTTGAGTTAAGATTTGGGATAGATCCAGCAAATTTGATTTGAGATTGAGTCAGGATTTATGTTAATGCTTGAGGATAGAGATTGAGGATATATTTATGCTAGATCGAAAGACTATGTTTAGTGCAGATCAGAGGACAGATATTGAGGATAAATTTGTGCTACACTAAAGGATTGTATTTAGTGAATATCAGAGGACATATATTGAGGATAAATTTGTGCTAGACCGAAGGACTATGTTTAGTACAGATCAAAGAACAAAGATTGAGGATAAATTTGTGCTAGACCGAAGGACTATGTGTAGTGTAGATTTGAGACAGAGATTTGAAAGTTATAGAGTATAGAGGATGAAAATCTCTAGTGGATAGAGATACATTAGCCAGGGCAGTGAGGACAAGAGTCTTCAGTGGATAGATATCCATTAGCCAGAGCAATGGGGGGCAACATTTCTTCTATAAGATCACCAGTTAGAGCTAAGGAGAAAGGAGTTCTCCTATGGATAGATATCCACAAACTTGATTAGGGGATTGGTGTCTCCTTTGGATAGAGATCCATAAACATTGTAATAGGGAAAGGATTTCCAAGAGATTTATTAAGAAAATTTTAGTGAAATATTTTCTCCGTGGAGTAGCCCACATTGGGTGAACCATGTAAATTTAGTGTCTCTATTATGTGTGGTTATTTGTGCATTGCTTTGATTATTGTTGTTGATATTGCTATCTATACATTGCATAATATTGATTGGGAAAGAAAAGTAAAAAGTGGTCTTATATTGTTCACCCCCTCTCAGTATAAGCTTATGTTCTTCAATTAGTATCAGAGCAGACTCCTTTGAAAGAGTTTAACAACTTGAAGGAAAAACTGTCATGAACACAATGGATTCTAAGAATGTGTACTCAGATAATTCAACACCAATATTTGATGGAAGTGATTATATATATTGGAGTATGAGAATGAAGGTTCACCTGATGGCACTTGAAAATGAAATTTTGGAAGTAGTTGAAAATCGATACATACCACCAGCTGATCCACATACAGATAAGGAAGGTAAGCTTCTACAACATTATAATTCAAAAGAAATGAATGCACTTTTGAGAGGTTTGCATAGAACATAATTAATAAAAGTTATGCATTGTAAAGATGCAAAAGAAATTTGGGATAAGTTGCAAAGCATATATGAAGGAGATAAAAGTGTCAAAAAGGCAAATATACGAAATCTCAAAGGACAATTTGAAGAATTAAGAATGAAGAATGAGGAAGACATTAGTTCTTATCTACTTTTGGTAGATGAGGTTGTTAATGCTATGCAAGGACTTGGACTTAATGTGGATGAATAAGATGTTTGTGATAAGATATTAAGGTCTCTTCCAACAAGGTTTAGTGAAAATATTTCAGCTATAGAAGAAGCAAAGGATGGTGATTATTTGACAAGAGATATGTTGCTTGGTATTCTTACAACTTTTGCGTTAAGAACAAAAGAACCTAATCCTCAGAAGGAAGTAACCTTCAAAGCAATTAAGAAGAAAAAGGGTAAGAATTCAGAATCAAGCAATGAATCATCTAGTGATGAAGAAGCAAATTATGGCAGAAGGAACAATGTCCAAATAAGAAACATATAGAAAAAAAATCAAAATAGGTTAAGAGAGACTAAGAGCTCAATGAGGTCAAGATAAGGAAATTTTAATAGAAGGTATTTCTCATATCATAGGTTTGGACACATGGATTCACAATGCAGGACACATGAAAGATAGGAAAATTGGAATTTCAGAAATAGACAACTTTTCCATGGATATTGCTACTCACGTAATCAGTTTGGTCACAAGGCAATGGATTGCATGGTTCATGATAGAAAATGATATGGCTTCACTAGGAGAAATGTAAGAACACAAGCTTATACTAAGAGGGGAGGTGAACAATATAGCGCCAAATTTTTACTTTCTTTCCAAACCAATATCAATTAGTGTCCTTAAATACAATAACCAAATATAACAGTGTGCATTAATGACATAGATAACAATAGTAAGCAAGAGCACACATCACCACACATAATTGAGACATAAGATTTAACGTGGTTTCCCTAATGTGGGGTACTCCACAAGATAATATCCTTATAATATTTCACATAGAAATAAGTATCCTTATCCCAATACAAATAATTACTTTATCTACTCAAAGCTAGGCAATCCACTAATCTGCTCAGGTAGGCAATCTTGATCTGCTTAGGTAGGCAATCCACTGATCTACTCAGCAAGGTAATCTTGATCTGCTCAGGTAGGCAATCCATTGATCTGATCAACAAGGTAATCTTGATCTGCTCAGGTAGGCAATCCACTGATCTACTCAGCTAGGCAATCCTTATCTATTGAGGTAGGCTATTCTTTGATCTGCTTCAGAAAGCTCACCAAGAACCTGCTCAAAATCTGCTTCAACAAGCTCACCAAGAACTTTCTCAAATCTACTCTAGCAAGCTCACCAAGAACTTGCTCACATCTGCTCTAGCATTCTCACCAAGAACTTGCTCAAAATCTACTCCAAAAAGCTCACTCAGAACTTGTTCAAATTTGCTCAATAGGCTCACTCAGAACCTACTCAAATATGCTCAACAAGCTCACCAAGAACTTGTTCAAATCTTACTGAATAGGCTCACTAAGAACCTTCTCAAATCTTCTCAAAAATCTCACCAAGAACTTGTTCAAATATCCTCAATAGGATCATTCGAAGCCTTCTCAAATATGCTCAACAAGATCACCAAGAACTTGCTCAAATCTGTCCAAAAATATATCCCAAAGGCCTTCTCAAAGGCTCAATCAATCATGCTCAAGTAGCACTCAAATATGATCCACAAATCTATGAAGGTAAGGCTCAATGATGAACGCAAAAATGAATGGCAATGCACTTTACAATGAATGGCAATAATGATCCACAATGATCTCAACAATGTATAACAAAAGATCTCTCAAATGGACAACAACAATGCTCATTAATGTCTCAAGGAACAAGCACAATTCTCTCTAGAAAAGAGTCCTTAGATAGTCAACAATGATCTCCATAACATAATTGCAAATGTACTCCACAAGTGACTCCTCAATGGTATCAAATAGTGACAACGGTCTCAACAAGTAGTCAACAATAATATTTACAAAGCAATGGCAAAGACCTCAATTATTGCAATATTCTCAATGAACTTCCACTAAGGCAGTCATGAAACTCAAACATCAATTTTAATCCATAAAATTGATTCTCTAATCCAGCAACTTTCTTTCAATAGTCAAAGCATATATGTAAGCAATTTGTCTTCAAGATCAAACCCTAATTCATGTGCATGTCTTCTAACTCAAGGCAGCCAACAACTAGGTCTCAAGATCCTAGTTCAATGTCATAATTAAATCATGCACTAGGACATATGTATGTTAAACATTTTCAACCTTATGAATCCCTAATTGTTTAACATGAACAACAAGCACCAATAATTTATTTCAACACCTTATATATCCCTAATTATTTTCATACCCAGTAAGCACTTATCATTTTTCAACAAGGTCTTATATCTCCCTAATTATTTTCATACATAGTAAGCACTTATCATTTTTCAACAAGGTCTTATATCTCCCTAATTATTTTCATACACAACAAGCACCTATAGTTTTCAATAATTCCTTATGTCTCCCTAAGCACACAACACCCACAAATATTTCCAATAAACACCTTATGACTCCCTAGTTATAATAACAATTTAATTTAATGCCCCAGAACATTGGAATACCAAATATTTTCTAAGTG
The DNA here is from genome assembly GCA_028583015.1 of Wollemia nobilis. NCBI lineage: Eukaryota > Viridiplantae > Streptophyta > Pinopsida > Araucariales > Araucariaceae > Wollemia > Wollemia nobilis. The sequence goes on along the minus strand of JAQPPZ010000839.1, from coordinate 2,955,031 downwards.
CTTGGTGATAAATACTTTTCAATAATACGTTGCATTTGAAATCATGCTCTGTTATTCACTGCCTCCCAAAACCTTCATGATGTGCGCTATCTGCCTTCGAAACTTTAGAAAGTTTATCAAAATTATTTTACCAAAATGAAGCGCCTTCACACCTTTGTGGGAGTCGAACTTCGTTCCTCCTGCTTAGCACTGTGAAGCACTTACCACGTGGGCATTGTCCCACGTTGGGACTTAATCAAAATCCAACAATCTTAAACCTACACTTTTTCCTGTCTTGCTTAGCACTATCTCTTCACTGTTCCCAGCGATGATGACTCCCTTTATTTTTGTTGCTCTCATGATGACAAGGCTCAATTCACTGCTCCTATCTCTTTGTTGTACTTTTATCTTCGCTGTTCCCAATGACGACAACTCCCTCTTTCTTCACTACTCTTACAATGATGAAGCTCTCATAACGATGAAGCTCTCTCGACTTGAAGCTCTCATGATGACTCCGAATTCGTTGTTCTCACGACTCTCACTTCGTTGTTCTCATGATGACTCCCTCTCGATTACTCTTTTCAATTCGTAATAAAATCAAAGGTTTTAGCCTTGCATTTATACACACTCCCTTCTTGCACATAACGTCAACGGATAAAAAATTGTTTGTAACCTTTGCACGTCAGTGGGAAATTTAATTCAACATTAGACCTTATGATTTTTTAATTAAAAAATTTAATAAATCTCCTCCAACTTCAAAATAAGATATCTCCTTCATCCTTTCGAATTATGGGATGAAACTTTTTGTGCCTGGTTCATTTTGAAAACTCCTTTCCATCCAACATGATTTGGTGAAAATATGGCATAGTGGTTTTAATGAAAAACCCTTTCCAATGGTTTTAATAAAAACCCTGTAATATCCATGCTCTCCAAACTGTCATAAATGAATATTTATGAAGTGCTTTTACCACCAAAACTCAATGTGATCTATGTGATATCAATGACATCAGTGACATCAATATCATCAATGACAACACAAAATGACTCAAATTGCCAATAGAAATCCTAACACATTTGTACCTCCAAGGAATAATAGCATTAAGTGTTATAAGTGCAATAATGATGGGCATGGAACAAAATTATGTAGAGTATACATTCTAGAATCAAGCATGAACATGAACAGGAACAAGAACAGTAATATGGGTATGGATTGGAACATGATCAAGAGTATGGATATAAACATGAACAAGGACATGCACAAGAACAGGAACAGAAACATGAACATGAATATGGATATGGATATAAATAGGAACATGAATATGGATATGGATATAAATAGGAACAAGAATATGGACATGGACAGGAACAGGTTCAGGAACAGTCAAAGAAATTAGAAGGACTAGATGAGAAAAAAAGAGGATAAAGGTAAATACCAGTGCTTGCTAGGAGTAGAAATACTCCCACTCCAGAATTAACCACATCAAGAGGAGGCGGGGGAGGAGCTAAGCTAAGAGATTCATTCTTAGCCTTGAGCCCCAAAGGTGATCCTTTGCAATTGATGTCAAAGGGGGAGAGATTTGAGTAAGGGGGAGAGATTTGGTTTAAGGAGAGAGCATTGAGTCAAGGGGAGCATTTTCCCAGGGGGAGAAAAACATGAAAAAGGTCAAGTTTTGGTAAAAAGAATTTGGGTTGCCATCAATGACAAAGGGGAAGATTATTGGACATTTTGAGTGATAAGTTGTCATTGATGTCAAGAGTGAGTGGTCATTGATGTCAAGCTTTCAGCACCAGTCAGTGGCAGGTTCAGTCAGTAGCATCATCTTCTGGTTCTCTAATAAATGCAAAAGGATAATTCAGTTTCAGTTTCAAGACCTGGTTCTAGGAAGTCAGATTTGGTCCAAAGTGCAAAAAGAAGCCCAAGTGAATAATATTATAATATTCTTTTATAATATTATACAAAGGAAGTTTGAAATTAATTTTAAATTTAATAGTTAATTTACTTAACTTATAAAGTTATCTAAATTAATTATTAATTATAAATTAATTTAAGGTAAGGTTAAATAACCCTAAGGTGGGTTATTAAAATTAAAATTCTAAATTTGATTTTGAATGAGAAAGCATCGACGTAAGGAGAAGTTTAAAAACTTGTATATAAGGGGGAACTCCCACTTTACCAAACCTTACCATACCTTCGAAATAAATTGTGAGCCTTTTAATTTATGTTGCGTCCAAGGAAGAAAAAACATGCGAAATTTGTGGAAAGTCAAATGACATCGGAGGCATAAGAGGAAGGGACTCTTCCTTCCTTCACATGGGCATTAGTAGCCCACACGGTGGGCTCCCAAGCGCTAAGGCGCTTAGGCTAGAGGAGATGGCGGATCGAATCTCACCGAATCCATTTTTTGGGGAAGAAAGAGGTATGCTTTAATATTGGTCGCCAAAATTTTTGGGAATATAGTTTGGGCATTTAAAAATTAATTTTTGCATATTTTTTTATTGGTTCTAAGGTTGCAAAGGGAGTTATAAGGGTTTTACAAAATTAAATTTTTAATGTTATTTGCTCAAATGTTTTAAAAGGATTGTAAGGTGTTTGGTTGATATTTTATGGTGTTGGATATTATTTTAAGTTGGAGTTTATAAGTTGTATCAAAGAAATTATCTTTATGTATGTTATGATGAGTGTTATTTTTAAAAGGGAGCAATAACGTATAAATTGGGTTGTGATTATTTTGTGTCTAAGGGAATATTATTGAGAAAGTATTGAAGTGATATTGTTGTGTTTAACCATTGGAATTGGAAAGAAGGAAATTGTGATTAAGATAGGTTTTTCCAAAGGCACTTTTACATCCAACAAAAGGTATGGGTATATTCTTCCTAGTGAGTGATTGTTGAAAGTTGTGTATGAAAATTTGGAGTGAAAAGGATTGTTTGGTTAGCATTGTTGAGAGTTTTTGATTTAATGCTTCAAGGTTTTCTAGAATAAAAATATTTGTTGATAAAACCTTGTTTTATAAGCATTGTTGTTGAAGTGATTAAGTTGAGTGAAGAACTTAAACTAGGGTTTTGAAAGAACATGATAATCATTGTTATGTGAGAATTGATTGATAAGCATTGTTGGGAACATTGAGTTATTGTTCATGTGATTGGACTAGGGTTTGTAAGCAAGGGTTATTTCATTGAGTGGATTGAGTAGAGTTGGTTGAGCCTAGTCAAGTGAATGTGTTGAAGTGATTGTTCAAGTTCTATGAAACAAATTATTCTATATTCTGAATTGAGTATTGAGGTGAATGTGAAGCATATTGAGTCTCTAATAATTCTCTATATGTTTCTAAGAGAATGATTGAAAGTGATTGAGTATTGAGGTGAATGTGAAGCATATTGAGTCTCTAACAATTATCTATATGTTTCTAAGAGAGTGATTGAAAGTAATTGAGTATTGAGGTGAATGTGAAGCATATCGAGTCTCTAAAAATTCTTTGTATGTTTCCAAGAGAGTGATTGAACATTGTGATGAATGTAGAGCATATTGAGTCTCTAAAAATTCTCTTTATGTTTCTATGAGATTGGACAAGTTCTAGTGAGGACTTATTGAGCAGATTGGACAAGTTCTAGAGAGGACTTGTGGATAGATTGGTGTGATTTTTTCTGGAAGCTTACAAGGTAGATTTGAGATAAGTATTTGAGAAGATTTGAGTGCATAGTTGATTGATTGATTTGTTCAAACCTTGAGTTAAGGTTTGAGGCAGATCCAACAGAGTTGATTTGAAATTGAGTCAAGATTTGTGTTAAGGCTTTAGGACAAATATTGAGGATAGATTTGTGCTAGATCGAGGGACTATGTTTAGTGAAAATCAGAGGATAGAGATTGAAGATAAATTTGTGCTACACCGAAGGAATGTGTTTAGTGTAGATCAAAAGACAAATATTGAGGATAGATTTGTGCTAGACCGAAGGACTGTGTTTAGTGCAAATAAGAGGATAGAGATTGAGGATAGATTTGTTCTAGATCGAAGGACTGTGTTTAGTTCAAATTTGAGATAGATATTTGAAGGTGATAGAGTATAGAGGATGACAATCTCCAGTGGATAGAGATCCTTTAGCCAAGGTAGTGGGTCAAGAGTCTTCAGTGGATAGATATCCATTAGCTATAGTAGTGGGCGCAATAATTTTTCTAGAAGATCACCACTCAAAGCTAAGGAGAAAGGAGTTCTCCTGTGGATAGAGATCCATGAACTTGATTAGGGGATTGGTGTCTCCTTTGGATAGAGATCCATAAACATTGTAATAGGGAAAGGATTCCCAAGAGATTGATTGAGAAAATATTAGTGAAATATTTCTCCGTGGAGTAGCCCATATTGCGTGAACCACGTAAATTTTGTCTCTATTGTGTGTGGTGATTTGTGCATTACTTTGATTACTGTTGTTGATATTGCTATTTATATATTGCTTAATATTGATTGGGAAAGAAAAGTAAAAAGTGGTCTTATACTGTTCACCCCCCCTCTTAGTATAAGCTTCTGTTCTTCATAGACTATTTTAAAAACTTTTATATCATAATGTATTAGTAGGGACAAGTTACGTGATATTTTGAACTACTCTTTCTCATTGATTTTTGAATAAATAAAAAGTGTTATGAAAATGAGTCTTATGTGGAATGAGCAAAGGAGGGAGATGGAGAGGATTGAAATATGTTATGAAAAATGAGTCTTATGAGAAAGCTTGGTAAAAAAAATATTGATTTCATCATTGAATTTTTAACAAATACTTGAGTTTAGATTAAATATTCAAACTCAAACAATGATATGGGCATATATAGTCTTGAAATTAACATAGTTAATGGATGGAAAACCAATGAGATTCTTGGGAGAGTTGTTCATTTATTTCTTAAAAAAGACATATTTTTAGTTATGTAATTAATATTGTGTTGGTCGTTTCTCTATTTTATGCTATAACTTAGTGGATTTAGTAGGCTATCATGAATATTTTTATATTTATGACCAACATCCCATTTTAATTATATGAAGCCACGTAATTCTTCTAAGTTTTATAGCGTTGTAAGTTTGTATTTTAAATAGAAACAACATAATTTTTTTATTCTAAGGGAAAAAATCTTTACTAAAATCTTCAACTTATGATTTTATAACTATGAATAATTTATAACTTAAGTGGGCCTAACAATTTAACAATTAAGACATTGAAATTCTAAATAAGAGGGCCAAGATTCAAATCCAAAAAGGAGGATGTTTACACACCATACTCAAGTATGAGTGAATAAAGTAAAACTTGAGTGAACATTATGATTCAACTTTGAATTTTTAAACATGAGCTTTAAAGTTCAAATACAAAAAGAAGTAGGGATTTACACCATACTTCAATATGCATAAACAGATGCTTAGATAACTACATCATTCCATATGACCTATAGTATTATGCATTGTAAATTACTTTAAATTAAATATTTTTAATTATACATTTTATTTAGTTGGAATTTACTTTAATTATACATCATTCAATTGAAATCCACTTTACTTTTACTTTAAGTCATTTTAATTATTCAACTTATTCATAAATTCAACTCTATAATCCATATCATCACATATGACCTATGACCTTATTCTCTAATTTACTTTTACTTTAAATCATTTTAATTTTACATTTGATTAGAAAATTTGGCACTCTAAATGATCCGTTATAATTTATTAAGAGGTTTATGAATAACATTGTAAATATTATTTTTGTTAAACTCAAAAAAAAAATTATATTTTAATAACATTTAGTTTTATTTTGATAATCAAAAAATAAAATAAAAACTTTTTCTTTTTTAATTTTATATAAAATTGTAGAGAAAATAACAATTAAATTATATATATTAAAAACTATTATATTAATTAAAATATAATTATATTAGAAGATTTTTTTTTTTATATGAACACTCTTAGATATTCAATATTTTTCCATAAAAAAGAATTGAAGGTCCAACATGCCTCAAATTAATGATTTTATAGCATCTAATAAAATTATGAAGATGCGTCTTTAATAGAATGCTTTTAATAATATTTTATATACATGGGAGTTGGTTACATTTACATTATTCCTAGTAATTGTCATCGTGTGTAAGGGTTCAAATCACTTCATTGTTGATCACTTGTCCCTAAAAATTACGTATACTCAAAGAATTTAGATCAAACTATTACTTTATAACATGTCCTAGATTTGAACCTAAATTTCTTCTTAATAAATATCTAACTATATATACATAAAGGAATCACAGATAAAACTATTACAACAAACATATCCCAAGATTTAAACTTAAATCTCTTCTTAATAAGTATTTAATTACCTAATTAATATAATAATTATTAACTTAAAGGCTTAAATTGTATTATATTACCATCAAAATAATTAATGAAACACGTTCTAACGGAGAAAGAAGAATCATTTACTTTGAGCATTTCCAGTCTTCCCCGTCTTCTTTTAACCTTTCTTTTAATTCATTTGTCCCGCTCGTCTCCGGCAAATGCGGATAGAAGATGATTAAGGGCTATTGCCACAGAAACATTCCACTGCAATCTCACTTGTCATCTTTTTTGTTTTTAATGGCCAAATTTGCTCGACCACCAGGTCAAGCTTTTTCATAAGAACAACTAATTTTAATTTTAGTTGCCGTCTTTTTTGAATGAGTTAATCCTTTTTTTAGGGGTGAAAGAATACAAGAAAATAGGAAATACAGACAACAGAAGAGTCAATTATAACTAATAGAAGCTTGCAATCTTTGAGTTCTTATGACTTCGACTGAAGACAGAAAAGTGGGACCGAAACTGATATGCCGTGCAATGCTAGCCATCAACTCAAACAAAATTTAGACGGGACTTTTTAAACAACGTGTAGAGAGGTAAAGATTGGTGACAGCCATGATCGTTGGCTGAAAGTAACTTGCAAAGTCAAAATCATGAATTAATCAATACTAGGAACATTGAACGGTTTAGACAATAAAATATAAATTATATCTATCTTCATTGAAGCAAACTCAATGTCCTTCGTTAGTCAACATTACCGTGAAAATAGAGAGGTTTCAGATCACTTACTGAAGGAAAGTTCTCCCACCCTCACTCGAAAACAAGAGCAAAGCCCTTCATTCGCCAAGGGTAATGAATTTTGAGTTTTTTTTTTTTCAAGAATTTGTACAATTATTGAACATTATTATTATAAATTTTAATTTATTGGGTTTTTAATTTTGAAAGAGGATAATTAACTCACAAATATTTTGGGATACTATTCAACTTATTGCTTTGAACTTTAAATCTTCTAAAGAAAAGTTAAAACCCTAACTATCAAAACTTTCAACTACTTACAATTAAAAAATTATAAGTTATCTACTTGTGTGCTTGTAATCTACCCACAAGAACACCACTTACATTATGGATATTTATTACACCAAATTCAACCTCAAATGTATATAAAAAATATTGAAACATAAAAATTAATCTATAATATATACTAAACTAGCTTAGATATAAAGAATATATATCTAAAAGACGCCGAGAATTATCAATCTCGAGGCGCCTTGGAGATCACACCTTTATTAAACAGTTGCAACGATTAGTTAGTCAGTTGTTTTAGTTTAAATATTTTAAATGTTTGCAACATGTATGTCTTCTGTGCCTCCACCCCTGTCCTCTCGGCCTAATAACAATATAAACATTAAATCATTTTTTAAAAAACTCCCATCTTATTTTAAGAAATAATCAATACTATAAACAATAGGAACATTAAAGGCTTGACCTAGTCAGTACTATGAAGGGCACCAACTTTAAACGGCTGAATTAGAGTTGTAGTACCATGAACGGTGACTACAACTCTCATTTAGCCATTTAAAGTTGGATGCTGTTCATAGTCTTACTAATTCAATACTTTGCTTATTCAATGTCTGACTAGTTCATAGCTTTCATTTTTATTTCAAGTAGCGAAAAGTTGTTTTATGTAGCTGAAAGTTTTTTCCATTCAATGTTATTTTTTCCATTCAATGTTATTGATCTGGTTAATTGATGACTTTGCAAACAGTATTGATTTGACTATTGATTTGACTAATTGATGACTTTGTGTATTGATCTGACTTTGTATGTTTTTTAAATGAGGGTAGTTGGAAGTTTCTTTATTCATTTGTTTTGCAGTGAATGTTTTTTTCCTACTTTTTTTAATAAATGAAAGTAGTTGGATTTTTTTTTTTTTCTCTGCCTTGCAGTTGAGAATTCCTTGTCTTTTCTTTAAATAAGATTAGTTGAAAGATTTTTTTTGCATGGCTTTGCTTTTTTAATGAAACTTTTTTTTTTAAGACTCTGCGATGGGCATCCTTGAAGTGGAAGACTTCTAGACACATGGAGATTATTGCATTATCAAGGGGGTTTTTTGCGGTACGCCTTAACAATAGTGAAGATGCTAGTCGTATTCTAACAGGAGGACCTTGGTTCTTGGGCCGAAGAAGTCTTTTTCTTAGGAGATGGGCTGAGGATTTTGACCCAGAAAAGCAGAGCATAAACTTTGCCCCCATTTGAGTCCGTCTCCCAAATCTCCCGTTTCATTGGTGGCATGAGTATTTTCTTCATGGTATTGCCAAGACCATAGGGGAATTGGTGGCCATTGATAATCCAACCCTTGCACGCACCAGAATGACGCATGCTAGGATTTGTGTAAATGCAAACCTAGAATCTGAGCTTCCTACTCATGTGGAGTTAGAATATGGAAATATAACAAGATTACAGGTCATCGAATATGAAAATAGACCGGAATTTTGCTCTGACTGTAATATTCAAGGCCATCTCAAAGGACAATGCTCTTTTTTGAGAAGCCAGCAAACCCTTCCTAGGAATAATGATTCCAAGCGGCAGTCTTTTAGAAATAATGGCAAATACACAGGAATGTACAGGGTTAAAGATCCAAATGTTGAAAAGGCAAAGGCCTCTGGTTTGGGACAAATGGAGAATGAGGCTGAGCTTCACATGGACAATGGTAAGGACAAGCAAATTGCTACATCACAAACTGACCAACAAAAGGTATGCTCTCCTTTCGAGAATCTAAATAAATTTAACATTTTGGCTGAAAACCAAATAATTACGAGAGGAAAATCGGAATGAAGGGTCTAATGTTGAGGATATAATTCTTGGTCTCCCCGCTTACCTTGACTCCCCAACCAAATCTGGACCTTCCAATCCTCCTCCTGTTGGCCATAAAGAATGCCCTAATGATGAGTCCTTTTTTGCCCGAGAAAGAGAAAAAGTGCTTTCATAGTTAATCAGCCCTTCCAAGCGACATTTTTCACCTTTGTCTTTGTCCCAATCCAGAGAAGGGGTTTCCAGTATTGTTATCCAACAAGTCACCCAAACCAAATTTAGCCCGAAACAGACTAGAAGCTCAATGAAATCCCCCATGATTGACCGTGGAGGTGAGAAAAAAAAGGGAAGAAAGTCAAATGCCCAAAGAATGGAAAGAAGAGGTCCAAGATGAGATAGCTAATGGAATTCAGACTACTTTGTTTCCACCAACTGGAAATCTTCCCTTTGAAGAAAACAAAATTCTTAAGCCCCCTCAAGTCCAAGGCAGGGGAAGAGGAAAAAAACTTTAAAAGTTCCAAATGAAGATCATATCCTGGAATGTAAGGGGGCTCAATGGCCTTCCTAAACAGCGGTTAGTCAAATATTTAAGAAGAGATTTTGATCCCACTATTCTTATTTTGCAAGAAACTAAAGTCGATGAAGTTTTGTCTAGAAAAATTGCCCTCAATATCTGGAAAAATGGAGAAACAATTTTTTGCAAAGCCAATGGAACTTCAGGTGGTCTTCTTTGTATCTGGAATCCAGGGAAGGTGGAAGGCAAGGTTATTCAATTGGGGGAAAGGGTAATGAGCATTATTTTTAAGGATAAGGTTAATGACCTTTCTTGGATATTAACAAATGTGTACGCCCCTAATTCTATATCTGGGAGAGCTGATCTATGGAATTTACTCAGTCATTTCAAGGAAGCTTTTCAGGATATCCCATGGATAGTGGCGGGGGACTTTAATACCCCTCTTTACCCCTCTGATAAAAAAGGGGGAGTAGGAATTCCAACAAGAAGTATGGAGGACTTTCAAGATTTCATCAACAACAACAATTTATTGGATGTCAAATTAAAAAATGCTAAATTTACTTGGAGCAATAGGAGGTCTGGAAATCAACTTATAATGGAAAATCTTGATAGGTTTTTTTTGTCACAGGAAGCAATACAATCTTTTGGGGATGCAAATCTGTTGTCCTTGCCTCGCATTGGGTCTGACCACAACCCGATTTTACTTGAAATTGAAGAGACTCCAAAATTCAAAAGGCCTTTTAGGTTTGAATCTATGTGGATGAACCACCCTGATCTCAGAGACAAAATTTCTTGGTGGTGGCAGCATTCTTGTCAGGGCAGGCCTTCATTCAGATTAGCACGTAAACTTAAAGTGGTGAAAGAAAATCTAAGGATCTGGAATAAGGAAATTTTTGGAAATATTTTTGAAAACAAGAAAGCCATCTCTGAAAGGTTATCAACCATTGAGAAAAAACTTGAAGAGGGATTGCCAGACCCTTCCCTACAGGCAAATGAAAAGAAATCCCTTTCTGAGTACCATAATGTTCTAGCCTGCGAGGAGACTTTTTGGCGGCAAAAGTCTAGAGCTACTTGGCTAAAAGAAGGTGATGCCAATACAAGATTTTTTCATGCATCTACCTTAAGGAACAGAAGCCACAATAGAATTAAAGAACTTGTTAGAGATGATGGATCATTCCTTTCTAGTCCTAATGAAATCAGAAATGAAGCAGTTTCCTATTTTCAGAATCTTTTAGGAGAAGAACATTTCAGTTCTGCCTTAGCTTCAGAATCAATGCTTTACCATATTCCTCATTTAATTTTTGATGACTTGAATGGGGAGTTAATTAAGCCTTTCACGGATGAAGAAATCAAAGAGGCCCTCTTCTCAATGAACCCTGATAAAGCTCCAGGTCCAGACGGGTTTTCACCTCATTTTTTTTAGGCTTTTTGGGATATTGTAGGTTTTGATGTATGTGCTACTATCAAGGAATTTCAGTCCACAAAGCATATTTCGAGAAGTTTTAACTCCACTTTTATTGCTTTAATCCCAAAGATTCCTACTCCTAGATCTATGATGGATTTTAGACCTATTAGCCTTTGTAATGTTGTTTATAAAATTTTGACCAAGGCAATTGCAAATAGAATGAGGAAGATCCTTCCTATGTTTATTGATGTTTGTCAAGGCGATTCGGTCCTTGGAAGGTCCATCCTTGATGGGGTCATAACGATTCATGAAGCCCTCCATTCGGTAGTCCAGACTAAAAACCTGCTTTTGCTCTCAAGCTGGATATGAACAAGGCTTATGACCGCATAAACTGGAGTTTTGTCTCTGCCATTCTTTAGAAATTTGGTTTTCATCATGAATGGATCAAGCTTTTGGAAGGATGTTTTATGAAACCTTGGTTTTCGAGTCCTTGTTAATGGTGCTCCTGCTTGGATACTTTCAAAGTAAAAGGGGCCTAAGGCAAGGTGACCCTATCTCTCCCATGTTGTTTATCATTGTGGTTGAAGCCCTTGGGAGGACAATCAAAGTTGTCTGTAATATTGGTCTTATTTCGAGGAATTAAAGCATCATCACAAACACAGAGCGATTACACATGAACGGTTTGTGGATGATACTTTGTTGTTAACTCTTGCATCGCTTTTTGAGGCTAAGGTCATAAAACATATTCTAGAGCTATATGAGGATGTCATGGGGCAAAAGGTAAATTTTTCAAAGAGTAAAATTTATTTCTTTAACACTCCCATTCGAGAGCGATTAAGATTGCTAGGATTCTTGGATGCTCGGTGTCTACTCTTCCATCCACATACCTAGGCCTTCCTTTATTTACAGGCAGAGCTACCGATTCCATGTGGACTAATGTAATTGAAAGAATTCGAGAGGAAGTCGGTCTGGATGGAAAGGGAATTTGTTATCTCAAGTCGGCAAGGCAGGTTCTCACCAAGTTTTCCATTCAAAGCATCCCTGTCTACTTTCTCTCTGTTTTTAAAGCTCCTACAAGTGTCTACACTAAAATTGAACAGATCCAGAAGAGGTTCCTATGGACTGGTTCTGAATCTAAGCAGCGCTTTCACTTGGTGTCCTGGGATAGGGTTTGCAAACCAAGGGAGTTTGGAGGTATTGGGCTAAGGAGAATACAACATTTAAACATGGCCCTCCCGGCCAAACAAGCATGGCGTCTTTTGACAAATGCAAATGCGGAATGGATTACTATAATCGAAGAAAGTATTTGCAAGAAATTGAATTCTTAAGTTATTCCTTTCCTCCCAGGGGATCAATTTTTTGGAAATCAATCCTTCAAACTAAAAACTTGCTAAGCAAAGGGCTACGTTGGAAACTGGGAAATGGAAGAAACATTGATTTTTGGGACCACAAATGGTTAAAGGAATATCCCCTCTCTGCAGACCCCATCATTTCAACCCTTAGAGCTTGGACAATTGAATTTTTTGGTACCAAAGTTGCAGATTTTATTACTTTGTCAAACAATAGAAGGGTATGGAAGCCAATAATGAATAATGATCTACCAGGGGCATCAATAATACTGGAGAATGAATTAAAATAGTCTTTACTCCCTTCTGGAATTCTTGAGGACCAGCTTATCCGGGAAGCTTCAGACAATGGGGAATTTTCTGTCAAGACTGCTTATCTGATGCTTATTGATAATGATGAACCTACTTTCCCTCACTTGGAAGTTTGGCCCAAAAGCATTGTTCCGAAGGTTGGGTTTTTTGCATGGCTGGCCATCCAAAATAAGATCCTCACCATGGATAACTTAATAAAAAGAGGTGTGATTGTTGTTAATAGGTGTTATCTTTGTATGTCTGAGTGGGAGTCTATTGATCATTTGTTTTCGTATTGTAATTTTTCTGTCTCAATCTTGTTAGGTCTATTACAAGTGTTTCATATTTATTGGGTCCATCCTCGAGTCCATTTTTGACTTATTTGTCAAGTGGCCTTCCCCATTTTTGAATAGGCGTCTTAGGTATATGTGGAAGATCTGCCTTCATCACTACTTGTGGGAGATATGGTTGGAAAGGAATCGTCGGGCCTTCTTGGATAAGGTTTCTCAGTCATCCTCTCGTCTGTCAAAAATTTTAGCATATGCTAATGAGAATGCTTGTTTAGTGCTTGCAACATCTAGACCTCCAAATCCTTTTGAAGCTTCATTAGGCCAGTCATTAAACTTACCTCTCACTGATGGCCTCAATCATCCTCAAGTCTGTCCTAGAACCATGATCACATGGACCCCACCCCCCCCTAGGGTGGATTAAGTTAAATTTTGATGGGGCATCTAGGGGCAACCCGGTGAAGTCGAGGCTGGTGGCTTACTTAGAGACCACAAGGGTGAGGTGCTTGTAGCTTTTGTTGAACATATTGGAGCTCAAACTAACAATGTGGCTGAAGCAAGGGCAGTTTGGAGGAGCCTCAAGGTGGCAGAGAATTATCCAGGGAAACTGTTGGTGGAAGGTGATTCTCTTATTATTATAAATCTTCTAAAGAACACTAAGAGAGCTCCTTGGAGATTTTATGACTACATCCATGAAGCAAGGGCTCTAATTCATGACCGACCTAAGGCCATAATTTTGCATACCTTCCGGAAGCAAACATGGCAGTGATAGGTCGGCAAATGAAGGCATTGTAGCAGAAAATTTGATCACGTGGACTGAAAATCTTCCTCATGCAGTCTCAATGGTGATAGATAATGAAAAACTTTAGATTGGAAGGCTCAAAGTGGATCAATGACAGAAAATGGGGGCATTTAAAAAAAAAAAAAATTTGAACCTTATAATGGATTTTGTCATATTTGTTTTTTTTGTTCATGTGACTAGTGTTTTTTGCAGCTGGTGGGGCACTGATATAGGTTTTTTATCTACAAATTCATGCATGGGAAACATCTGCTTTGGCCTCAAGTATTTCCCAAGGTGTGTTTGGATTCGATGTCGCAAAAAGGCCCTAGCAAGAAATAACAAAGTGTTGGAGATCCCCGACAATGAGGCACCGGACCCCACCATAATAGTCTTGGAGAAGATGACAATTTCATCGGCCTCCAACGAGTATCAACCAGCTTGAAGAGTCCGTCCGGCCTCATCGGTGCAGCTGTTGATTTGTGTGATTCCCTAAATCTTCTGTTTTATAGCCAGCAGTTCCAGGGGCACAAGGAGTCGAATTCAAAATCTAAATATGATGGCAAGAACGATGATAAGAAGTTAGATGAGGACTACAAGGAAGACTGCTTGGCCTCTTGGTTGTCCATTCTATGGGATGTTTTTTTTGACCATATTCTATTATTTTTATATGGGCACAAGCTACTCTGCATGGTGCTTGCATGATTAGTTTTTGTCTTTGTTAGTTCTTTTTTGCGTCTTTCTTTTCTGATGGCCATAATATTAGGCTTCCATAGTTTAGTTTGGTTGTATTCTAATGGAAGAGTAGGTCTTGGCCATTTTTGTTGTCAGTTTAAACTTTTAGGGCTTGGCCTTTGTCCAGTTGGTCAGTGGACCCTATTTTGTAAAATGGTTTTGGGTCAACCAGTTAAAACCCGGTGTTAATTATAATATTCTCTTACTTACCAAAAAAAAAATAAATTTGTTTGTTTAATGAGAAGTTAAAATACAATATTTTGGATTATATAGTTAGAAAGAAATATAAGAATATTTAAAAAAAAGAAAGCAGTTCAAAAATAATAAAAGAAAATATTTGTTTAGTTATAGAGGACTCTAAACCAATCTTATCAACTCAATCAATTTTTAATTTTGAAATAGAGATCTTTAATAGATAGAATCAAGTTATCAAATAGAATTATGATGTTGGGTAAAACAATAGGAAGACAAAGAATATAAAGTGGCAACAAATAGAATTATAGTTGGTCAAATTAAATATTTATGGATTAATTGATAAAAAGCTTTATCCAAGATCAAGTATAAATCATACAAATGACATACAGTGTAACAATAAATCACAATATTGGAATAACAACAATATCTCATAAATATGACTCAAATATATTCAATATCAATAAATCACAAGAATAATTCAAATAGATTACATTGCATGGAGCTTTGTCTCCAACATATAATTTTACATAACTTTTCAGTACTCTGATTATTTATGAGGAGATCCATCCTTTCATATTCCTCTCATTAAGACAAAACTTTCATCTCATCTTTCCAAATATAAATGCGTCTCTTCATTCTCTCTCTTGATACCTTGGACTTTCTCTCATATTAACACATACATTATATAAAATACAAATCATTCTACCAAAGTAATATTTACAAGGGGACCAAATAATGTAATACTTCCCACAATCTAAAGGAAATTTGGGACTAGCAAGAGGAATAATTTGAAATAATATAGGTGAAATTTTGTCACATTAGGCTTTAAATGATGGATTTAAGACAAATAATGAAGTTAAAGCTTGAGTAGCTTTGGAAGGGTTATATATATGCAAACAAATAAAATTGAATAGAGTATGGATGAAATGCGATTCACTAATAGTAATAAAATGCTATTTTGAGGAAAGCAAAGGCTCCATGGAACATACAAGAGATCATTGTGGAAATACAAGACCTTGCTACAAAGTTTGAAAAAATCAAGTTTACACATACATTAAGGAAAGGGAACAAATGTGCACATAGGCTAGCCTATAGAGGGATTTTAATAGAGACCTCTATTGAAGTTGAAAAGAAAATGTTGACTAACTGAATCAAATAATGATTAAGAATTACTTTAATGTTTAATATTGATAATATTTGTTGTTGAATAACATACAACATATCATTGTGGAAATACAAGTCCTTGTAAAGTGGTTAATGGATTAAACAATTGTGCGAAGTTAATGTGCTGAATATTTTAATTTCATCAAATCTCATGTTTTTAGTTGCCATTCATCACATAAATGATAAATACATCATCCTTCAAGAAAAATTATGAGAGCACAAAAGAAGGAACAAAATCTCCAATGATAGAAATGTAGGGCCAAATAGGACAAAATATTTCAAAAAAGCAGAGTTCTATTCAACTTTGATACAACAAAGCAATTGAACTCTTGAAACTGCTAAAAATAATCTATTCATTGGTCTTGGAATCACTTAGTACATAACAATAATCGGTCTATAACATAAAATTTGTTAGAGGGAAAAACTAATCTTTAGACTGGTTCATGTGCAATAAATTGTTTCTTTCCTTCAAAACTATCCATCTAAGGATTCCAAAACTAAAGTAAGTGCACATATATGTTGTTAAATTAGCATGATGTATTTTACACAAGGAAATTTGTAGCAATGTATTTTATTAGTGACAAGTAGGTCAGTTAAACACCAATCTAATCATTACATTGTGGCCCTCGAAGAGATTGATAAACCTATTCTTGAGATATTAGTGCAGACATAATCAAAAAATAGAAGGAAAAATAATATGCACATACATTGAACACAAATATTTATCATGGAAACCCTTGACTAGGAAAGCCAGCAAAAAATCAAAGCCACTCCTCTTGCTCTTCTTCTTTATTATTCATATGCATCATATTTTGGTGCCTCACACCCAATATAATCCAAGTATAGACCGTGCATAGATTGGATTCCACCCAAGTGGGGATGGATGGATGAATCAACTAGCGAGGATACACAAATATATAGTATCATTACAATAGTTTTTTTTTAACTATAGACCATATTTTTATATCTTTAGATCTATCTTTTTATCCTTTTTGCTTTCTTGACTTTTTTTGTTTTTTTGGGCTTTTTGCTTTTATTTTTCCTTTTCATGCAAAGGATACAACACACCCAATAATCTCCCACTTGTTGAATACTTTGCAATGGGGCCTATACAAATCATAAATTTAGCTACTTGGGGCAACTAAACCCATTGTCTCCTTGCACCAAGAAAACTTATTTGTACTCAATGATAAGATGGACAATACTTCCCTAGAAGTCAGCTCACAACCCACTCTCTGGGTCCCAGCTAGGCACGTAGACCCCGAGACCAAGAAAATATCAATCATAAGATCCTCTACTCCTCCAGAACAACAATCTGTCGTACAATAACAAGGAAATTTCATTCATGCAAACTGCCCTCTTTATGCACATCTCCCATACATAGGAGCAACACAACTCGAACTCCTCACACACTAGAGATGCCATAATGCTAACTACCTAATCCAGGAACTCCTAGTACCAACAAGCACATTGCATTCAATTTCAACCCACAATGTCCACTACCCCTCTAGCATAGCATACTTACCACACAAGAACAACATGAATTACCACAATGCCCACATAGTTCCATTTCTGCCATCCAAGCACCTTAGGATCACGATTCTTGAAAGGTCCCATGACTTCAAAGATAATGTTTTACCCTCATATAGCACAGGAAAAAAGCACCAACCATGCTTATTACCCATTTTAGCACTTCCTCTTGAAGTATAAGAGCAACAAGCATGCCATCCTTCCTGCACACTAGATTCACATAAACCTAGCAACAAAGGTGTCCCCTTGAAGCCAATAACCATGCTTTGATACTAGATGAAAAATTTGATAAACCTATTCTTGAGATATTAGTGCAAACATAATCATAAAATAGAAGGAAAAATAATATACACACAATGAACACAAATATTTGTCCTGGAAACCCTTGACTGGGGAAACCAACAAAAAACCATCTCTTGCTCTTCTTCTTTATTATTCATATGCATATTTTGGTGCATATCCTTATACATATTCTAGTGCCTCACACCCAATCTAATCCAACAATGGACCATGCATAGATTGGATGATCCACCCAAGTGGGGATGGATGGATGTGTAGATACCTAAAACATGTTGTGTTTAGGAGAACTACTCACCTGGGCACATTCATAGATCATGTGACTAAACCTTGGAATCTTCCAAGTGCCAAAAGTGGCTTTCACCACTCATCTGGGGCAGTCTTAGCCCATCCAAGCCTGTACGCTATGAGCCAGAGCGACTGAATCTTGATCGCTGTAGCTCAGAGTGACCAATCCCTAGCCGCTGTAGACAAAAAATGGTTAGACCCTAAAATACAAATTTTCATCAAACCAGCCTAATATCAGGTAGAAGTGACAGTATGCATGTAATAAGGATGAGTTGGGACAACTTTAAATTCCTCCTCACATCTAGTCTACATGAGAGACTCGAGTCTAGATTTAGACATCAGTTAACTGACCCTCAAGGGTAGACAAAGACTCAAATACTCATGCTAACAAATAGTTTGTATGCAAGATTCAATCTTAGGGTTTTAGACCTAAACCTAAGACCTCAACACAATATAAGGTGCAAACCTAAGAGCACCAAAGGACCTTCTGGAATCAATTAGAGACCTTCTTTTATCATTTTTGAGGGAGATACTAAGGAGAGCTTTTTGAGACTTGAAGAGCTTTTCTTGCAGTGAAGCCCTATAGAATCAGAGATCAAATTAGAGCACCTCTTAGGAGCAACGAAGTGCTAGCCAACTTAAGGGTTATCATCTACAGGATATTCAATACATCGGATAAAAGCGATAATCATTTTAACATCAACAACAAGCCTAGATCCATAGCCTTGGAGCAATAGATGCAGGTTTTCATCTTAGCCACCACTATCTCGGATAATGGCCCATGGGCCTAGTCTAAGGTACTTAGCGTTAGTTTCCTTTATTTAGCTTGTTACACATTTTTGAAGAACATGTGCTTATACTGAGAGGGGGAGTGAATAGTATAACATAATTTTTTTCCCAAATAGTACCATCAATATTAAATGAAACAATAAACATCACACACATGAGAGACATCATTTTAACGTGGTTCACCCAATGTGGGCTACCTCCACAAAAAAATATTTCTTCTAAATATTTCTTAAATAATATCTTGGGAATATTTCCCAAATTACAATGTTTATGGACTTCTATCCAAAGGAGATGCTGATCCCCTAATCTCAAGTTTGTGGATCTCCTCCACAGGAGAACTATTTCCATTTCTGCTCTAGCTAGTGATCTTCTAGAAGACTTTATCTCTATGTTGCATTGACTACTGGATCTCTTTCCACTTGAAGACTCCTCACTCAGATCTGCCTTCAATTGTCCTAGATGCTGGATCTCTATCCACTAAGACTCTGTCCTCTATACTTTGTCACCTCTAAAGCTCTATCTCAATACTATACCAAACATAGTTCAGCCTGTCTAGCACAATTCTGCTCAATATCTTGTACTAAACACAACACAATCGATCTAGTATAATTCTACTCAATATGTTCACACATAAATTGCTCAATAGGTTCACACAAAACCTGCTCAAATCTACTCAACAGGTTCACACAAAACCTGCTCAAATTTGATCAATAGGTTCACATAGAACCTGCTCAAATCTTCTCAACATGTCCACAAACTTGCTCAAATATGATCAACAGGTCCACAAAGAACCTGCTCAAATCTGCTCAATAGGTCCACATAGAACCTGCTCAAAATTGCTCAATAGGTCCACATAGAACCTACTCAAATCTGTTCAATAGGTCCACACAAAACCTATCCAAATCTGCTCAATAGGTCCACACAGAACTTGTCCAAATCTGCTCAACAAGCTCACATAGAACTTGTCCAAATCTGCTCAATAAGTCCTCTCTAGGACTTGCTCAAATATGCATAGCAAGCTTTCACAAAAGGTTACTCAAATCAGTCCACAAGCCTTCTAAAAGACTTGTCTCAAATCACATAGAATCATAAAGAGAATTGTTAGAGACTCAATATGTTCTAAGATCAATGTTCAATCAATATCTCAATTCAATCTCATAGAAGCATAAAGAGAATTGTTAGAGACTCAATATGTTCTATACTCAAATCCCAATCTCAACTCAAATCAATCTCATAGAAGCATAAAGATAATTTTTAGAGACTCTATATGTTCTATAATCAAATCCCAATCTCAACTCAAAAGAAGCATAAAGAGAATTGTTAGAGACTCAATATGTTCTATACTCAAATTCCAGTCTCAACTCAACTCAATCTCATCTCAAATTAGAATATGAAATAGTTTGTTTCTAGGAACTTGAACAAGCACATGCATCCACTTGACTAGGCTTAAATCAACTCAACTCAACCAATCACCTCAAGAAACAATCCTTTCTCACAAACCCTAGTCCAAGAATGTATTTAACCAACTCAAAATGTTTCCAACAATGCTCAATCACAAATCTCACAAAACAATTACACTCATGTTCTTTTCTAATTCAAGTTCAAGTTCATTTCACAATCAATGGGTTTTAACAACAATGCTTCTAAAATAAGGTTTAATTACAACTCACAAACCAGAAAACCTTGAAGCATTAAACCAACAAATCTAAAAAATGGAAACCACAATCAATCCTTTTATCTCCAAAGATATTTCAGAAATCAACCACCATAAACAATCAATAGGAGAATGTGCCCATACCTTTTTGATGCCAAGGAGTTGTCCACAAAATCTGCCACACTTAAACACAAATTTCCTTTCCAATCTCAATAAGGGTTAGTGGACTTCAAATAATCACAATATAAAGCATAACTCAATTTACACCCTTTTTAATCCAAATAAATAAACACATCCACCAAAGTCCATTTTTAATAAAACCCTTATCAAAATAACAATCAATAAGCCTTTAAAAAATAATTTAAAACAACTCCTTATTACTCCTAAATTCAATTATTAATAATAATCAAATAAATCATTAAACCCCTCAAGTTTTGCAATAATCAATACAACCAAAAAAATAAAGCTTAATTAAAAATTTAATTTCCACTAACCACCTTATAACTCCAACCTTAGGGCTAAATAAAATAAAATTAATGCAAAACGTAATTACCTCCTCAAGGAGATTCAAACCCCCGACTTGCACATGTCGCGAGTGTCTTAGCCGCGGCTAAGATTCCAACCAAGCTAGCCACTCATTGGAAAGGGACAGGCACAATTTGCCTAATCCCCTTCTCCACCTTCCATAAAATCAAAAGCGCTGAAGCGCCTTTCTCACGCCTTCCAAAACATCATCAAGGGGATTTGATCCTTGGCATTTTTGTCTGTCCTGTGCCTTAGCCAAAACCGATTGCCAATGCACCACGCTGCCCATGACGTTTGTTTCTCTGAACGTTGCCTGTATTATTCACTGCTTCACTTCTCAAGAAATTCGCACGAGCTCATAAACAATTCGATAGCCAACGATTTGATTGCACAAGCAAGGATGAAATAATAATAAATTGAATTTCCATTTATATAGTTCTTTAATCATATCGAAGACGTCGATGGAATATGAATTTTTATTTGCTTGATGACGTCGACGAAAATATTGCGTATTTAGTTTTAAATTTGAATTCAAATTTTAAATAATTAAAATTTAAACCAAATATTAAAACTTAAATATCTCCATCACCGAGGCACATTTTTCAATGAAAAACCCCAACTTGGGTTTTAAGAAAAACCCAGATCAAATCTACTGTCCATGGTTTTAAATAAAACCTTTTATTTTTCCTATCTTGGTTTTCACAAAAATCCTTCATTGATCCTTTTGACATTAAATGATCTATTGACATCAATGACACCATATTAGCTTAGGGACTCAAAATGTCCAACAATCTCCCCCTTTGTCATTGATGGCAATCCAATTCCTTTTACTGAAATCTAACCTTATTTTCTGCTCCCCCTGGGACTTTGCTCCCCCTGGCTCAATGCTCTCTCAGATATCAAAATTCTCCTCATATCAAAAACTCTCCCCAAAATACACAAATCTCTCCCCTTTGACATCAATGGCAAAGGGTCACCTTTGGGGCTTGGGGCTAAGAATTAAGCCTCTTAGCTTATCCCCTACCCCACATCCACATGAGGTGGTTAATTCTGGGGTGGGAGTATTTCTACTCCTCGAAAGGACTGTTCTCTGCCTTTGTATTTTCCTCTTTATTTTTGTTGAATCCTATCACTGTTTCTTTCCAAGTCATCATCCCTATTCTTGTTCCTGTTCTTGTTCTCATCCATGTTCATGTTCTTATTTTTATCCATGTTCCTGTTCTTGTACCTACTCTTGTCCTCATTATTTTTAGAGTGTTTTATTTTTTGAGTCCGTGTTCTTGTTCATATTCTTGTTTCTGTTCATGTTCTTGTTCTTGCCCATGTTCCTGTTCCTTTTCATATTTATGTTCCTGTTCACATTCCTGTTCCTGTTCATGCTTGATTCTAGAATATTTTCTCTACACCATCTTGCTATGTGACCATAATTATTGCACTTATAACACTTAATGTTATTATTCCTTGTATGTGTAACTGTCTTAGGATTTCTCCTAGTGAAGCCACATCCTCTTCTGTCATGAATCCTGCAATTCATTGCATTGTGACCAAACTCATTACACGAATAGCAATATCCTTGGAAAATCTATTCTCTTCCATATACCTGTATTTCATGTGACCTACAATGTGAAGCCATGTGCCCAAACCTATGACATGAGAAGCATCTCCCATTTAAGCTTCCTTGGATAGACCTCATTGGTATCCTGTTCTGATTGTTGTTCCATCTGAATCTTCTTTGCCCATTGTCCCTATTGGACTCACTACAATCTGACTCATCCTTAGAAGTTTCACTTTGAATTTCACTTTCATCTGAGAATCCCTCTTCTAAAGTGTCTTCTTCTGAAGTTCCTTCTTCTTCAAGACTTGAAGTAGACTTTTCTTTTTCCTATTTCTTTCCACAGCCAAGACCTGTTGAACATGATGTTCTTTGTTGTCCACAAATGAACTTATCCAAGTTCTTAGAGCTATTTGTGAAACTCTTCATCTTGATCTTGGAGTCCTTTAAATATTCCTTTAGAGTAGCCACTTATTGTGCTAAATTCTCACATTCTAAAATCTTTGCTTCTAACTTTTCTTTGAACTTACTTGCCTTAGACTTAGACTTCTCTAAGTCCTCTATGAGCAATAATATTTCTTCATCACATTCTTGAAACTTAATTTCAAGCTTAGAGTGTTGCTTTCTTACCTTCTTTACTGTGTCAAGAGCATAGATGAGTCCTCCCTTGAGATCATAATCATTCTCTATTGAATAGTCCTCTATTTGTTTACCTTTAGCCATGTAATTTCTTTCTTTTGACTTATCTTCTATAGGAGCACTCAATTCTTTATCTTCCAAAGCCATTAGAATATTCTCATTTGGTCCCAATCTTATATGTTGAGATCAGATCTCATTTTCTTTGGATAAGAGACATTTTTCCTTTTTGATATCATTGAGTATATAAATATTTCTTTCTCTTATAGCACTAGCTACTAGTTTTCCATATTCAGATTTTCTTACTTCACATCTATCTTGATGAAAAGTTACCATATGGATTTGATCACAAAGTTGACTAATGCTCAAAATATTATGTTTTAGACCTTACACATATAGAAAATTTTCAGCTTTTGCTTTTCCATTGCCTATACTTAGAGTTCCTTTTCCACAAATCTTTGTTGAGCCATTGTCCCCAAAATTTATTGACCCTCTATTTCCTTCTTTCAAAACTATAAACTTGTCCTTTTATCCTGTCATGTTTCTAGAGCATCCGCTATCCAGAAACTATTTTTCTTCTTTATCCTGAGCATGCAAAGCTATTTGAACTAGCAAGGATTTTAATTTTCCTTTCCCTTTTTCTTCTTTTATAGTAGTTTGAGTTGTGGAATTTCTACTAGACTTAGATATTTCTAGTTTTCACCTTCTAGCTGTATGCCCAAAATTATTGCATTTGTAACACTTAACATCATCATCCGCATGTGGGGTAAGAGAATTTGTACTACTACTATCATTGTATCTGCTAGTACATTGCATAGCTCTATGACCATATTTATTGCAAGAAAAACAATGTCCATGGAAGGAATTTTGTAACCTATTTGTTGAGGACTTGATCTGGTATTGTTTATTTTGTGGTCTTATTTCCTTGAGATATGGTAAGATACCTCCTTTTTGCTTGATGTTCCTGCCTCTTGTTGTAATCTCTTGTTTATTTCAGCTCTACATCTTAGCATAATAATTTTTTCAATAGGTCCACACAGAGCCTTCTCAAATCTGCTCAATAGGTTCACAAAGAACCTGCTCAAATATTCTCAATAGGTTCACAAAAAACTTGCTCAAATCTGATCAATAGGTCCACACAGAGCCTGCTCAAATCTGCTCAATAGGTTCACACAAAACCTGCTCAAATCTGCTCAACAGGTCCACATAGAACCTGCTCAAATATGATCAACAGGTCCACACAGAACCTTCTCAAATCTGATCAACAAGTCCACACATAACTTGCTCAAATATGCTCAACAGGTCCACACAGACCTGCTCAAATCTGCTCAATAGGTCCACATAGAACCTGTCCAAATATGCTCAACAGATCCATATAGGACTTGTCCAAATATGCTCAACAAGCTCACACATAACTTGTCCAAATCTGCCCAATATGTCCTCTCTACGACTTGCTTAAATATGCATAGCAAGCTTTCACAAAAGCTTACTCAAATTAGTCCACAAGCCTTCTCAAAGACTTGTCTCAAATCACATAGAATCATAAAGAGAATTGTTAGAGACTCAATATGTTCTAAGATCAATGTTCAATCAATATCTCAATTCAATGTCATAGAAGCATAAAGAGAATTGTTAGAGACTCAATATGTTCTATACTCAAATCCCAATCTCAACTCAAATCAATCTCATAGAAGCATAAAGAGAATTGTTAGAGACTCTATATGTTCTATACTCAAATTCCAATCTCAACTCAATAGAAGCATAAAGAGAATTGTTAGAGACTCAATATGTTCTATACTCAAATCTCAATCTCAACTCATCTCAATCTCATATCAAATTAGAATATGAAATAGTTTGTTTCTAGGAACTTGAACAACAACATGCATCCACTTGACTAGGCTTAAATCAACTCAACTCAACCAATCACCTCAAGGAACAATTCTTTCTCACAAACCCTAGTCCAAGCATGTATTTAACCAACTCAAAATGTTTCCAACAATGCTCAATCACAAATCTCACATAACAATTATACTCATGTTCTTTTCTAACTCAAGTTCAAGTTCATTTCACAATCAATGGGCTTCAACAACAATGCTTCTAAAACAAGGTTTAATTACAACTCATAAACCAGAAAACCTTGAAGCATTAAACCAACAACTCTAAAAAATGGAAACCACAATCAATCCTTTTCTCTCCAAAGATATTTTAGAAATCAACCACCATAAACAATCAATAGGAGAATGTGCCCATACCTTTTTGATGCCAAGGAGTTGTCCACAAAATCTGCCACATTTAAACACAACTTTCCTTTCCAATCTCAATAAGGGTTAGTGGACTTCAAATAATCACAATATAAAGCATAACTCAATTTACACACTTTTTACTCCAACTAAATAAACACATCCACCAAAGTCCCTTTTTAATAAAATCCTTATCAAAATAACAATCAATAAGCCTTTCAAAAATACTTTAAAACAACTCCTTATTTCTCCTAAATTCAATTCTTTATAATAATCAAATAAATCATTAAACCCCTCAAGTTTTGCAATAATCAATACAACCCAAATAACAAATCTTAATTAGTACTTTAATTTCCACTAACCACCTTATAACTCCAACCTTAGGGCTTAATAAAATTAAATTAATACAAAACATAATTACCTCCTCAAGGGGATTCGAACCCCCGACTTGCACATGTCACGAGTGTCTTAGCCATGACTAAGATTCCAACTGAGCTAGCCGCTCGTTGGAAAGGGAAAGACACAACATGCCTAATCCCCTTCTCCACCTTCTCAAAATCAAAAGCGCTGAAGCGCCTTTCTCACGCCTTCCAAAATGTCAAGGGGATTCGATCCTTGGTATTTTTGTCTGTCCTGCACCTTAGCCAAAACAAATTGCCAATGCACCACGCTACCCATGACGTTTGTTTCTCCGAACGCTGTCTGTCTTATTCACTGCTTCACTTCTCAAGAAATTCGCACGAGCTCATAAACGATTTGATAGCCAACGATTTGATTGCACGAGCAAGGATGAAATAATAATCAATTGAAACCACCTTTATACAGTTATTTAATCATATTGAAGACGTCAACAGAAATATGAATTTTTATTTGCTTGATGACATCGGCGAAAATATTGCGTATTTAGTTTTAAATTTGAATTCAAATTTTAAATAATTAAAATTTAAACAAAATATTAAAACTTACATATCTCCATCACTGGGGAACCTTTTTTGATGAAACGAAAGCCTAGCTTGGGTTTTAAGAAAAATCCAGATCAAATCTATTGTCCATGTTTTAAATAAAATCTTTTATTTTTCCTATCGTGGTTTTCACAAAAACCCTTCATTGATCCTTTTGACATTAAATGATCTTTGGACATCAATGACAACATATTAGCTTAGGGACTCAAAATGTCCAATAGTTTTCATGCCATTAGCATAGATCTAATTTCCCTTATTCATTTGCATCCATAGCATTAGTTTCTATTGTCATTGAGCATATTTATGTTTATCATGAGGGTTATCACTAACAACCTCATATGGGGAGGCAATATCGGACAGTTGAGCATTTACTATTGTTTTCATGCTTGTAGATCTACAGGATCACTGGATAGGTTATCAACATACGAAAGCAAGAGGATCCCTCTAGGAACTAGACCTGAAGAAGGAGGCATCTATAAGCCCTCATACAGTTTCATGTGCATCATCGGGAATCCTGCGAGAGCGCATCTCCCATTGCAAGGGGATATCGTACAACCGCTGCCCTATTTTGTAAAATCTATATCAAATGAAGGGAATCCCTCAGAGGGATCTCTATGTAACCGAACTTGGGAAAAAATAATAAAAAACATTATATATTCATTTCTTCATATTTTGGTTGTATCTTTCATTTAATGCATGATTAAGTAAATAATATTCGTAAATAGAGTAGTGGACGGTGCGCCGCTTCCCCGAGGTCACTACATATGGTGATCATGGTGGGACCCCCACCAAGTTTTTTTATTTTCTTCCAAATTACTGATTCGGGTTTTTGTGTGCAGGTTTAGTCACTCTGGTCTATAGTGGCCCACAATATTAGTTGCTCCTGCTAACAACGATCAGAAATCAGTCGCTTTGGTCAACAGTGACCAGAGCTGGAGTGTAGCAGGGGATAGAATCTTCGTTATCTGAGATGGATTAGAGGTTGGTATAGTTTTTTTGGTGATTTATGGCTCTCTGTCTACTTCTGTTTTCCTAAAACAATGAAATTAAGACACATTTTGATTTGGAAACTAAGGAATGGAAGAGAAAGAACTTGCATCTTACGCATCTTAGGGTTTTTTTAGATTTCCACTAGGTGTTGCTAGGAACAGTGGCTTATGCTTGTAAAGTCCACCCTAGAATCCAATGTGCTAGAAATTATGTGTTGGTTTGCTTTCTTTGAGGTCCTGTTAGAGGCCATTTTTGCACAAAATAAAGTGCGTCCATGAAACTCATATTAGTTTATGCATCTTTATGAAAAGTGAAACGTCATTTATATCAAGCATATAGGAAAGAGTCATTGCTGTTGTATGATGCATTTTACTTTATGCAAACTTAAAATGAAACCCACACACGCACACATGTTTTAAACATTAGGGAGTTGGATTTCATCACCAACCCTCAATTCAGTCCGATGACATTGGCATTCATCTCCTTCCATCGGCTTGCCCCTAGATATTTCTAGAATGGAATAAGAAACTTATTTATAGTGGTACTAAGTTACTCATGTTCAAACTATCTCCCACTATTGGAACAATCATTGGTTCAGAGTGGAAGAGTTAGGCGAACCCCCCACTGGGACTTCAGTGGTGTACCCTAGTTTCTTTTGAGAAAATCATATTTGGAATGGGTGTTCTTGATTCCCACTATGGATGAGTCTCCTCATTCTAAATCCAAAACAAGAGCAAGAAAACAAGAACAACACATCAAAATGTAGCAAACAGTTTAGGGAACACATAAATTGGTAATCAAGATAAATACTTGCTTGATAATTGTTTGGTTATATTTAATTACAACACAAAAGATTAATTCACAAACACAATGGTTAAAACCAAAAGTAAACATCCTTGGTACAATACTGAGGCAGAATATGAAGCAACACATACCCATAGATGAAGTCATAGTAACACTGAACCACCTACCTATAAGACCATGGGACGCAGCTCCACGAGCCTAAGCATGATAACTCAACCCTTGGGGGTTCTCCTCAAGAAACCCCACCTAGGGAGTCATATCATGGAACTAAGTCACAAAAACACAAAGGGGCTTCATGGCCATCATCCTCAATAAGACACAGGGAGGCCTCAAGGCCCTCCTCTCAACACATAGAAACTTCTCAAAGATATGAGGAGGCTTCAGGAGATTCCTCCCTACATAAACATTAAAGGGATTCTAGACCCAAATCTTCACATAGGGATGATGAGGTTTCCCCACCTCCACCCTCATGGAGAAAAGGTGGGGCCATAAGGCCTTCATCACCAAAAAGACATACAAGAGTCATAACATCACAAACTTCACATGAGACACTTAAAACAGGTCTACCCACTGAAGGGCAAGAAACTAGAGCTACATCTAGTTATTGAAATCAAACATAAGATACCCTTCACACAAGAGGAAGGGTTCCAATATATTATGACCTCATTGGAGTAAATGGCACCCCATGGGATCAACCATGGAAAATAAGACAATTAGATGAGTTGGATCAGTTTCATTCGAGGCCAACTCCTAGAACCATAGCCATAGAAAATTTTACATCTGGAAGTTCACAAAGTGTTACTTCTAAATGCACCACCCAACCTGGGGAAGCTTCAAAGAGACCCTACAGTACACATACAAAGTCTGATCTTATAGGCACTTATCAATACAATTGAACAAGTTACATTAGCTAGTAAGAGAAAAGAAACAACAGAAATATCTTCGAGGAATCTACGAATCAGAACCACAAGAACAAAATTAGACAAACATGAGTGTTCTTTAATAACGTAATTTGACCGCGTGCAATGGTTAGAAAATATATTACACAAAGAGTGAGAGCTAGTGGATGCTCTCAAGCATGATAAACAAAGAGAAAGGCTCTTGCACCAACATGAGCAACGTTTAAGAGAACAAACTGAGTAGCTAGCTCGTATCAATTTACAATTAGATGGTGATGAGCATCAAAGAGATAAATGTGCTAACTCAGCAATAGAAGGGCGCACTAGGCAAGAAGAAAGCCCATAATGAAACCACCACTCAAATATTGAACAAAATCAAAATTGGTAGGAAAAGGGTAAACATGATAGATCAGGATCAAATACATCTTGAATCCCCTCACAGGAGGGAAGAGAATAGAATAAGTTAAGTGGATAAAGGGTTACCTCCATTACCACCGCGAGTAGGCCTACAAGAAGAGGAACTCCTTGCCTCAAAGGTATTCCAAAAACTCGCTAAAAATATGAAGTCCTTTGAGAAGCAAGATACGACTGGGAATCAACCAACATTGAGTAAAATACACAACCAACCATTGTGCCCATCAATTCCTAGCCCTGCATATCCTAAGCACTTTGAGATGCCTAGGTTAGAAAAATTCAAGGGCAAAGAGGATGCACAAGAGCATGTTACCAATTTCATCAATGCATATTTTCATCTTGAAGACAACGATGCTCTTATGCTGAGAACTTTCATTTTGATATTTTTAGGGGCTACCACCCAATGGTTCAACCAACTTCCCAAGCATAGCATATCCAGTTTTGAACAACTAGTAAACGCTTTTCTAAAACGTTTCTCCTTTGGTGCTAAAAATAGGGTGAAAATTTAAGACCTGGCCAACTTAAAACATTATGATGATGAGCAGTAATGGATATGGGGATAGATGGAGAAAATTCATGGTAAAGTTATCATACTTCGTCCCCACAGAAGATATTGTTCGCATGTTCACTAAGAGTTATTCTAAACACATTTACCTCTTGCTACAACTTAAACAACATCCTTTATTTGAGGAAGCCTTGGCATAGACTAACCTCATTGAGGGCATAAAAGTAGATGAGGGAACCATAAAGATCCGAAACAAGGAGTGGAACAAAAATGGCAAGAATAAAAAATACAAGTAGAAGCAGGAAAACCCTGTTCCAATTAATCAAGTAGTATTGGCTGCACCTAAATATGGGTCTTTGTAGCAACCCCAGAATTATCAAGAACAACCCCCACTAGCCAATTACAATTAAAAAAATAATCAGGGGTAAAACAGAGAACACAAGACACCTCGCTATTTCACACCTCTTTCAGATTCAATGCAATCAATTTTTAACCAGTTGAGCGAGGTTGGGAAGATCAGATTCTTTGATGTACTTCTTTTAAATCCCAACCATCCTAAGCCAAAAGGATATAGGGAAGATCAATTTTGCCCTTATCATAGAATACCGAGGCATGAAATTGAAGTATGCATTGGTTTCAATAACTAGGTGCAAAATATAATTGAAGTGGGAGAACTTAAAGTTGACAACCCATTGGCTCCCAATAATAGAGATATGGGCATATACAAAAACCCGCTGCTAAACCATGAGGCCCCTAGAGGGCAAGGTGCCCAAGTCAATCAGGTCCGAATTGATACACCTACCCATGGATGCATTGGGATGGTTGAAATTGTCAACATAACAACTAGGAGTAGACGATATGGCCAACCATAATCTCCTACGACTCCCATTAATGTTCCAGCAGCATCTAGGCAGAGGTAGGGGTAAAACAACCTTCCAGGTCCACCAACCCTACCTATGGTAACTATTTGGAGTAGACTAGAACAAAAATTACAAATGACTCTAACCAAGCTATCTATCTATGAGCTCATACAATAGTCCCCAAAGCACAAGGAGACTTTGATGGATATTTTGAGATCAATTGAGCTCCAACCACAAGATTTGAATGCATTCACTCATTTTATGGGACAAGTACAACAATGCCAAGAACCTATAATTCGATTTTATGATCATGAGATTAAGATAGTACCTACTACCTTACCAAACCCTTCGCTGCACATTGTTAGATCAGTCAATGATTTACCGTTTAAGTGGGTCTTAATCGATATAGGTTCATCAATCAACATCATCACGACAACAGCAATAGGGCACCTTAAGATCCTCAAATCCAATATCATTATAGGAGCCTACATGTTAAGAGATTTCAATGATGCTTTATGCTCTACTGTAGGAATGATAGTCCTACCCATTATGGTGGGGCATAAGACCATCCCTGTGATGTGTCTTGGAAGAGGTCATGCATTACAATATCCTCTTGGGACACCCCTGGATAAGAGATATGAAGTGTGTGCCTTCGATTTTACACCAATGTGTCAAGTATGTGCATGATGACAAAGTCTATGTAGTTTTGGCTGATGAAGAGCCATTCAAATATGTCCATCAGGTGGATCTTCCAGGAGATTTTGTGATTCCTTCCACCCACATGTATGTAGGATCTTCATTTTCAACTACACAACTAGATGACATAGACAAAGGAGTACGAAAAGACGCATCCACATTGCCTTCTCTTGCACCTAAAATAACTGACGCTTCTAAGAGACCATCAATGTCTAAGCCTAAAGATAATCAGAAGCTAAATGTGCCCTTAATCAAGGAATAAAAACCCAAGAAATTTCTAACCATAGCCATTGCAAAAATCCCAAGTCTCATGGAAGAAGAAGATCTCCAGGATCAAGCCGAGGAAATACTAGAACCCGCTTCGCTAGTGTTGTCTGTAGGGTCATCCACATCACATACGATAATATACTTGGCAAGTACAAGGATAGGAGAGTACCTTGTGCAGAATATAACATTCGTGTCCATAATTGAGTCTGCACAAGACATGGGATGACTAAAAAACCTAAGACCACCAGTGGGAATAGTGGTTCCGCTTGGAATCTCTCCCAACTAGACCAACTTTATCTATGCTGGTATGGACTACACACATAAGTATTCGAATGTAGAAGATGACAATGATGAACTATTCACTATTAATGTTTGTTACCTCTCTAATACTAAGTTTTCCCCAAGCTAATTTTAACGTTACCATTTGTATGGTTACGATATGGGTATATATGAGCAGGGGCATAGGAGACCAAGCGAGCCGTAGTACCAACTTCCCACTGACAAGTTTGGGTTAGGTTACCACATCAGAGGTCAAGATGACTCTATAGCAGTAGCCTTGGACAGATTAAGCTTAGGGTTAGGAGAAGACATCAATTTTATTCCTTATCACCCCACAAGACATCTGATAAATAGACAAGTGGCCGTGGTAAACATACCACCACCAGAGATTTATCATTCAAACTTCTCAATTGATGCCAACCCTATGGGTTGCATCTTGTGGGATGAAGAGCGATAATAAAATGGATATGTGGTAAGCGATGATAAAATACATGTGAGCTTAGCCTATCATGGGTTGCATTATTTACTGAGCCTTACTTGGTCCAACCACAATGAGAGTGGATACATATCGAACGAAAGTGGCTATGAGTTAGATTAATCAATGAAAATAGCCTACCTAGGGCCAAGGTAGTGGTCCCATAGCTTGGGGTAAGAAACTAATGCAAATGGCATCTTCATAAGTGACAAAGAATATGAGGATGAAACAAATATGGCCTACTTGGAGCCAAGACACGTGCCCCTTGTCTTAGGGCCACATACCAATGCCAATGGTTTTTGGATAAGTGATGATGACTTTGAAGACGAGACTGAGATTGCTTATCTTAGGCCTTGCCACTTGCGACAAATAAACATGTCAATAGAAAGAGAAGTGGCACTTCATGCCATAGACCTTGGCTTGAGGTTTTTTGGAAGACCTGTCAACTTAGATACCATTTATCGTGCAATCAATCCCCCTCTGCCTATGTTTAGGGAGATCTTGGAACCCACGATCCTATTATCTAGCCTGCTCATGGGCCAGATCTGAAGATTCCTTTTCCTCCAAAGTCTCATCCCGAGTATGGAGGGAAAACCTATGAGATAATATTTCACCCATGTGTAACTTAGGATTTCATTCCATCCATCAATACAATCTCCATTTATTTGACCACTCCACTTCATAACCCAGTAGATCCCACCAAACCATTGTATCTTGATATAGATGCTATTAATTGGGATTGTGTTGAGTCACCTGTAGAGCCTGAGGATATTTTACCTAATGAAAAGGTGTTACAACCATTTCATTTTGCATCAGGTTGCACATATAACGTATTCCATGCTGGGTTGGATCCTAAGTTAGTAGGTCCTATAAATCCCGTCGATGACATTCATTTAATACCCACACCTCACCAGTTGGAGTATGGGTTACATATGGTTATAGAAGCAACTTTCGAGGTGTACATTAGTGATGATCCTACTGAAATAAAGAAAGTCAAGTTTAGAGAAAGTCTATCTCCAGAGGAACAAGCCATCATAATTCCTGTTGGCCCGGCTTTCATGCACACCCCGGGAAAAAGGATGAAGGCAAGGAAAGCTCCGGAGACACCCACGGGACTGATCCCACTCATCTTTAGGATCTAGCTCGGTTATCCAAGGTGCGAGTTACGTAGTTGGGTCGAATGGCAATTCACTCTTTTCCACTTCGGAATAGATTTCGATATGGATCGCTCCGTTACCTTACAGGGGGTTCCCCGAACTTGTTCAAGAGTTGCAAAAGTTGTTGACAATCAGATTTGACTTGAATTCTTTGATCTAGCTCTCATGGGTCAACAGATTTAAATAAAAGGCAAATAAAGAAAATAAAAATGGATCATTCACGGTAAGCAAAGAGAGGGTAGGGTAAGGCGTAAAAGGGAAGTTTATCAAACATCAATTGTAAACCCAAACTGTCAATCTTATCTATGCTATCACCTTCACAACGTAACAAATCCCGTAAGAAAGTGTCCAACTACCTAAGATCACTTTCAACTAAGAGCACAAGGCAGAGTGAAACGGATCTAGCAGAAAATCATAAATCCAAGGGCAACTGGTTAAAATCGGTATCTTTCACCGGTAGCCTAGCTCGCACAAATGAAGACAGAGCAATTAGAACAAACTTACACCTCAAATCAGTAATTTCCCTAGCAGCATAATAGAACAATCGAAGCCTAACAAAGATATTTAATCTTGACAATGGCAGATTTACAAGATATATCTAACAAACTTTAAATGGAACGGATAACAAAAGAAAATACACTTATCACACTCTACAAAAGATTAGGCTCCTGGCCATGCTATCACATAAAAGCTAAAGCACATCAACTCCAAGTCCAGAAACAAAGGATTTCACAAAATTTGCAAGAAATTGCTTATAAGCCTTTATTTCTAAGTCTCCGCCTCCCGCGATTACATTTAGAATTTGTATTTATAGACTCAGGATAGACCCTGATCTTTTCCAAAATATCTTGCTCAAACCCTAAATCTTATCGCACTTAAACCCTAGGACCCGGGTTTTACAATAAAAATCCATTTAAAAATCAAAGTCCGGATAGAACTTAACCCTTCGGCAAATCATGCAGTACCACTGCCATAAATGGAGAAGATAAAATAAAATGCAACTTGCATTCATTCGCAACTGCAAATAAATGCTTTCATTAATTCTGCCGGTGAGCCGGATGAGTCACCACTTCTCCATCAATTTGATCTCCGTAAATCCATCTCTCGAGTTGAAATGGTCTCCATGCTATCAATTCTGCAATAAATTTCCATTGAATGCTTTTACCGGCACTTCTCTCCTAGCATGGCGGTCCTTGACTAAATCCGCACTTTATCTTCGCCTTTATGGTCTTTCCCGTTGTCCCGTAAGTGCCGGTGGAATCCCGCATGAAAGACAAAAAGATGCATTAGATTAGCATTTTAATTAAATCAGAAGCTTAAAACATTAAAAACAGATTAAATCCGCAAAATAAGCTTGCATGTCGGCCTCTGTTTGTCCCATTCACGCTTTGACACGTGTCGCTACCCCAGGAAGCCTTCTGTTTCCCGCCGGAATGCACTTTCAGGTCAACTATGACTTTCTCTCTCCTGCCGCGATTCTGCGACATGTCGCGATTTCGCGACATGTCGCGAAATCGCGACCCTGCCAGCGCATCGGCAACTTCCTCCCTCGTCGGCAACGCGACATGTCGCGATTTCGCGACATGTCGCGAAATCGCGACCCTTCCTGGCCTCCGTACGCTTCTTGATTTTCAGCCGCGATTTTAGAACACGTCGCGATATCGCGACGCTCCCTTACCCGCATGCGTTGACCGCGCTGGACCGCGATTTTGGAACATGTTTCCGACTTAGCCGATTTTTCATCCTCGCAGCCCACTTTCTCTCTCTCGCCGCGAAATGCGACATGTCGCGATTTCGCGACATGTCGCAAAAATCGCGCCCTCCGTACAGCCTTGCTTCTCTCTCAAAAATCGTCGCGATTTCGCGACATGTCGCGAAATCGCGACCTTCTCGGCACTTAGCCGCATTTTGACTTACCTGTCGCGATATCGCGACATTTCCGAAAATGGAAGTGTCGCGATATCGCGACACTACCAAAAATGGAAAGTTTGATTTTTCAGTGAATTATGCAACTGTTTTCTGGATTTTCTCGGTACTGGTGCAAGATTTTGCTTGTGCATGAATGATTCTAGCATGTAAAAAGTGAATTCTTGGATAACACAAACTAGAATGCAAGAAAAAGCACAACTTTAAAAAGGAGGCAAGCAAAATCTGGATTTAAAACTGAAAATGATCAAGAGGGTCCCTGCTGCAAAAATGGAAGTTCATAATTTTCTAAGGATGGAATCTCATTTTTCAGTGGGGGTGTGTTGCTTATCAACAAATGGCGATATCTATGGGTAAAATAGTAGCACTATTTTAGAACCCAAGACTCTGGTTTCAAAACAAAAAGACCATGCATCATGCCTTGCCACAGACATTCTTCACAATAAATTGACTACTAACCGCCAAATCGTTAAAATTTTCCAAGGACATACTAGGTTGGATTACTTCAAGGAAGATTTCTGATGTGCAATTACAAAGGTATAGAACTTTCTTCAAGGATGACTGAATTGAATGATAAACTTGGATTAATCAACTTTTCTAGATTGTAAAAGGGGAAACCGAGTAGAGCTCTGTTTACTAGTTTAGCTTTTTACAGCCTAGACAGAGTTACCCTTTAGATTTACACGACCCAATTTACAACTGTAGGGCATAATCTAATATTGGCTGCCTCTTTTGATCATATAACTCTTTTTTTTCTTTTTTTCTTTTTTTTCTTATCTCTCTTTTTTTATCTCTCTTCTTTTTGAAATATATCACTATCTCGAAGACCTTAGAGAAATTACAATTTTCTTTTAATATTTGATCAACTGGAACTGTTTCAGCCTAGGCATTGATAGCCTCTCGGTGACACCCAAATAATTGCATGAACCATAGTCCCCTCTTATAACCAAACTTTTCTTGGATTCCCCGGAGTTCCTCCAACTAAACAAAGATAACAGCTTTTTCTATCATTAAAACAATCGTGGCAAGTAAGACACAAGATCCAATCATCTCTCTACCTTCATCCCGGATAACAAAATAGTTCTACAGTTCAAGAGCAAGCAGACTATCTCAATTAGAATAATGAGCAGTAATGGGGAGGCACTCGGATTGAGGATTTATCACCTAGGAATAAAACAATTTTCAGCAGGCCGACTTTTCATTGATTGCTCAGCAGAGGCAAAGGATAGAAATTTTAGAAGCCAAAGGACTTTGTACAAAGCCTCCAAGGACAGGCACAAAGCTTTAAAGCAAAACAAAATAAAAACTGCACAGACTGCAAATAAAACTGCACAAGCAACAAAATAAAACTAAAACAAAAGACTGTACAGACAACAAAGAAAAGGAAAAGCAGGGAAGAAAATAAAAACTGT
The DNA here is from genome assembly GCA_028583015.1 of Wollemia nobilis. NCBI lineage: Eukaryota > Viridiplantae > Streptophyta > Pinopsida > Araucariales > Araucariaceae > Wollemia > Wollemia nobilis. The sequence goes on along the minus strand of JAQPPZ010000839.1, from coordinate 2,918,073 downwards.
ACAGGCAATAAAAGAAATAAACTAAGAGAACTCGAAGCAAATAAAAAATTGAATCGAAATAAATTAAATCGCAAGAAAAATAAAAGAGACAAAGAAATAAATGAAAAACAAATAAATTAAAATGAGAATTAAAATTAAATAAAGATTAAAAGACGTACATTGAAAATAAAAATGCACCGACAAAGAAATAAACCGAAAAACAAATAAATTAAAACTCCAGAGCATTAAAATTAAACTCGAAATGATTAAACGCATGTACATTAAAACTCGCACCGACAAAGAAATAAACTGAAAAAAATTCAAAGCTTATTTACAATGCATACATATGTTACAACTTCCCTTCATACTCAAAAAATGCAGCAGCTTGGGAAAGCAGAGAAATGGTGCTTTAAAAAATTTTGACCATGCAAGTAATTTAAAAAAAATTACCTTTCGTGTCCCGTTGACGAAATGCACTCCGGATCGTGCTTCAAAAATTTGCTATCTCGGGAAAGACTTGGGTTTATCGTCTTCCCCGTCCCATTTGAAAAACAAATCCGCAACTCCTTCAAATTAAACAAATCATATAATAACAAATCATATGATAACATGTTTATGCTTCTAATTAAAGGGTTTGCAGAGTTCTTTCAAAAGGACTCGAATGTAAAAACCCCCAGTGATCAAATACTTTAAAACCTTGACAGACCTGCACCACCACATTTTCAAATTGATGTGACAACTGAAAGAAATCATGTTTTATCTGTATGCCCTGGTTCTTAACAACTTGAACATTTTGTGGTTGCTGCACTGCTTCAATATCCAGGACTTCAATTTTTATCCCTCTAGCAGAATGCTTACAATTTTCCTTTTCACCTGAGCCTTGCTTAGACTTAACCTCATCAATGTGCAATGTCCAAACATCATTGTTGTTATTGATTAGAGCTGTAACTGTTCCCACCTTTTCAGTTGCCAAATCATAAACTCCAATATCTGCATCAACACAGTTTATAGCCTCCTCTTTGACATTATGTTCAGAAGTTGCAGGCTTATGTTGAGACAGCTCATCAATTCCAAGTTGGTCGACCACATTCATATTTACCATCTTTTCCTCCTTTTCTTGAAATTCAACAGGTGGTCCAGAGTAAGCCTCAATCAAGTTAATGTTTTGTCCAACAATCTGAGGCAGTTCATAGAGGGTGATGTCAGATTTAAGTTCCCTCATATCCTCAATGATGCTATCCTCCTCAGTTACTTTCGCATAGTGAGATTGAATCTCACTTTCATCATCCTCTCGATGAGGAAGGATCATTATTAAGTTCTGGACTCTCACATTTCAAGTCATAACTCGTCCATTTTGAACTCGTTGAAAATCTTGCATTTCATCCACGGAAGTCTCGTACAAGACTTTCTCGTCTCTTCGGGAAAAGTGACAGAATCTGAAACCCTGGTTGTACTATTTTTGGGTGAACTAGAAAGATCAATATTTCTTTGATCTCTAGGAAAATTTAACTCACCAGGAAAAACTTCAGATTTGGGTGGTGCCATATCACAACTGTTCAGTTCAAGCACCTGCACTTTGAATTTGTCAGAACTTTTCTCTGTATTTTGCACATGCTGAGTGGATGTCACAGTTAACTGAGTCTCCTTGGGTAGAGCATGACATGTTGGCACTAACTCATGATGTGGAATGGGGTCTGGAACAGTGCATGTTCTGTGTAACATAGGATATCAAAGGACCGCTCAAAATTTGAGGTCCTAGCTGTCTTTCAAGAATTAAGGCTTCTTTATAAGCCCCTCGCCGTGGTTGTGATATTAATGTCTCTCTTGAGGAAAATAGAGGTCACCGAATCCAATGCATTCTTGTAGATTTCTAAGGCCAGATTTGCATTTGGGATGTAATGGCCAGTAATTCTACCGTAAGCTCTTTGGAACCTCATATTGAAAGACCTGACAGTTTCTCCCGACTCTTTCTTGATGCTGGAAAATTGCTGATATAAAATGTCGGGATCTATCACTTCACCGAACCGTGATATAAAAGCTTTCTCTAGATCATCCCAACTAGTAATGGAATTGCCGGTGAGGTTTAAAAACCAGCCATAAGCTCCCTCCCCGGAGAGTGAACGGGAACAATCTGCAGCAACATCTTCATGCTGTATATTCAATAATCTTAAAGCATTTTTAAAAGCTAGCAGATGTTCTTCTGCAGTTCTTGTCCCATCATGTTTGTACCTGGGGAGATACCTTTCTGGACTTCTGGGCAAGTCATGGGCTATACCCGGAATGTTCAAAGCGGTGGAGCCCAACCAATTTGCCATTATTACTTGGCTGAAAGTGATGTTCTGATTTGTAATTGGATAACTGCAAGTGATGATAGAACTGTTCTTAACAAACCACTGAACTTAAGGCCTTCTCTGGCAATTTTAAAATCGCACTGACAACTTTCAAAAATTGCACTGACAATTTATGAAAACTGAGCCACTTTTAAATGTTAAAATGCCAGAATCTGGATAAAATACAGTACATACAACTTTACAGTTCTTAATAAGTTCGCATTTGGAAATTTAAAACATCAGTATCGACAATTTATAAAACTCGTATCGATAATTTATAAAATTGTCCGGAGTTCATTGTGGGTCCTTCAAATGTTGTCGTTATGCCCTTACAATACTTGAACTGAGTTCATGCCCTCCTTCTAGCGCCAATTAGGTGTTGGCTGAGGAGGAGGGGAAAATTGGCTACCAGACTTTGGATAAAATACAGCTTTACAGTTCCACATACAGTCGGATTTCTCAACTCAAGTGCACTAAGAACAGATGTTCTGTGGCCCTCCTTCTAGCGCCAATTAGGTGTTGGCCCGGCTTTCATGCACACCCCGGAAAAAGGATGAAGGCAAGGAAAGCTCCGGAGACACCCACGGGACTGATCCCACTCATCTTTAGGATCTAGCTGGTTATCCAAGGTGCGAGTTACAGAGTTGGGTCGAATGGCAATTCACTCTTTTCCACTTCGGAATAGATTTCGATATGGATCGCTCTCGTTACCTTACAGGGGGTTCCCGAACTTGTTCGGTAGTTGCAGAAGTTGTTGACAATCAGATTTAACTTGATTCTTTGATCTAGCTCTCATGGGTCAACAGATTCAAATAAAAGGCAAATAAAGAAAATAAAAATGGATCATTCACGGTAAGCAAAGAGAGGGTAGGGTAAGGCGTAAAAGAGAAGTTTATCAAACATCAACTGTAAACCCAAACTCGTCAATCTTATCTATGCTATCACTTCACAACAGTAACAAATCCCGTAAGAAAGTGTCCAACTACCTAAGATCACTTTCAACTAAGAGCACAAGGCAGAGTGAAACGGATCTAGCAGAAAATCATAAATCCAAGGGGCAACTGGTTAAAATCGGTATCTTTCACCGGCAGACTTAGCTCGCACAAAGGAAGACAGAGCAATTAGAACAAACTTACACCTCAAATCTGTAATTTCCCTAGCAGTACAATAGAACAACCGAAGCCTAACAAAGATATTTAATCTTGACAATGGCAGATTTACAAAGATATATCTAACAAACTTTAAATGGAACGGATAACAAAAGAAAATACACTTATCACACTCGCAAAAGATTAGGCTCCCCGGCCATGCTATCACGTAAAAGCTAAAGCACATCAACTCCAAGTCCGTAAACAAAGGATTTCACAAAATTTGCAAGAAATTGCTTATAAGCCTTTATTTCTAAGTCTCCGCCTCCTCGCGATTACATTTAGAATTTGTATTTATAGACTCGTGACAGCACTCCGATCTTTTCCAAAATATCTTGCTCAAACCCTAAATCTTATCGCACTTAAACCCTAGGACCCGGGTTTTACAATAAAAATCCATTTAAAAATCAAAGTCCGGATAGAACTTAACCCTTCGGCAAATCATGGCAATCACCGCCATAAATGGAGAAGATAAAATAAAATGCAACTTGCATTCATTCGCATCTGCAAATAAATGCTTTCATTAATTCTGCTGGTGAGCCGGATGAGTCACCACTTCTCCATCAATTTGATCTCCGTAAATCCATCTCTGAGTTGAAATGGTCTCCATGCTATCAATTCTGCAATAAATCTCCATTAAATGCTCTCACCGGCAGCTTCTCTCCTAGCATGGCGGTCCTTGACTAAATCCGCACTTTATCTTCGCCTTTATGGTCTTTCCCGGTTGTCCCGTAAGTGCCAGGTGGAATCCTGCATGAAAGACAAAAAGATGCATTAGATTAGCATTTTAATTAAATCGAAGCTTAAAACATTAAAAACAGATTAAATCCGCAAAATAAGCTTGCATGTCGGCCTCGGTTTGTCCCATTCACGCTTTGACACGTGTCGCTACCCCAGGAAGCCTTCTGTTTCCCGCCGGAATGCACTTTCAGGTCAACTATGACTTTCTCTCTCCGCCGCGATTCTCGCGACATGTCGCGATTTCGCGACATGTCGCGAAATCGCGACCCCGCCAGCAGCATCGGCAACTTCCTCCCTCGTCGGCCGCGAAACGCGACATGTCGCGATTTCGCGACATGTCGCGAAATCGCGACCCTTCCTGGCCTCCGTACGCTTCTTGATTTTCAGCCGCGATTTTAGAACACGTCGCGATATCGCGACAGTTCCCTTACCTGCATGCGCTGACCGCGCTGGACCGCGATTTTGGAACATGTTTCCGACTTAGCCGATTTTTCATCCTCGCAGCCCACTTTCTCTCTCCGCCGCGAAAATACGACATGTCGCGATTTCGCGACATGTCGCAAAATCGCGCCTCCGTACAGCCTTGCTTCTCTCTCCAAAAATCGTCGCGATTTCGCGACATGTCGCGAAATCGCGACCTTCTCGGCACTTAGCCGCATTTTGACTTACTCGTCGCGATATCGCGACATTTCCGAAATGGAAGTGTCGCGATATCGCGACACTACCAAAAATGGAAAGTTTGATTTTTCAATGAATTATGCAACTCGTTTTCCGGATTTTCTCGGATCGGTGCAAGATTTTGCTTGTGCATGAATGATTCTAGCATGTAAAAAGTGAATTCTTGGATAACACAACTAGAATGCAAGAAAAAGCACAACTTTAAAAAGGAGGCAAGCAAAATATGGATTTAAAACTGAAAATGACCAAGAGGGTCCCTGCTGCAAAAATGGAAGTTCATAATTTTCTAAGGATGGAATCTCATTTTTCAGTGGGGGTGTGTTGCTTATCAACAATTCCTCTCCTCAAGGAGAGACTAAATATTTTTGTTTGGACTTACAAAGACATTCCAGGGCTTGATCCAAATTTAGTTGTACACAACCTTTCATTGGATCCTATAAAGAAGTCAGTCAAGCAAAATATAAGGAAAATGTATTCAACCATCGCTTTTATGGTGAAGAATGAGTTAAAAAAGTTGTTGGATGTGGTTTTCATAGTTCCTATTGACTATCCTGAATGGGTCTCGAACATGGTACCCGTAGGAAAGCCTAACGGAAGAGTTCGCATTTGCATAGACTTCAGATTCTTGAATCGGGCAACTCCAAAGGATTCGTTCCCATTTCCAAACATAGATGCTCTTGTTGATGCAACTATAGGCCATGAGATGCTCTCCCTAATGGATGGGTTTTCTGGATACAATCAAATCCAAATCAAACCCAAAGACTAGAATAAGACCGCTTTCATTACTCTGTGGGGGACATTCTGTTACAAGGTAATGCCATTTGACCTAAAGAATGCTGGTGCCACGTATCGATGGGCCATGACATACATCTTTCATGACTATATGCACAAAATCTTAGAGGACTACATGGACGACTTACTGGCCAAGTCTTTAGTGCGGCAAGAGCATGCTGAAATCCTTGAGAAAGTCTTCGATCACCTCATTGAGCACAACGTCAGATTGAACCCTAAGAAGTGCATGTTTGGCATGACTTCTAGTAAGCTCTTGAGTTTCATTATTTCTAAGAGAGGCATTGAAGTCGATCTTGCAAAGGTAAAGGCTATATTGGAAATGGTTGCCCCTACCAACATTAGGGAGTTGAGAAGCCTACAAGGCAAGGTAGCATCCATCAAACGATTCATTTCTCAATTATCAGATAAATGTCAACCCATGAATCGATTGCTATGCAAAGGAGTCCCTTTTCATTGGGACAAAGAGTGCCAACAAGCCTTTGCAGAGATCAAAACTTAATTGGTAACACCGCCAGTATTGGCTCCACCAAGGCCAGACGTACCATTTTTACTATACATATCGGATACTGATTTTGCTTTGGGGACCATGTTGGCCCAAAAGAATGCACAAGATAAAGAGCAAGCCGTATATTACATCAGTCGCACCTTGGTGAGTTATGAGCTAAGGTATGCGTATGTAGAAAAGTTGTGTTTGGAAGTGGTATTTGCAACCAAAAATTTGTGACACTACATGTTGAGCCATACGACCTACGTTATATCAAAACAAACTCCTTTGAAGTACATGATGAACAAGACCTATCATAATACATGTACGACAAAATGGATCATGCTATTAAAAATTTTTTACCTATAATTCTTAAGCCAAAAGTCCATCAAGGGACAAGTCATAGCTGATAAATTAGCAGAGGCACCTCTTTAGGATAACAAGCCTCTCACCATAGAATTTCTTGATGATGTAGTATTTACATTATCAGATCCACCCGAAACCAAATAATCTAAGAAAGAAAGAGACATGACATTATTCTTCGATGGTTCAAAGTGTGAACAAGGGGGCAAAGCAAGAATTATATTTATCACACCATAGGGTGCTCCAATACCCTTATCATTCAAACTAGACTTCCCTTGCACAAAAAATAACACAGAGTATGAGGCCCTGATATTAGGACTCCAAATAGCCATCGTAATGGGTATTAAAATATTGAACATCTTTTGTGACTCCTTATTCATAGTAAATCAAGTCAAAGGATTGTTCCAATGCAGGTGTCCACTCCTAAAATCTTACAAGGATCTTGTTGACACTTACCTAGCCTAAATATAATGGTATGACATCGAGGAAATCCCTCGTACATCAAATAGATTTGTAGAAACCATGGTATCTTTGGTATCCTTAATCCCTCAGAAACCATCTGCTGATTTCACAACTATTCATGTTAAGGTGCTCGTGCACTCAGCGATACAATGTGAGGCTATTACCAATCAAGAATCAGTCAACATGATCAATATTGAACCAAATCAGGAGTGGTCCTTCAGAGCTAGAGAGTTATTATATATGGAACCTTAGGGGTATTTGATCTCCCAAGGACCTGCAGAGTGTGGCACAACCATTCACCATAGGGTTGTTTCTCAGTCTATATTCATGAGTTTTAGAAATCAAGAGGGATAGGCCATATTTTTTGTAGAAATTGTAGCTTACCAATATTGGATTTTCCAAGTGTAGGATTTCCTGAAGGTTGGAATGGTACCGCAAGACCTAGCAATGTTGAAAGATAAACATATAAACATAAGACAATAAGGTACATCTTATTGGGAGAGATCCTTTATAGACTATGTTATGATGGAATGCTCCTCCGTTGCATTGAACCATAGGAAACATCATGGGAAATTTCGTAGGCTCACAACAGTACGTGTGGTGGTCACTTCAGTGGCATGGCCATCGTTAAGCACATCTTGAGAATGGGTTACTATTAGCCCACTATGGAAAAATACTATTGCGAGTATGTCAAGAAATGTGTTAAATGCCAGCATCACAGGAACCTCACACATTTGCCATCATAAGCCTTGCAACCCATACAGGCAGCATGGTCCTTATCATAGTGGGGACTAGACTTAGTAGGGAAGATCTCACCTCCATACTTAGGCCGACACGCAGTTATCATAACGACCACTGAGTATTTCACCAAATGGATCGAGCGATCCCCTTGACATCGACAACTAGACCAAGGATTGTGAAGTTTATACTCCACAATATCATAAGTCATTTTGGGGTCCCCTCGAAAATAATATCGGATAATGGGACATATTTCAAAAACAAAAATATGCATACTTTGATGAACAAATACCATATTCAACACCTTTTTTCAACACCCTATTATTTGTAAGCAAATGGGCAAGCATAAGCCTTAAACAAAACAACAATCTCCATATTGAGAAAGACGGTGAAAGATAATCACAAAGATTGGCATCTGTAGTAGCCTCTTTGTTAGTCTCACAATGACACTGAGAGGGGGGTGAATCAGTGTAGCTATTTAAATTCAAATCTACAACTCTTAACACTGAAACAATGAAGATTTAAATCAGATAAAGCAAGTATAACAAGAGAGCATTCCACAACACACGATGTAACGAGGTTCACCAATTTGGCTACTCCTCAAAAATGACTGCTTGGATTACCGTCCAAATCTAGCCTTTGCAAAATACCAATTTTACAATCAATTTACCAGCACCAACTGGAAGGAGCACCAACCCCTGATTTATCTGCACCCACAGAAAGGAGCACCAACCCCTAATTTATCTGCACCAACAGAAAGGAGCACCAACCCCTAATTCCAAGCACCAACTTGGACTACAATTTTGAAGCTATAAGATTGACATAAAAATGCCTTTGCTTATTCAAGACCCTGACTGGTCTATTGCTAACCCAACCTCTCTCTCTATTCACCAAAACACCACACACACTTAAGGCTCTACTTACTGCACTTTTACGGCTCTCACGGCTCTGCTTAACGCTCTCTTACGACACTCTTCCAACCCTCTTCTTGCAGCACTTTCACTCTCTTTCAGCAGCAATGTAATTCTCCATGCAGACCTCCTTTTATAACAAAGTTCTGATTCTATTTTTAACTTCCATATTTTTGCATGCAACTTATTAATAGAAACTTCTATATGTAACTCCTTTATCACATAGTATTCTCTCATGCATCCTATTAATAGTTACGGCTCTTTGTTTGGTCTTCGATTGATGACTTTCAGTTTAACCGTCGCTCGATGCTTTCACTCCGTAATCGGCCCTATAACTGTCGTTCGACTTCAGTTCACTGTTCTTATTTTAGCTGCATGATTTTTCTCTATAATTACACTCATGAACTGACGTACTGACTTTAGTTAACTCTTCTTATTTTAGCTGCATGATTTTCTTCTACAACGCCCCTGTAATTGTCGTATAACTTCAGTTAACTGTCACATATCTTATTTCGGCTGGGTTCTCTTCTTAGCTCGCAAAAACACATGTCACGATATCGTGACACTTTCGCCTCCTTGCTTCTTTTTTTCTTGTACCCATAAAAACAACACATGTCGCGATATCGTGACACTTTCGCCTCCTTGCTTCTTTTGTTTGCTTGTACCTGTGAAAACACATGTCACGATATCGCGACACTTTTGCCTCCTTGCTACTTTTCTTGGCTTGTACCCGCGAAAACACAACATGTCGCGATATCGTGACACTTTCGCCTCCTTGCTACTCTTCTTGGCTTGTACCCATGAAAACACATGTCACGATATCGTGACACTTTCGCCTCCGTACTCTTTCTCTTTACTTTTGTCGCGATATCGCGACACTTCTGCCTTCTTACTTTCTCTCTCCTCCTTTAGTCACAAAAATAATGTCACGATATCGTGACACTTTCTCTCCTTTGCTCTTTCTCTTGCCTTCGGGTCATGAAAACGCGACATGTCACGATATCGCGACACTTTTTCTCCTTTGCTCTTTCTCTTGCCTTCGGGTCGCGAAAACGTGACATGTCGCGATATCGTGACACTTTCTCTCCTTTGCTCTTTCTCTTGCCTTCGGGTCATGAAAACCTGACATGTCACGATATCGTGACACTTTTTCTCCTTTGCTCTTTCTCTTGCCTTCGGTCATGAAAATACATGTCACGATATCGTGACACTTTTTCTCTTTGACTCTCTCTCTTGCAATATGTCATGAAATCGTGACACTTTTTCTTCCGTACAATCTCTCTTGCAATATGTCATGAAATCGTGACACTTTTTCTACTTGCCTTTCTCTCTTCCAATATGTCACGAAATCGTGACACTTTTTCTTTCGTACTATCTCTCTTGCAATATGTCACGAAATCGTGACACTTTTTCTACTTGCCTTTCTCTCTTCCAACATGTCATGAAATCGTGACAGTTTTTCTTGCTTGCGCTTTCTCTCCGAACATGTCATGAAATCATGACAGTTTTGCTTGCTTGCGCTTTCTCTCTGAACATGTCATGAAATCATGATAGTTTTGCTTGCTTGCGCTTTCTCTCCGAACATGTCATGAAATCGCGATAGTTTTGCTTGCTTGCGCTTTCTCTCCGAACATGTCACGAAATCATGACAGTTTTTTTTCTTCTCAACATGTCACGATATCATGATAGTTTTTCTTTCTTCTCAACATGTCGCGATATCGCGACAGTTTTTCTTTCTTGCTCAACATGTCGCGATATCGCGACAGTTTTCTTCCTTGTGATTTTCTTTTGATTTTTAGTATATGGGCCACTTCGATCTTTTGGAAAATCACTGTACATACTCTGAAGAACCTCTTAACTCCTGTCCACTGCATCAACCGATCTGTCTGACTGTGTTGACAACAATGACAATACTGTTGCTGCACCTTGCTCATCAATCTCCCCCTTTGGAATTGTTGGCAACACACGTGCAATTTCCTGTAATTCTTCTCCCCCTTTGACAATAATACCAAAGGGCTGCTGCAGACTCCCCCTGAGTCCATGCACAACATTCTCAGGCACACGTTATGACAGTTAGCAAAAATTACAAATATGAGCAAAAAGATAATCAAATATATAAATGCTCCCCCTGAGAATGTGGTCCCGATAGCTAGTCAGTTCTTGGGAAGCATGACCACTCCCAATTTATTGCGAAGGTACTCAAAAATTTCTTTGGGCAGCGGTTTTGTGAAGATATCCGCTACTTGCTCTGTAGTTGGGACAAAATCCAACTTTACCTCACCTTCCGCAACTTTCTCCTTCAGAAAGTGATATCGGATAGCAATATGTTTTGTGCGAGAATGCATAACCGGATTCTTTGAGATGTTAATGGCACTGGTGTTATCACACTTAACTAAAATTGGCTCACTGAAGTTAATGCCAAGATCTTTCAGGGTTTGTTTCATCCATAAGACCTACGTACAACACGTAGTTGCTACAATATATTCTGCCTCTGCTATGGATAAAGAGACTGACTCTTGTTTCTTACTGTGCCATGCAACCAACCTGTCTCCAAGATAGAATGCACCTCCATTGGTACTCTTTCTGTCATCGACACATCCTGCCCAATCTGCATCTGAATACGCAATAAGGGTGAAGTCCTTACCTTTCGGATACCATAACCCATACTCCATAGTACCCTTCAGATACCGAAGAATCCTCTTCACTGCTTGTCACATGAGTCTCCTTGGGACTCGCCTGAAATCGTGCTACCATGCAAACTACCTGCAAGATATCTGGTCTGGTAGCTATCAAATACAATAGGCTCCCAATCATAGATCTGTACATGGTTTGATCAACATCTGGAGATTTTTCATCCTTGCTCAACTTGCAACCTGTCATCATGGGAGTGCTAACAGGCTTACAATCCTCCATTGTGAACTTTTTTAGCATCTCTTTCACATATTTAACTTGAGAAATAAATATGCCCTTCTCATTTTGATTAACTTGCAGTCCGAGAAAATACGAAAGTTCACCAATCATTGACATTTCAAATTCTTTCTGCATCTTAATTGCTAAATCTTTACATGAATCATCATTGTTGCTGCCAAAAATGATATCATCTACGTATACAACAAGGACAATGAGATGGCCATTCTCTGTTTTGACATACAAATTGCTATCCACCATACCCTTTTTGAACCCTTGTTGAGTAAGATAGTTGTCTAGCCTTGCATACCATGCTCTGGGTGCCTGTTTCAAGCCATACAATGCTTTCTTCAACTTGCAGATGAAGTTGGGATTATCACCGAGTTGGAAACCATCTGGCTGTTCAATATAGACCTCTTCTTCAAGTTTTCCATTCAAAAATGCTGATTTCACGTCCATTTGATAAACTTTGAAATTCTTGTGAACTGCTAAAGCCAGAAACATTCTTATTGCCTCTAGTCTAGCCACTGGTGCAAAGGTTTCCTCAAAGTCAATACCTTCAACTTGTGCATAGCCTTTACAGACCAATCTTGCTTTATTCCTGACTACCTGTCCATCTTCATTCAATTTGTTTCGAAAAATCCATTTAGTACCGATTATATTTTTATTTGCAGGTCTTGGTACTAACTCCTAGGTTTTGTTTTTCTCGATCTGATCTAATTCTTCATTTATTGTCGTCATCCAACTTTCATCTTTGCTTGCTTCAACAACATTTTTGGGCTCAATGCTGGATAATAGAGAGTAGTTACTTACTACTCTTCTTCTTGTCTGAACACCAACTATGGGGTCTCCAATTATTTGCTCTCTAGGATGATTTTTCTGCCAGCTGCCTATTTTGAATTTCTTGTTTTCTTCCTCTTCTGAATCACTACTTAACTCATCTGAGTCAATTTTCTGTTTCTTTTCCATTTCCTTTTCCTCATCTCCTTCAATAACTTCTTCATAAATTGGGTAGTTTTCTTTATAGCTTCTTTCTCGTTCCCTACCTTCATCAACTTTAACATCGGCACTCTCCACAATTTTCTTTAGCCTCTTGTTGTAGCATGTGTAGGCTTTGCTTTTTGTCGAATAGCCAAGAAAAATACCTTCATCAGCTCTATCTTCAAACTTTCCAAGATTATCTTCAGTTCTTTTGATGTAACACTTGCTTCCAAAAACTTTAAAGTATCTTGTTGTTGCCTTTTTACCGAACCACAGCTCATACGGAGTTTTGCTTTCATGCGTCCTCAACATGCACCTATTTTGGATGTAAACCGTAGTATGGACTGCCTCTTTCCAAAATCTCTCGCTATTTTGCTCTCAGTCAACATAGTCCGTGCCATTTCCTGCACTGTCCTGTTCTTTCTTTCTACCACACCATTCTACTGAGGTGTCCTTGCTGCTGAAAACTGTCTCCTAATCCCATATTTTTCATAGTACTCTACAAACTCCTCTGAAATGAACTCTCCTCCTCTATCTGATCTTAAACATTTAATCCTTTTTCCTGTTTGATTCTCAACTTGTTTTTTGAAAATCTTGAACATCTCAAAGGCATCTGATTTAAGCTTCAAAAATAGTACCCATGTCATCCTGGAATAGTCATCTATGCACAACATAAAGTATTTGTCACCATTTATGCTTTGCGTTCTCATGGGTCCACATAAATCAGTATGTATTAGTTCTAAAGGTTTGCTTGTGAAGTACTCTTTTGTTTTAAATGTGGCTCTAGTTTGCTTCCCCTTTTGGCATGAAGCACAAATGCTATTTAATGGTTTACCAATGGTGGGAATATCTCTCACTGCCCTTTTTGAGCTGATTTTTACTAGATTGTCAAAGCTGATATGACCGAGCCTCTTGTGCCACAACCAATTTTCTTCTTCCTGTCCAATCAAGCATGCTCCTTCTGAAGTCTCTGAGAGAGTATACAGGTTGCCAGATGTCCTTGATCCAGTTGCTATCAACTTTCCATAGTTTGTTGTTCTGACTTCACAACCCTACTTCTTGAAAATTACTTCATGACCTCTGTCACAAATCTGACTTACGCTTAACAAGTTATGCTTCAGACCAATCACAAACAAGACTTCTTTCGACTTGATTTTTCCATCACTAATCTTAACTGATCCTTTGCCAACTATCTTAGCTCCATCATTATTTCCAAATTTTACAGAACCACCTTCATATTTCTGTAACTTTTCAAATTTTTGTTTGTCACCTGTCATATGATAGGAGCATCCACTATCAAGTATCCATGGTGCAGATTTGTTCTGTGCTTTAAATGTTGTCTGTACAATCAAGGATTCCTTTTCTTCCTTGGGTCGCTCCTTTTCTTTCCACTCTGGTTTGATTACAGTTTTGGTCACTTGTTTTGACTTTTCTTTGTCAGTAGCCTGTGCATGTTTTTCGAGAAATTTTCTATTTTGTCTCAAACCATTTGGTTGAAATTTTCTTCCCTGATGTTTATTTGCTGCAAATGTACTTCGACAATTTCTTGCAATGTGCCCAAAATTATGACAGTTATAACATTCTACTGCATAATCCATCAATGGTGAAAAAACATTTCTACTGGTAAAGTTCCTTTGTCCTACATTATACTTGCAATCTAAAATCTTATGTCCATAACCATTGCATTTAAAACAATAACCAAAAAAGGAATGAGTGAACCTGGGTGATGGTCTTTGCCATTTTGTAGTGGGAGCCATAAATCTTCTTCTCCTTTGATGAGTGACATTGGTGAATCCATCATTGTCAATACTCCTCTCGTGCCTGGCATTATTGCTTTCTTTAGCATGATTCATTTTTTCTTGATCAACCCTGATCTTGTCTTCATTCTTTATGGGTTCTATAGTTATGGCCTTTGATCCATTTGATGATTCTCCTTCGACGAAGCCTAACCCAAATTTGATGCCTGTAGTCCTTTGGTTATTTATAATCTTATCCAGCTTCACAGAACTTCCTTCAAGTTTGTGATAGCAACTCATTTTTCGATTCATCTCTTCTAGCTGCATCCTTAAACCAACAATCTCTTCTTCTAGCTTGTTGCACTCATCTATTTTCACGGTTAATTGTACTTCGATATCTTCAGATATTTTCTTAAATTCGTCTATCTGTACTTTCAAGCTGGTTATGATTTCATTGGCATCCTCAAGCTTTCTTGAAGTTTTCTTATTCTTTTTCCTTTCTATACTCAGCTCTTGAAGTGCAGCGACCAACTCACCTTCCAGATCTACTTCAGCCTCAGCCTCAAGTTTTTTATCACATTCCTATTTTTCTTCTATTTTTTCTTCTTCGAATGCCATGAAAAGAGCTTCACCTGTTTCTTCTTCGGAATCCTCACCAGAGCTATCTTCTGAAGGACTCGACATTCTTGGATATGAAACTTTTCTTCTTGAAGTTGCCTTTTCTAAAATTTGGTTTCTTCTTCCAGTCACTTCTTTCTTGATGTGAACCTTCATCACTTTTGTTTTTCTCATTAAGTGGACATTTAGCTGCAAAGTGCCCAACGCCTCCATAGTTGAAACACTTAAATGGTAGCTTTCCTCTGTATTTTCCTTTTCCCCTTATTAGTTTCCGAACAAAGTTTGCTTCCATTTCATCTGATGTCTCTTCTTCCTCGGATTCTTGCTTTGCTTTTATATTTTTATGTGCTTTAAAAGCAGCTTCTCTGTCTGTGGGTTTAGTTTTTCCTATTCTCATCTCATATGCAGTCAAAGAACCATGCATCTCATCCATACTAAAAGTATTTAGATCTTTAGCTTCTTCTATTGCTGAAACTTTAGAATCAAATCTTTGGGGAAGAGATCTTAGTACCTTTTTCATGACAACATCTTCCATTTCCTCGTCGAGTCCTCTAATCGCATTAATGATTCCATTAACTCTCAGCATGTATGCCTCTATGTTCTCATCGTCATTCATCTTTAATGCTTCGAACTGAGCTCGATGCGTTTGTAACTTGGCCTCCTTGATCTTGTCGTCTCCTTCATGAATGCTCCTTAGTTTGTCCCACATGTCTTTTGCCATTTTACAACTCATAATATTTATCAGTTCGTTGTCCACTAAACCGCACATGATAGCATTCTTTGCTTTAGAGTTATTCTCAAACAATTTCTTACCGGCAGCATCGGTTGGAGGAGTGGTGGGTATTGTGTATCCACTGTCTACTGACTCCCAAATGTCGTATCCCAAAGCACACAGATATGTCTACATCCTGAGTCTCCAAAATGAGTAATTAGTTCCATCAAACAATGGTGCTTTGTTTGAAGAGAATCCTTCACCACCTGCCATTGTCTCACTTCCAAGATCACCTTAGCCGATTAAGCTTGTTCAGGAACTTGGCTCTGATACCAATTGTTAGTCTCACAATGACACTGAGAGGGGGGGTGAATCAGTGTAGCTATTTAAATTCAAATCTACAACTCTTAACACTGAAACAATGAAGATTTAAATCAGATAAAGCAAGTATAACAAGAGAGCATTCCACAACACATGATGTAACGAGGTTCACCAATTTGGCTACTCCTCAAAAATGACTGCTTGGATTACCGTCCAAATCTAGCCTTTGCAAAATACCAATTTTACAATCAATTTACCAGCACCAACTGGAAGGAGCACCAACCCCTGATTTATCTACACCCATAAAAAGGAGCACCAACCCCTAATTTATCTACACCAACAGAAAGGAGCACCAACCCCTAATTCCAAGCACCAACTTGGACTACAATTTTGAAGCTATAAGATTGACATAAAAATGCCTTCACTTATTCAAGACCCTGACTGGTCTATTGCTAACCCAACCTCTCTCGCTATTCACCAAAACACCACACACACTTAAGGCTCTGCTTACTACACTTTTATGGCTCTCACGGCTCTGCTTAACGCTCTCTTACGACACTCTTCCAACCCTCTTCTTGCAGCACTTTCACTCTCTTTCAGTAGCAATGTAATTCTCCACGTAGACCTCCTTTTATAACAAAGTTCTGATTCTATTTTTAACTTCCATATTTTTGCATGCAACTTATTAATAGAAACTTCTATATGTAACTCCTTTATCACATAGTATTCTCTCATGCATCCTATTAATAGTTATGGCTCTTTGTTTGGTCTTCGATCGATGACTTTAGTTTAACCACCGCTCGATGCTTTCACTCCGTAACTGGCCCTTTAACTGTCGTTCGACTTCAGTTCACTGTTCTTATTTTAGCTGCATGATTTTTCTCTATAATTGCACCTGTAACTGACGTACTGACTTCAGTTAACTCTTCTTATTTTAGCTGCATGATTTTCTTCTGCAATTGCCCCTATAACTGTCGTATAACTTCAGTTAACTATCACATATCTTATTTCGACTGGGTTCTCTTCTTAGCTCATGAAAACACATGTCACGATATCGTGACACTTTCGCCTCCTTGCTTCTTTTGTTTGCTTGTACCCGTAAAAACACAACATGTCACGATATCGTGACACTTTCGCCTCCTTGCTTCTTTTGTTTGCTTGTACCCATGAAAACACAACATGTCGCGATATCGTGACACTTTTGCCTCCTTGCTACTTTTGTTTGCTTGTACCCATGAAAACATAACATGTCACGATATCGCGACACTTTTGCCTCCTTGCTACTTTTCTTGGCTTGTACCCGTAAAACACAACATGTCGTGATATCGTGACACTTTCGCCTCTGTACTCTTCCTCTTTACTTTTGTCACGATATCGTGACACTTCTGCCTTCTTACTTTCTCTCTCCTCCTTTAGTCATGAAAATGCGACATGTCGCGATATCGTGACACTTTCTCTCCTTTGCTCTTTCTCTTGCCTTCGGGTCACGAAAACGCGACATGTCGCGATATCGCGACACTTTTTCTCCTTTGCTCTTTCTCTTGCCTTCGGGTCATGAAAATGACATGTCGCGATATCGCGACACTTTCTCTCCTTTGCTCTTTCTCTTGCCTTGGGTCAAACGTGATATCGTGACACTTTTCTCCTTGCTCTTTCTCTTGCCTTTCAATATGTCATGAAATCGTGACACTTTTTCTCTTTGACTCTCTCTCTTGCAATATGTCATGAAATCGTGACACTTTTTCTTCCGTACAATCTCTCTTGCAATATGTCACGAAATCGTGACACTTTTTCTACTTGCTATCTCTCTTGCAATATGTCATGAAATCGTGACACTTTTTCTACTTGCCTTTCTCTCTTCCAACATGTCACGAAATCGTGACATTTTTTCTTGCTTGCGCTTTCTCTCCGAACATGTCATGAAATCGTGATAGTTTTGCTTGCTTGCGCTTTCTCTCCGAACATGTCATGAAATCATGATAGTTTTGCTTGCTTGCGCTTTCTCTCCGAACATGTCACGAAATCGTGACAGTTTTGCTTGCTTGCACTTTCTCTCCGAACATGTCACGAAATCGTGATAGTTTTTCTTTCTTCTCAACATGTCACGATATCGCGACAGTTTTTCTTTCTTGCTCAACATGTCGCGATATCGCGATAGTTTTTCTTTCTTGCTCAACATGTCGCGATATCGCGATAGTTTTCTTCCTTGTGATTTTCTTTTGATTTTTAGTATATGGGCCACTTCGATCTTTTGGAAAATCACTGTACATACTCTGAAGAACCTCTTAACTCCTGTCCACTGCATCAACCGATCTGTCTGACTGTGTTGACAACAATGACAATATTGTTGCTGCACCTTGCTCATCACTCTTGCATTATGGGTATACATGACTAGTGTGTGGATGCCTAATGGGAAATACCATTTTCACTTGTATATGGTATCGATGCCATCATACCCCTAGAGTTGGAAATTCCAACCCTACGCATAGCATTACAGGACTTCATAGATGATGACACCACATGACAAGGCCGCCTTGATCAATTAACGCTTCTTGATGAATGTCGAGTCAATGCCTTGGAGCATCTCCGCGTTTATCAGGATCACCTTGCGCGAGCCTACAATAGTAAAGTCCACTTAAGAGAATTCAAAGTTGGAGATCTTGTGCTCAAAGAAAACCAACAAAACTCAAATATGTCGTCGCACCTACGAGACAAATTTACGATAAATTGGATAGGTCCATACATAATCTCGAAAAGAGTTAGACCTAGAGCATATCACCTCACATAATTGGATGGTGTTGAAGAGCCTGAGCCTCTCAATATCATCCATTTGAAGGTATTATATACATAAAATACAAAAACATTCAAATATGTCATAAAATTACAAAAAAATTGTAAAAGCATAAAAGATTCAAAAACAAAAATGCTCCAAGGGTATCTTCATCCGCTTGGTCAAAATCAATCAAAAATTCTCCAAGGGTATCTTCACGTCGCTTGGTCAAAATCAATCAAAATTCTCCAAGGGTATCCTCACTCGCTTGGTCAAAATCAATAAAAAATGCTCCAAGGGTATCTTCATGCCGCTTGGTCAAAATCAATCAAAATGCTCCAAGGGTATCTTCACACCACTTGGTCAAAATCAATCAAAATGCTCCAAGGGTATCTTCATGCCACTTGGTCACCTCAATCAAAAATGCTCCAAGGGTATCCTCATGCCATTTGGTCAACCCCCAAAAGCCCCAAAGGCACAATAAGCCCTTTGGTCAAAAAATAATCAAAAGCACAAAAACAATGCAAAATAATCAAAAATACAAAAACATTTGCATCTTACATTTGCATCCACATAGCTGCATTACATTCATATCCATTGCATTTGCACATGTTATGATCACAATCTTACA
The DNA here is from genome assembly GCA_028583015.1 of Wollemia nobilis. Lineage (NCBI taxonomy): Eukaryota > Viridiplantae > Streptophyta > Pinopsida > Araucariales > Araucariaceae > Wollemia > Wollemia nobilis. The sequence goes on along the minus strand of JAQPPZ010000839.1, from coordinate 2,898,771 downwards.
AACGATGCCACAATTTGTATCACAACCACAAATACTCAAATCCATCTTCATCCATTCATCCATGTGTGTAACTATGTTTTTCAACACAACCATTTAATGTTGCTATACAAAATAGGATAAGGTTTTTCGGTCATTCAACCATATCTAGTGGTCTTATCAACTTTTGTGGAAAGCCATCTTGATTAGTAGAGGGTAAGGTCTAGTGGTGATAGTGCCTAGCATACTTTAGAATCCCATCACTAATTAAAAACAATAAAATCCTAGTTGGTACAAGGGAAAGATAAAAGTTGCAAAAGTGGTCTAGGTTACCTTAAGCGAAAAGGATCTTCCTTGCTTATCCCCCTGTGCGACCGGTTCAAAGGTGTTGAGAATTGGCAAAAGGACAAGTTCCACCCTACCCAGTTAAATCCCTTGCTTTCATTAAAACAAGCAAAAATCCCAGAGTCAAGAAAAAGTCAAAAGCAAAACAAACAAGTGATTATCATCACTACATAAATCCCTTGCTTTCATCAAAATAAGCAAAATCCCAAAATCAAGCAAAAGTCAAAATCAAAACAAACAAGTGATCATCATCTCTACATAAATCCCTTGCTCAAGAGAAAAACAAAAAAATCAATAAAAAATAAACAATGATTTTCATCACTAAGCATGAGCAAGTATCCCAAATAAAATGAAGAAAATAAGGGAATGGAGCTTGAATCCCTGGAATTCTCAACATTGTACAAAATCGAAAGGTGATCCCCATTACAAGGTTTGGTGTACAACCATGCCTGGAAATGGTGATACCCTTACGCATGACGATATGTCTATCACAATAGCATCTTGCATTTGTGTAGACCAATATTTGCATGTGGATGAGCTAGCTTTAGGTAACCCAATGCTACCTAGTGGTATAGTCCAACTAAGTCCAACACAGGATCATATGAACAATTGAGGATCCCCAATCTTAGCAATGGGTTGAAAGAATCCCGACATCGAGGAAATGCTTGAGTTCTATCTAAATATATTCATTTGCACACACAGGGATAATGAGTATCTAGGTCCATGATGAAAGCCTTGCTTTTCAAAATTCTTGTATGGTCAGTACACAGTTGTTGATAGGGTAACTAGAGTGTTTGAGTCTCAGGAAAAGCCTCAAAACTTCCTACATAGCAACAAATCATATCATCAATCGCATCATCAATTTTCTTTATGAGGTTTTGTGAATTAAAGGGTATTAACAAAGTAGGCTAGATACCAGATAGATGTCAGAAATGATATTTAGATGGCCACTGACTATTTTGTATCTTTTAAATTACAGAAGCTTATCAAGAAAATACATACATTCCATGCCATTACATTTCACATATGGATGCTCAAATAATTAATTCTTGTGATAAGAGTGATTATTTACATTCATAACTAATATACTTTCTGTGGTGTCACCCATTAGATTGTGAAAATCATATCATATGCATTCCTTATGTTTTAAGTGATTAAAGCATATAGGTTCATTTACATTAGATCAAAAACCATGTAGATAATGCATTTCACACATTGCATTTGCCACATCATAACATAAGTCGAATGCATACAACTAAAAGCAAAATTAAACATGCATTTAACAAATAACATTGCATCCATAATGCATAGATCATCAATCATTCATCTACACCTAAAATCAGATCATTACATCCACATGCATTGCATCATAAAGCAATAGTCAAAGGAGATATCCGTATGCATCACATCATATAGCCATAATCAAAGCACATGAAACCCCATAAACATCCACATATGCATACATCATAATCCATCTATGCACACAATCATAAATCCATCACTAAGTCAACTCATGATACATCACATCATGACATGATAATCAAATCATATAAGCATCTACATAAGCATCCATTCAAATATCCACATCATCATAAATATTGCCTATCATCTAACACATACATCAACTCATCATAATGCCATCATCACATCGCATAAATAAAACAAAAACATAAGCAATAAATGACACACATAATGAATCATAATGTAAATATCTCATATAAATGTGTGTCTCAAATACATGGATGTACAAAAATACCCATGGGCTATAGTCATATAGGTCAACTGACCTCAAAAAAAAAATCCAAGCACATCACATAATCAAACTGGGCCTACGCCCCTGTAGCACCACCCCCTATGGCGGGATCCCTGGGAGTATGATGTGAGCTAGATCCTACTGGTCTCTCTATATGAGTCTGGGTCCTCTACCTAGGCCGGATGGAAGACTGCCCTGATGTGGAGCACCCGCTAACCTGTGATCCACCTGCACCTACCCTCTCCCTAGGAGTGGCTCCTAGCCTCCTAATCTGCATCGAGAGAGCGGAAATGTAGGTTGCATCATCAAAAATCTTTGCCTCATACTCATCTAGAAAACCCTGCATCTGCCTAGTCTCTACCCCTAGATCTACCTCTATAGGAACCTATGGTGTAGGAGGATCAACAACAATCTGCATCCTAGTAGCACCTCCCTCGATAGCAACCTGCAATGCCTGTATCTGAGCCATGAGCTACGCTATAGTGGCATCTCGTTGTACTATAGTGGCATCTCGTTGTGCTATAGTGGCATCACACTGTTGTACCTGGATCTTGGTCGACTGGAGCTCAACCTCTACCTCATGCAGTTGCACCCTAAGAGGAGAATCTCTCTCCTTAGGATCCAACTCCTCCTCCTCCTCCTCAGGAGCCTCCTGCTCCTCTGCTGCCACCTGCTCTACCGGTTGGCCCCATCCCTCAGTCCTAGCTTGGACTCTACGCCCTGCTAGGTCTGCACCTCCATCACCGCCATCATCCTCGTGGCCTAGACTACCATCACCATGCCACATCCGATCCCCCCACCACTGTGCAAAGGCATCTGTCACTCCCCCATTGACACCTGCATCAACTGCTGGGGCATCCTCCTCATCGATAAGCTCTATAATCTATGGCGAGGGAAGGTCTCTCTCTACTGTAATGCGCCTATACAGGACTGGGACAAATGGCACATCCTACTACAATCCATATTGACGAAGGACACGAGAGTAGAAGAAATACTCTCTGATGCCGACCTTACGGCCAATGATCCATCGCTCACGATGTGTCCTAGTTGTGAATCTAGTTGGATCGTCCCATGTCGGGCACTCATGATATGGGTGCCATATGATATCTTGGGCCTACAGCCCAATGAAAGTAGCAATGTAATGGGAGAGTTCCCCCGCATGAGGATGGCTCTTGCACTTCTCGTGCTCTCGAGCCCATCTGCTAGCATAGCACTACATCGAACCATCAATCTTTGTAATCTCTACGGGGAGCCCTCTGGGATGATCTACACGGATATGCTCCCATCCCCATATCTGTAGGAGCAAGTTGTATGTGATGTTGACACGACCCCATCGAGGGATGTGATACAACTCATCATAGCACTACGCTAGCAAAGACCTCCCCCATGCATAGATGATAGGCTCCTCGCTGTCCACCAAATCCTGAACCATCATGAGGAGGTTCCACGGGAACCTCAAGCCTGAGCAGTCTGGGATAAGAACGTTGCTGACAACCATCAGCAACACCGCATGCCTCTTAGAGAAGACCCTCTCCCTGTACCATCGTAGAATAGATACACCACCAGATTTGTTGTCCTGGAAGGCAGCCACAGCATGCCTCCCGAACACCCTAGCAAAGACTGCCTCACGGTCATTAGTGGTTGAAGAGACGATGGCCACTCCATCAAAAGGAAGCCAAAAAATCCTATATACGTCCTCCGGTGTGATAGTCATCTCGTCGATAGGAAGGTGGAAGGTATTAGTCCGAGGATCCCATCGGTGAGCCAAGGCCGTGAGGTAGGCCTGATCCGACATAATCTAGGGAAGCCTGGTCACATATTGTAATCCACGGGCCTTGAACCATGCCTAGTCCATGTCATCCATACGAGGTAGGAGGTCAAGCAAGAGCTTCGGGTCTCGAGATCAAGCAGTAAGAATCTAAGGACAAGAATCAAGGTATAACTACAATGCATATAAGGCATAAAATACAATAAAACATGGAAAACGATGCAAATAATGATAGACTATCCTAAGTCTAAGTGAAAAGAGCAATAAATGCACCTAATCATGCAACAAATTTCAATTAATCACCTCAAAAATTTAAAAAAATCAAAAAAATATCCTAAGGCTTCTTGGCCGCTCTCGTCTACAGCAACCAGGAATCGACCATTGAGGCTAGCAGCGGCCAAGCTCCAACGGTCAAATTTTTGACCGTTGGGATTTGAATCGACCGTTGCCATCGATAGCGACCAAGCCGTGGGCTGAAATGGCCACTCTGAGTGGCAGCGGCCGATGGGCGACACGACAAACGCGTATGCCCTAGGCCAAAAATACCAAAAAAAATTGAAAAACATAAAATGGGGACAAGCCCACCAAATTAAAACCTAAACTAGGCCTATCTACGGGTTCGGTTCGTTGCCAGCAAGTTTAGTGAGGTTCGTTTATCGGTTACTTAGTGAGGTTCATTTTTACCAAAAAACAAGCAAGGTTAGGGTTTCGAAGCATACCCGAGAAGCTCCGGCTCCTCCACTCGTGGATGCCTCACCTTGCACAGCCATAATCCTCGATGAAAAATGCTCCAAGTTGCAAACTGTCACTTTCTCTCCAGAGCTCTGAAAAGCGAATCGCCAGTTGGAAGAATGAAAAGTCAAAACCCTAGGCTGATTTTATATTTCCCAAGTTATGCCTCGATCATTGCTATCATCAGTGGCCCGCACTTCTTGGCCGCTGAGGTCGAGAGTGACCACAAACAAGCATTTGGGGGTCGTTGGAGCTGACAACGGCCAGTAGCACAACCAAAAACAGAGAAATTCCTCCCATGAGAAATAACAAAAAAGGTCAAATAAACACATTTTGATGGTTCATAATCATCATAATGCTCAAAATAACAAAAAAATCACATAAATACAAAATCTCAAGTAAGCCTCGTATCTAGTTACTCTATCAACTCGGCGGTTGCAGCGATTTGCACTCCATGCAATTCGGTGAGATGAGTGAGCTACCATAGGGCTACTTGGGGTAAATTAATCATTTTGGAACGGTGATGAACCCCCTCAAATCCCGAAGAAGACCAAGATGGTCGGACTGCTCCACGGGTACGATGGAATCATCCTAATTCCCTTATGACATAAAAGCACTGAGCCAAGTGATTCAACACAAAGCCTAAATAGAATCGTCCATCCTAACTCCCTAAGAAGGCCATTTATGGTCGGACCGCTCCCCGGGATAGGGATGAATGATCATCATAAACAGTTGAGATCACACTTGGATGGGGGTTTGCCCATTAAAATAACAAGCACTAGAAAGGAACCAAATTAGTCATATTGGTCAAGCGACTTGTCGCTTCATTCATTGCCCTTCCCTCATCAATTCATTGTGTGAGGGGGTAGTTCAAATCTTCAAATAATCATAATCAAAGTCAACCAAAGATCACTCAATCATATCAAAATTGCGTTCGTCCTACGAATCATTGTAGACAACTATTACAAAATTTCCCTCGTTTTCTAGGGTTCATAAGCAAAATATGACATTTTTAGTTTGTAGCTCTCCTCCGATCGGATCTCATTGTAGTGACATAAGCTACCCGATTGTGTTTGAGGAATGAGTGCAAGTGAATATGTGCAAGCCCTATGCTAAGTTAAGCCTTCCAATACGTTGAAGCAATGATTCAAGGGTGCGCGTCATCTTGCATGATTGGGCCATCCAGCATTGATCAGACCAATGATCATCATACACCCTACAAACATAGCAGTCTACGTTTTTGCTCAACGTTGTATTTTTCCCACATAACGCATCCCAAAAAGGGGCATCTGTAGACACCTAAAACACGTCGTGTTTAGGAGAACTACTCACATGGGCACATTCATAGATCATGTGACTAAACCTTGGAACCTTCCAAGTGCCAAAAGTGGTTTTCACCACTCATCTGGGGCAGTCTTAGCCCATCCAAGCCTGGCCGCTATGAACCAGAGTGACTGAATCTTGGCCACTGAAGCTCAGAGCGGCCAATCCCTAGCCACTGCAGATGACAATGGCTAGACCCTAAAATGCAATTTGCCATCAAACCAGCCTAATCTCGGGTGGAAGTGGTAGTTTGCATGCAATAAGGCCAAGCGGGGATAACTTTGCATTCCTCCTCATAGCCAGTCTACATGAGAGACTCAAGTCTGGATTTAGACATCAGTTAACTGGCCCTCAAGGGTAGACAAAGACTCAAATTCTCATGCTAACAAATAATTTGTATGCAGGATTCAGTCTTAGGGTTTTTAGACCTAAACCTAGGACCTCAACACAATATAAGGTGCAAACCTAAGAGCACCAAAGGGACTTTTTGGAATCAATTGAGGACTTTCTTTTATCATTTTGGAGAGCTTTTTGAGACTTGAAGAGCTTTTCTTGCAGCGAAGCCCTGTCGGATCGGAGAGAAAATTGGAGTGCCTTTTAGGAGCAACGAAGTGCTAGCCGACTGAGGGGTTATCATCTACAGGATATTCAATACATCGGACAAAAGCGATAATCATTTCAACATCAGCAACAAGCCTAGATCCATAGCCTTGGAGCAATAGAGATAGGTTTTCATCTTAGCGGCCACTGTCTCGGATAGTGGCCCGCAGGCCTAGTCTAGGGTTCTTAGCATTAGTTTCCTTTATTTAGCTTATTACATATTTTCATGCCATTAGCATAGATCTGATTTATTTCATGTACTTGCATTCATAGCATTAGTTTCTATTGTCATTGAGCATATTTCTGTTTATCATTAGGGTTATCACTAACAACCTCATCCGGGGAGGCAATCTCGGACAATTGAGCGTTTGTTGTTGTTTTCATGCTTGCAGGACTATAGGTTCATTGGACAGGTTATCAACATACGAAAGCAAGAGGATCCCTCTAGGAACCAGACCTGGAGAAGGGGGCATTTGTAAGCCCTCATACAGTTTCGTGTGCGTCATCGGGAAGCCTGCGAGAGCGCATCTCCCCTTGCGAGGGGATATCATACATCTGCTGCCCTATTTTGTAAAATTTGTATCAAAATGAAGGGAATCCCTCAGAGGGATCTATATGTAACCGAACTTGAGAAAAAGCAATAAAAAGCATTATCTATTCATTTCTTCGTATTTTGGTTGTATCTTTCATTTAATGCATGATTAAGTAAATAATATTCGCAAATAGAGTAGTGGACGGTGCGCCGCTTCCCCGGGGTCTCTACAGGATGAATCACCTAATGATGATACATAAATATATAGAATCATTACAATAGTTTTTCTTAACTATAGATCATATTTTTTTATCTTCAGATTTATCTTTTATCTTTTTTGCTTTCTTGGCTTTTTTGCTTTCTTGGGCTTTTTGCTTCTATTTTTTTTCCATGCAAAGGATACATCACACCCAACATCCTTGAGTTAAAGAAAATAAAAGGGAGGAGTATTATTCTGCTTCCCTCCTACAACCACCTGGTAGAAGATGCCTGAACATTTCAGCATTGTGTATTAGGTAAGAGGGAAGATGCACTATAGAATAGATATGAGGTATGAAGCCCATCCTTGTAATTATACCTTGGAAAGTGTACTTCTTTGGCAACATGTCAAACAGATCCGCCCCTCTGCAAATTATTTCATGTATTATTTTAGGATCCAAGAAATAAGATAACCTCACTCTATCCACATGACTATAAGCCTTCATCTTAAATTGGAAGTCACTTATGTGGCGAAAGCAGAAGCTGTAGTGCCACCCTGCATCTGCAAAGATCTCATCTGCTTATCAAAAATGGGTGTAACATGTTTTCCTTGGCTTGTAGCGGTGGACCTGTGCTCGCCAACTGTCATGAGCCACAAGGAACTCAAAGGAGTACATGTAGTTCCTTAGCTATAAGTGCATCCTAGGAGGTATGTTGTCACACCGCCTAAGAAGGTTTATGGTGTGTACACTGGGTATTTCATCCACATCTGAAATGATCGCAAGGTCATCTTCCCACACACCTGCCTCTCTTAGCAGCCTGCCCAACATCACTCTTTGAATTGCTTCTAGTACAAAGGGGTTCTCTCTAGGAAACAGGGGCTTGCCAGGAGCAACCCCATGCTTCACCTTGGCTTTTGCAAACTCATACTTTTTCTTGTTGATATCAAAATGTACTGGCTTTGGTAGGCCTGTGAAGGTTGTATTGGATTTGAGTATCACAAACTTTGTCACCACAGGATCTAGTTCCTTCCATCTTATTATCAATGGGTCTAACTCATTATTGAAGAGGATCGCATCAAAAACATGGGGTGTCCCTGATTCCTCACCCATGAATGCCACAAAGGGTCTTCATGGACACATTTTCGGCATAGTAATGAGGGATGTTGGTGAAGGGCTTCGGTGGTGTGTCCCATAAAGGATGAAAGAAGTACGAGATTTTTTGCCCATGGAAGAAAATTCCAAGGACACAAATTGGCATAACAACCAGCCAAAGGAGTGAGGGCTTGAATTGTACACCCCTTGAAAGACAACGGGCTCCTGACAGATCCACAAGGTCTTGACATGCATCCTGTCATCATCAAATATGTTTTGTAAGAGCTAGAAACCCAATTAAACTATAGAATTAAAAATTGGCATTAACAAATACAAGACTCAAATGTTAGTCTAGGGGCCAAAAGGGCCAAAGGAACTACAAATTAAAAGGAAAATGTTCATTGTAAAAGTACAAGAGATCCTGGTGAAGAACTCTAAAGAAATGCATATCACAAGTCACAGCATAAAAAGCATGCCCAAGATATCTAAAGGGGGAAGACCAGAGAAAAGAACACCAACAGGAAACTAGGACATCACAGCCAAAGATAAAATGTCCAAATACAAGTTGAAGGGGCTTATCCCGAGTTTAAAAGATTTTAAACGTGTATACAATAATCACATGGAAAATATTACATAGTTAGCATTTTGCTTAATATAATAATGCTTTGCCTCTTGTTAGAGAAAACATTAGATTAATACATATAGATCTCCAATGAAAAAACTATATCCATATAGCAAAAGAACCGTCTAACTCTAAGCAGTGCAGATATGGAAGACAAACTCAAGAGGCCAAGCTCTAAAAACCCCAGAAATCCTAAATTATATGTGAAAAGAAAGCCAAGATAACAAATCTACCCAATGTATTACATGAATATATTACCTGATTGAAGACCCTATAAGTATAAGTGAAAAATTAACAAATTAAAAGAAAATGGGCACGTAGCATAAGGATGCTGCACTCACTAAAAAAACAACGCAGAAGCCTAATAGTTGCAAACTGTTTCCCACTAAATGCCAAAAATAAAACAGAGTAAATCCAATTTCCAAAGGTTTACCAAGGAAATATTGTAGAAGATAACATAGAGTGAGTAAATTGTTCAAAAAGCAACCACTCCAAAAACAAAATAAATCTTTTTTTTCCAAAAAAAAATTAACCAGGGCACTGAAATCTGAAGAGTAAAATCACTGTCCCAGAGAACAAACTGCCCTTAACACATTGCAGCAATACAGTTGAAATAAATTCCTTCTAAACCCAACATCAAAAGGACCTCCGCAGTAACTTAAACATCCTAGCGCTAAAAGAATGTTATATGCTCAGTTTGCTTTACCTTGAAAATCAGCACAATGTCCAAATCCAGAACTAAACAACTGCATTATTTGAAACAACATACACAAAGCAAAGTGAAAGCTTGCTTTCGACTAGGATGAATTGGCAGGTCCCACTTTACCATGAGCCTTATGAAAGCATCCAAACCTAAGGAGGTGCATAATTTGAATTTTGAACCAATAAATCAAGGTAAAGTTCAAACTGTGAAAAGTTTCCTTGTTACAACGGGGATGATGGGCCTGCTGCCTAGGCTGGGACCTTAAAGGGTTTCTTTTACTATATGCCCTCACACCATATGGGCGAATATGCCTCTGTTTCAAAACCGAGGGGTCCTGTCTCGCTGGCAATGCTACATCACGGTGGGGATGGGACAAGTATTGGCTTTTATTGAAGACAACACCACAGGATTCTGTTTTGGATAAATTCAAGATCCATTTGATGAGTTGGAGCCCTATGGGTAAAACAATGACTTTGAATACTTCAAATGGTAAACTTCGTATACCCATAAAAGCGAACTGCCTAACAAAATGACAAACAGGAAAAAAATTTCGAAAAAGCTGGCAAAACTGACAGATCCCCACATTCCATAAGAAACCATCAAATGAAAATTTTCCATCATCACCCAACACAACTATCAACACAGACATCAAATGTTCATTGCCTCCAGTCCATAATCAGTATTTCTAGGCAAAGATAATTCTTTTAGGTCATAGCCAACACAACATAGCGAATACGTATAGAATGTGCATTATTCCTTTGTTTTGCTCTCCAAGAAATATTGATTTCAATGTGGATCTTATGCTAGAGATAGATGATTGTTGTTTTAATAACTTGAAAATTATATTATTTTTTTCTGGTTCGGTTATGTGTATGATAAGAGAAGAGATATCTTATTGGTTTGGGCAAAAGTTTTAGAGGAAAAATATAAAACAAGTGACAACTGCAGCTTCCATTTAATGATGAGTACATGCTGGATGGAAACTGTCACTCAACTAATATAGCTAATTTCCTTTCAAAGAAGTTACTCCAATGTATTAAAATATAGCAATAAGAACTTGTTCCATTTAAAACCGTTAATCATTTCAAACCTACTTATCTCTATAGTAGGTATAAGTTAGGTGCATAATGCCATTGTGGTTTAAATAATGACGGTCATAGCATCTAAGGTTAACTAAAAATACCAAGGTGGTTTAAAAAAATATGGTTCAAGGAGAGTTTAAATCATATGGATTAAAAATAAGTATATGAAGTATGCTTAAAAAAAAAATCGTATATTTATGTAATGAAATAAAGAATCAACTAGTTAGAAAATTATGTAATCATAATGTCAAACAAAATATGGTGTTTTTTTATTAATATTAATTTTTGTTTTTATAATAGGATTCTGTTGATGGATTTTTTATAATGTTATAAAATTTGTAATGAATTTTCTCACTCGAGTATTGAAAAAAGCAAAATATGTATATAGCTACTTATTTTTTAGAAACATGGTACTGATGATAATATTTGTGAGTGCAGGATAGTTGCAAGATGATAATGAAAGATAATAAGTCAGCAAAAAATGGTAAGTATGAGAAGTGATTATTCGGCTCGCGAGCACATGAAGCTGGTGCTTGCATATTATTTAGGGGCAATATAGATTGCATCTTTGTGTGAGTTTAATTATTTGAAGTATTGCTTGATTGCATGGAATGAGGAATGTTTTGTGGTGGCAATGATGATGGGAGCCACTAGCTTGGAAAAACATGTTAGTGTTTGTTTGGACATGCATGTATATGTTTAATACTTTAAATGTTCCTTGTTTTATTTTTATATAAGGTGAGCTTATGTGTTTAGAGGGAGGCGATGAAGATGTTTCTATAGAAAGATAATTTTATAAATAAAACGAGTAATAATTTACTTTGTATTTGCTCCATGTTTATATTAAAATATGGTGAAATTGTGTGGCCACTAGGCAAGTGTTATGTGTTTGGGTGTCTAGAGTCTTGATTCGTTTTAGACTCTACGTATGCTTCTGACTTTACCTTTTTTATTTTAATTAATATGCGAAAACTGGCTATGTTCTATTATAAACTAGCTATGTTCTATTATTGCACCAAAGATGGAAAAGTCAGTTGAGATTCTTTAAGAATGCCATGTAGAAAAGGTGGTGGTATGAGATTGTGGAGAGGACTACCTAACGTGGCACTATGCATGGGTAAGAAAGGAAAAGAGTTTACCAAGTTTTCGGGCTGCGGGGATGAAGAAGAAAAGATAATCAAAATGAAAAAAAGAAAGAGAGAAGAGATGACGGAAAATTAGAAAAAAAGAGACCAACAAACATAAGAGTTTCAGGAAGTGGAAGACAGGTTGGATTCTCTTTTTGGTTACTATGTTTTTTACGTTTAAATGAATGTGAAATATATGCATGTTGTGTCCAAATGACAATGAGAAATGTGCATACCATGTCTGTTGGAAATTTGAACAAGTTTTGTTGTCATTGATGTCAAGAGGTTTGATGTCCAGTTTTGTCATCATTAATGTCAAAAGGTTGATTCTCCAAAAAGCAAGGAAGTTGTTAAAATAAGGAAAGGGTATAATATTTATTTTAAATATTATATGCCTAAAGAGGCCTAAAAGGTAGAAGACCCAAGAAAAGGGAAGCAAGTTTAAAAAGAAATCATAATATTATAATATTTAAAATTATAATATTTGGGCAAAAGGAAGAGGTGAACAATAACGAGGTCCAAGGAATCATTAAAAAATATATATCTCCGACAAGACCCATTGAGAAGATTATAAAGGTTTTAATTTAATTTATTTAAATTAAAATATTTTAACCTAAGGTTAAAATTTTAATTTAAATAATTAAATGGCGCCAAGGTTTTAAGGTTTTAATTCAAATTCAAAATTTGAATTTAAAAAAGGGTCGACGTGTTTCAATACAAGGGAAGAGTATTAATAGGAAATACTTTTCATTTCCTAAAGTCTAAATCGATATTCGAATGCCTAAGTGACTATAATATTTGTGCACTCTATTTCGACGAAGAGAAGAAGCACGTGAGGTTTTTAAATAAAGGAAGGTTGACTTATGCTTAAGTTTATTTGGTGCAACTAAAATATTCCATAGCATTGAGTAGCGTAGATGGTGGTCGAAGGCTGGCTAAGATGCTTGTAAGGAGCAGGTCATGGTTTCAAATCCCACACACTTTGTTTTTGCAGAAGGAAAAGAGGCTTTTTATTTTCGTTGAATATTGTGTGGCAAAATTAGTAGGAGAGCATAGGACTTTGGTTCACGTGTGGGCATGTAGCCCAAGCGATAACTTAGCCTTGGGCTAAGGCGCTATGGCAACTTTTGTCGCGGGTTCGAGTTTGGGCACAGTTGAAGACGTGCAAAATCTTTTGGTGTCGTGGGCCAACATATAAGGTATGCAATTTTTAATTTAAATCTTGCCAAATTTTGGAATGCGCAAAGGTTTTTGGGGCCACGTGATAATTAAAAGGCATGTGTGGAATGTATAGGGAGTCATAAGGGTTGTTGAATAATATTTTATTTTGGTGCTTGAAAATAAATAAAAATATTGGAGATTATAAGGTGTTAACAAAGGAACTTTATTTTTATGTGTTGAATATTATTTTGAGAGGATTGGAGATTATAAGGTGTTAACAAAGGAACTTTGTTTTTATGTGATGAATTGATTTGTGTGAATGTTATTTTGAGAGTATTGGAGATAATAAGGTGTATTTGAGATTTGATATTTTATTGTATTTCTTGAATGGTGAAATAATTATTGAGGAGAATATTTGTGTGGAGATTTTGAGATAGACTGTTGCTATCTAACCTAGAACTTGGAAAAGGTTTTGTTGTGAGTAAAATAGGTTTTGAAGACATATCTCCATCAAAGCAAAAAGGTATGGGCACACTATATTTTGTTTAGAGTGTTTGAAATGAATGTATGAAATATAAGGTGGAGTGAAAATGATTGATAAGTATTGTTGGAAATGTGTGAGCAAGTTTAAGTGCATCTTGTTGATGGATGATTTGATTTGAGATAGAGATTGAGAAATATTTGAGTTAGGGTTTGAGACCCACATTGTGCTTTTTGTTTGAAGAAGTTTGAAAACACTTGTTTAGGGTTTGTGAGCAAGTTGTGTTTCATTGATTGAATGATTGAGTGAAATTCTTGAGCATTGGATTTGAGTGATATTGAAAGTGAATGTGCAAACATTAGAAACCAGATTTGTGAAAGTGATAGACTTAATGATTGAGTAGAACATATTGAGTTTTTGATAGAGTACATCATTCTCTATATGTTCCAGAGGTTAAATAAATTCTGAATGGAATATGTCTAAACTACTTCAAGTTAAAGGAATTACCTTGAAGATTAGACAAAGCATTTGATAGCATTGTGTGCAAGATTTGAGATTGATTGATCATGTTTTGTGAGTTTTTTTGAGTTTGTATTGAGAGTAGATTGAGCAAGTTCTTGAGAGAAATTAAAGGCATATTTGAGGTAAGTCTTGGTGAAGACTTGTAGAGCAGATTTGAGGTAAGTCTTGGTGAGGACTTGTAGGTAGATTTGAGGTAAGTCTTGGTGAAGACTTGTAGATAGATTTGAGGTAAGTCTTGGTGAAGACTTGTAGATAGATTTGAGGTAAGTCTTGGTGAAGACTTGAGAGAGCAAGTTATTGAGAGAAATTAAAGGTGATTAGATGGTAGATGACTTGTAGGTCAAGGCTCTTGTAAAGACTCTTGGGGTAGATATAAGCAAGAGTTGATTGATTGATTTGTTCAAGCTTTGTGTTAAGGCTTGGGATAGATCTAAGTAGAGTTGATTGATTGATTTGTTCAAGCTTTGTGTTAAGGCTTGGGGTAGATCTAAGCAGAGTTGATTGGTGATTTGATCAAGCTTTGTGTTAAGGCTTGAGGATAGATTTGAGGATAGATTTTGGTGTAGATTTGAGAGTAGATTTGTGCTAGACCTGAGATAGAGTTAGAGAAGATTTGTACTAGATCGAGGATAGTGTTTAGTGTAGATTTGAGATAGAGATTGAGCAGAGTTGAGAATAAGATTTGGAGGTGACAAAGCAGAGGATATAAATCTCTAGTGGATAGAGATCCATTAGCTAGGGTAGTGAGGATAAAGGTCTTCTGAGTGAGGACAAAGGTCTTCTATGGAGAGAGATCCACAAGCCAGTGTAGTGGGGGTAAAAGTCTTCTAGAAGAGCACCATCTAGAGTAGAGGAGAAAGAGTTCTCCTGTGGATAGAGTTCCATGAACCAGAGCAAGGGGAAAGAGTTCTCCTATGGAGTGTGATCCATGAACCAACTGGGAAGATAGAGTTCTTCTATGGAGAGAGATCCACAAACCAGTTGAGGAGATAGAGGTCTCTTGGATCAAGTTCCACAAACCAGAGAAAAGAGGAAAGAGTTCTCCTATGGAGAGAGATCCACAAATCAGAGCATTAGGGGATTGGTGTCTCCTTTGGATAGAGGTCCATAAACATTGTAATAGGGAAGTGATTCCCAAGATATTTGTTGAGAAAATTTTAGTGAAATATTTTCTCTGTGGAGTAGCCCACATTGGGTGAACCACGTTAAATTGGTGTCTCTATTGTGTGTGATGATTTATGCATTTCTTTGATTACTGTTATTAATATTTCCATTGATTATATTGGATAATATTTAGAAATAAAAGTAAAAGTTGATCTTATACTGTTCACCCCCCTCTCAGTATAAGCTTGTGTTCTTCAATTGGTATAAGAGCGGGTTCCTTCAAAAGAGTTTAACAACTTGAAGGAAAAGTATACAGGAACATAGATGGCATCTTAGAGTGGATCTTTAGAAAATAAGGCACCATTGTTTGATGGGAAAAATTATGTATTTTGGAGTGTAAGAATGAAGATTTACCTAATGGCACAAGGAAATGAGACATGGTAAACAATTGAGGATGGATACACACCTCCAGCTACTCCTCCTACAGATAAAGATGGTAAGCTCTTACATCTGTATAATAATTCAAAGGCAATGAATGCAATCTTAAGTGGTTTATGTGAAGTAGAGTTTGTAAAAGTTATGCATTGCACATCAACAAAAGAGATTTAGAAAAATTTGAAGAAAACATATGAGGGAGACAAAAAGGTCAAGATGGAAAAATTGCAAAATCACAAGAAAACATTTGAAGACTTGAAGATGAAGGATGAGGAAGACATTGCTACATACTTACTTCATGTGGATGAAGTTTTTAACTCCATGCAAGGACTTGGGTTTAAATTTGAAGAATCAGATGTTTGTCAAAAGGTTTTAAGGTCACTCCCTATGAGGTATAGTGAAAAGGTTTCAGCCATAGAAGAAACAAGAGATATTGAAACTTTGACTAGGGATGAGTTACATGGAACTCTCACAACTTTTGATATGAGAATAGGAAAGGATCCTATCCCCAAGAAAGAAGCAACCTTCAAAGTAGCAAAGAAGACAAAGGATAAGAAGTCAGATTCAAGTGATGAGTCATCTAGTGATGAAGAAGTAAACTATGGTAGAAGGAACAAGGACTCAAGAAAGCACAAAGGTACAAAAATAGTTAAGTGTTTCAATTGTGGTAAATATGGTCACTATGCATCTAACTATCCAGAAGTTGGAAGTAGTAGTGGTGAAGAGAAACAAGATCATAAGAATAGGGAAGCAGGAAAATCCAGGTATCAAAAGAAAAATATGTATGGATAAAACAAGCATGAAAAGAAGTTTTTCCAGAGGTATAAGAAGAGTTTCTATGCAGATAAGATAAGCAAGAGTTCAAGTGATAGTGATGGAAGATCCTCAGATAATAATGAAGAAGAAATTCTCTTCTTGGCAATAGAGGAAGAAGGAAGTGCTTCTATTGAAGATAAATTTGAAAGGTATGAAGATGCTCTTGAAGATAAAAAGGTAGAGGAAGAATCAGAAAATGAAGAAGGAGTAGTTGATCTAGAAGGTGAGCTTATTTCTGCTCTTAAGGAATTAAGAAAGGTTAGAAAGCAGAATTCAAGACTCAAGGTTCAATTTCAAGAATGTGATGAAGAGAAAGGAAAGCTTATACAAGATCTGACAAACTCAATATCTAAGACAAGGATATTTAAAGAAAAGTTAGAGGTAAAAGTCTTAGAATGTGAAATATTAGAGCATGAAGTAGCTTCACTAAGAAAGGAAGTGAAAGAGTCTAAAGATAAGCTACACAGGTTTGGGAAAAGCTCAAAAACCTTGGATAAGATTATCAATGTACAAAGATCTTCATCAAACAAGACAAGACTTGGTTTTGAAGAAGGACAAAGAGAACAAGGAGAGGAGTCAAGCTCAAGATCCAAAGAAGAAGAAGCTTCAGAAGAAGAGAGTGAAGGAGAAAGTGAGACTTATGAGGATAAGTTGAAAAATAGAAGGTTCACCAAGGAAGGAAATAATGCACAAATGAGGAACAAAGAACATCACAAGAAAGAAAGGACTAAGAGACCAATGGGTCAAAGGAAATATTTCTTCAAAGGATGTTGCTTCTCATGTCACAGGTTTGGTCACAAGGCTATGCAGTGCATGACACATGAAAAAAAGGAATATGGTTTCACCAAGAGAAATTTCAGAAATGGGCATCTCTTTCAAGGGTATTGCTACTCTTGTAATCAGTTTGGTCATAAAGCAATTCATTGTAGGGTTCATGATAGGAATGGATATGGCTTCACCAGGAGGAACTTCAAGATATTTGCACCTTCAAGGAACCACAAAATTAAGTGTTATAAGTGCAATAATGTTGGGCATATGGCTAAGTGGTGTAGAACAGAATTTCCAGAGACAAGCAAGAACAGGGATACTCAAAAGAATCAGAAGGATCAGTTGAGGAAGAAGGTGGACAAAGAAAAAGATCATTGTATGTTGGGAGTAGAGATACTCCCACCCCAAAATTAACCACCTCAAGGAGAGGAGGTGGGGAGGGGGTTGAGCTAAGAGTCTTATATTTAGCCCCAAAGGAGTCCCTTTGCCATTGATGTCAAAGGGGGAGAGATTTGAGTTAGGGGAAGAGCATTCAGTCAGGGGGAGCAGAACTAAAAAAGGTAAAAGGAATGTTTAAAAAAAAGGGTTGCCATCAATGACAAAGGGGGAGATTGTTGGAAATTTGAGCAAGTTTTGTTGTCATTGATGTCAAGAGGTTTGATGTCCAGTTTTGTCATCATTAATGTCAAAAGGTTGATTCTCCAAAAAGCAAGGAAGTTGTTAAAATAAGGAAAGGGTATAATATTTATTTTAAATATTATATGCCTAAAGAGGCCTAAAAGGTAGAAGACCCAAGAAAAGGGAAGCAAGTTTAAAAAGAAATAATAATATTATAATATTTAATATTATAATATTTGGGCAAAAGGAAGAGGTGAAAAATAACGAGGTCCAAGGAATCATTAAAAAATATATATCTATGACAAGACCCATTGAGAAGATTATAAAGGTTTTAATTTAATTTATTTAAATTAAAATATTTTAACCTAAGGTTAAAATTTTAATTTAAATAATTAAATGGCGCCAAGGTTTAAAGGTTTTAATTCGAATTCAAAATTCAAAATTCGAAAGGGCTAACGTGTTTCAATGCAAAGGAAAAGTATTAATAGGAAATGATTTTCATTTCCAAATTAACAATGCAATTCGAATGCCAAAGTAACTATAATATTTGTGCATTGCATTGTTGAAAAGAAAAAGATATTCGTGAGGTTTTAATAAAAGAAGGAAGACTTGTATTTAGGTGGTGCGATAGGATAATCCCAAGGCACTAGGTAGCACATACGATGGTCGAAGGCTGGCTAAGATGCTTGTAAGGAGCAGGTCATGGTTTCGAATCCCACATGATTCATTTTTGCAAAGGAAGAGTGATTTTTTATTTTCACCAAAATTCGTGGGAATCAGATAGTGTATAGGAGCATGGACTTTTGGTTCACGTGTGGGCGTGTAGCCCAGGTAGAATCTTAGCCTTGGGCTAAGGCACTACGGTGGCTTTGGTCATGGGTTCAAGTTTGGGCATAGTCAAAGACGTGCACAATATTTTGGTGTCGTGGGCCAACATATAAGGTATGCAATTTTAATTTAAATCTTGCCAAAGTTTGGAATGCGCAAAGGTTTTTGGGGCCACGTGATAATTAAAAGGCATGTGTGGAATGTATAGGGAGTCATAAGGGTTGTTGAAATAATATTTTATTTTGGTGCTTTGAAAATAAATAAAATATTGGAGATTATAAGGTGTTAACAAAGGAACTTTATTTTTATGTGTTGAATATTATTTTGAGAGGATTGGAGATTATAAGGTGTTAAAAAAGTTTTTTTTTTTTTGTTTGTTGTGTACAAAGGAACTTTGTTTTTATGTGTTGAATGTTATTTTGAGAGTATTGGAGATAATAAGGTGTATTTGAGACTTGATATTTTATTGTATTTCTTGAATGGTGAAATAATTATTGAGGAGAATATTTGTGTGGAGATTTTGAGATAGACTGTTGCTATCTAACCTAGAAATTGGCAAAGAGGTTTTGTTGTGAGTAAAACAGGTTTTGAAGACATATCTCCATCAAAGAAAAAAGGTATGGGCACACTATATTTTGTTTAGAGTGTTTGAAATGAATGTATGAAATATAAGGTGGAGTGAAAATGATTGATAAGTATTGTTGGAAATGTGTGAGCAAGTTTAAGTGCATCTTGTTGATGGATGATTTGATTTGAGATAGAGATTGAGAAATATTTGAGTTAGGGTTTGAGACCCACATTGTGCTTTTTGTTTGAAGAAGTTTGAAAACACTTGTTTAGGGTTTGTGAGCAAGTTGTGTTTCATTGATTGAATGATTGAGTGAAATTCTTGAGCATTAGATTTGAGTGATATTGAAAGTGAATGTGCAAACATTAGAAACCAGATTTGTGAAAGCGACAGACTTAATGATTGAGTAGAACATATTGAGTTTTTGATAGAGTACATCATTCTCTATATGTTCCAGAGGTTAAATAAATTTTGAATGGAATATGTCTAAAATACTTCAAGTTAAAGGAATTACCTTGAAGATTAGACAAAGCATTTGATAGCATTGTGTGCAAGATTTGAGATTGATTGATCATGTTTTGTGAGTTGTTTTGAGTTTGTATTGAGAGCAGATTGAGCAATTTCCTGAGAGAACTTAAAGGTAGATTTGAGGTAAGTCTTGGTGAAGACTTGTAGAGTAGATTTGAGGTAAGTTCTTGGTGAGGAATTGAAGGTAGATTTGAGGTAAGTCTTGGTGAAGACTTGTAGATAGATTTGAGGCAAGTCTTGGTGAAGACTTGTAGGTAGATTTGAGCAAGTTCTTGGTGAAGACTTGAGAGCAAGATTTAGAGTAGAAGTGATTGATGATTGATTTGTTCAAGATTTGTATTAAGGATTGGGGCAGATCTAAGACAGAGTTGATTGATTGATTTGTTCAAGCTTTGTGTTAAGGCTTGGGGTAGATCTAAGTAGAGTTGATTGATTGATTTGTTCAAGCTTTGTGTTAAGTCTTGGGGTAGATCTAAGCAGAGTTGATTAGTGATTTGATCAAGCTTTGTGTTAAGGCTTGAGGATAGATTTGAGGATAGAGTTTGATGCAAATTTGAGATCAGATTTATGCTAGACTTGAGACAGAGTTAGAGCAGATTTGTACTAGATCGAGGATAGTGTTTAGTGTAGATTTGAGATAGAGATTGAGCAGAGTTGAGAACAAGCTTTGGAGGTGATAGAGTAGAGGATAACAATATCTAGTGGATAGAGATCCATTAGCCAGGGTAGTGAGGATAGAGGTCTTTTGAGTGAGAATAGAGGTCTTCTGTGGAGAGAGATCCACAAGCCAATGCAGTGGGGGCATAAGTCTTCTAGAAGAGCACCAACTAGAGCAGAGGAGAAAGAGTTCTCCTATGGATAGAGTTCCATGAACCAGAGCAAGGGGAAAGAGTTCTCCTATGGAGTGTGATCCACGAACCAGCTGGGAAGATAGAGTTCTTCTATGGAGAGAGATCCACAAACCAGTTGAGGAGATAGAGGTCTCCTGGATCAAGTTCCATGAACCAGAGAAAAGGGGAAAGAGTTCTCCTATGGAGAGAGATCCATAAATTAGAGCATTAGGGGATTGGTGTCTCCTTTGGATAGAGGTCCATAAACATTGTAATAGGGAAGTTATTCCCAAGAGATTTGTTGAGAAAATTTTAGTGAAATATTTTCTCCGTGGAGTAGCCCACATTGGGTGAACCACGTTAAATTGGTGTCTCTATTGTGTGTGATGATTTGTGCATTGCTTTGATTACTATTTTTGATATTGCCATTGATTATATTGGATAATATTGGGAAAGAAAAGTAAAATTTGATCTTATACTGTTCACCCCCCTCTCAGTATAAGCTTGTGTTCTTCAGTGTCTAAAATGAAAATGGAAATTAAACATGCTATGCAAACTCAAATTGATTGGAATAAATATGTTTCTGCTACGTCTTCTGTATGTCTATATTTTATGAAAATGGTAGGGTGATAGTTTGGTTTCTTCTGAGCATATCTTGCTTGTACAAAAATAGAAACAATGAGAAGATACCATAAATGCTTCTATGCATTCTATGTAAAACAATTGAAATAGTGGATAAACTAATTAAGAAACGTTGTTGTGTAAGCTATGACTCATCAAAGTTAGGAAGCAACATGTTTCAAGAAGAATCAATGGTGTGAAACCATGTCAAACTGACTCAGAAGAACCGAGTTAAATTCGAGTTGAATGTTGTGTTGGTTGAGTTTTAAAAAAATATGAATGGAAGCACAACTTTGCTAGTATAGTTGATTGCTTAACTTCTGTGTTGATTGCTAAACTTCTATGTCGATTGCTTGTAAACGTAGGAGTAAAGTTTACTCAATGACACATTGTTGAATGTTAAAATTTATTGAGTGAGACTTTTATTTGTGAAACTGCTACCTGGAAAATGGGGTAGAAAATGAAAAGGGAAAACATGATGATAAGTTAACTAGGTGTATATCTCGGGATAGGAGATAATTGAGTTTTTGTTTTGGTATATTTTCCATTAAAGTTTTTGGAATGCATGTGTGCATAGTAGGATGCATTCTCATCTGTTATGAGTCGTATATGATCCCTATGAGCTCTGTAAG
Source organism: Wollemia nobilis (assembly GCA_028583015.1). Taxonomy (NCBI): domain Eukaryota; kingdom Viridiplantae; phylum Streptophyta; class Pinopsida; order Araucariales; family Araucariaceae; genus Wollemia; species Wollemia nobilis. Next base: position 2,877,004 of record JAQPPZ010000839.1, on the reverse strand, counting down.
AACTCTTTTGTGCGTTGATGGTCACTGAATGAGCCGACATTGAGGAAAAGAACCCAAGGTCATGGGTGAGTTTGAACCGGCAGTGTCAAGACCTAGCCAGATGGTAGGTGGTGCTCATGCTTGTTGTGAGTGTAGACTCGGGTGGAAGAACTTTTAAAAGAAATAGTAGGTCTGAATCTAGAAGATGGTTGTTGAATTTGCTACCAATAATTGTGTTGTCTATTGTAAAAATGGGCAAATCCCTCTTGTATTTTCATTTGAAAAAGGGATTACAAAATTGGTCTTAGTGATGTCAAATTGAACATCTGTGCTTTGAAATATTTACAATTAATAAAAGGGTTGTTGATTTAGAATGTTTCCTTAATATGACTTGTTTATGGATGTTACAATTAGTTTCTTAATGCTTGAGGTAGACTTAAAATAAATTGTGAATATTGGAAGTTACTTGAGTGCATAAGATTTTCTAGTGAAGTGTATGAAATATGGGATGAACACTGTTTTTCTTTACCAATCTGCTGACTGGATAGGAAGTCGAGAGGATAGTCTTTAGAAGTAAACTTCTTTATTTATTTTTTAAAAAGAAAAGAATGTGTAATACGTGAAACATGAAATTATAAACTAAAGGATAGAACCATGGAAAAGCCTTTCATAATATAGCTTTTGGGGAAAATTAATTACCGAAAATTATGCAGTGTTGAGAGTTTGACAATTAAAGCATGGGTAGAATATTTGGACTCTTTAGAGTTTACCCAAATGTAGAATCGAATTGATTAATATCTTGAAATGAACCTGCTTTGATATGATTCTGACATCATGGTTGTAGAAGAATTCATTTCAAACAGTAGATTACCCTAGGTATAGTAAATACTTATGCTTTAAAACTAAATGTTTTTGTTTAAAAATAGAGAGAGTCTTCTACTTAAGGTAGTTTAGTAGATAAGTTTAAAAGTAGTATAACTTTAACAATATTCTTGGGTGGTTGTCCTAAGAATGTGATTAAAGATCATCCATAATGTTGAGGTGCGGGTATGCACACAACAATCTTCAATACAACTACTGACTGATAGAATTGGTCAATAAATGATTGGGTCAGGACTAGATGGAAAGGTGGTATGGGACATCCTTCCTAGGTTGTATTTGAAGGGCACAATGATAAATTCCTTACTCATTGAACTTAGCTTAGTATAGCCACAGGGTTTGGAATGGGATAAACCATTGTGAGTTGTAATGAGTTTGTGTAATGAAGTCCAAGGTCAGGGAAATGACATGGCACTAACTGGGTCCGGGTAAATGGGATTCACCAGTTAGTCACAGAGACATAAACACACCATATTATTTTATACCATTTAGGAACAAGTCGACTAGAATGTCGAAGGTTTGGTATAAAGAGTTAAGGGAAAAAGGCATCCACCCTCTAGGTGTTATGGGCCCTAGAGGACAACCCTTGCCATGGATCAGTCCTCATGCTGGAACATGCAGATGATAAATGAGGATATTTATTTCCACTAAATGGCATCTCCATGGGATTTGGCCGATCTCGTCCACTTGGGTGACTGTCTGTAGCAGTCTGAACTCAAAAGTGGTATGTTATGTCTGTGCAATATTGTTTGAATTGATTGTAAAAAAAGATGATCCAAAAAGAAGTTAGTTTGAATGCAAACCTTGTGAGCTAGGAAGAACATTTTAGACTTTGAGATAATCTTTCAAAAAAAATAATCCTAGTCTTTGGATTTACTTTTACTAGACAACCAGGTAAGTAATCAAATATAGGTTGTTACATATGGTATCAGAGCAGAATTGATTCTAAATTTGTAGAACTTTGCATGGGAATTAAATTAATTAAAAATAACTAATATTCTACCTCTTTCACTTATAGGACAAATGACATGAATGTTGAGAGGTGGGTCCTCAAAAAATCCTATGGGAGGTAGGGAGGAGGAAACCACCAAAATACCTATAAGAGGACCACGAAAAAATGTAAGGAAAGAAGGTCCCCAACGTGAAAGAAGGCAAAAAAGGGTTCATGAGATTCCTCTAAATGAAACTAGAGAGGAAGAGGGGAACCTTGCAAAAATGGTAAAATTGTTACAAGTACAAATAGAAAATCAAAGGAAAGAAATGGCCCAACAAAAAACTCACATGGCCCAACAACAAGAACTTATTGCCCAACAACAACGAGCCATAGAGGACTTCGCTAGAGAAAGAGAAACTGGATTAGGCAAGATAGTGGAAGTGCCAAGAGAACCTGAGGGATCTAGAGCTAGAAGGGCAAGAGTGAGTAAAGAATTGGATAGGAATTTAAAGAAAATTGTAATATCCAAGTTTAATGGTAAAGACAATAGAGAATCAGCTAAGAATTGGATAAGTGAACTAGAATCCTACTTCTCTCTGGTGGACCTATCTTCTAAATCCAAAACTGCTTTGGCAGTTATGAATATGATTGAAGTAGCCCTAGATTGGTGGAAGTCATACAAGAAAGGACATGAGGTTGAGGTTGCAAACCTCAAATGGGAGGAGTTCATTAAGGAATTCAGAGATAGATTCTTGATAAGACAATATTATGTGGAAAATTTTGGGAATTCTCAAACTTGAGGTAGGAGAATATGTCGGTTCAAGAATATCACCAAAAATTCATACAATTATTGAAGTATGCAACCCAATATGAAAGTAATGAGGAAATGAAAACTCAAAAATTTATTCTGGGATTACATCCTAGAATTATGACGGTGGTAAACATGCATAATCCCATCAATTTACCAATTGCTTTTGATTTAGCAAGAAAGGAGGAAGCTAATCAAGAAATGAGAAAAGCATATTTCAATTACCAAAAGCTATTCAAAAAGGAAAAAGATGAGCTCATAAAATGAAAAAGTGTTGGTTTCATGAAATGGGAAAAGGAACAAAATAAGAAACCCAAAGGAGGAGATCAAAACAAGCAAGGTGGCAAAAACAAATCCAATTATCAAGGTGGTAAATACAGAAAATATGCCAAAGAGTTTTCCAAGAAATAGGACCAGAAGCCAGTAGGTCAAGGAAGGGATAGGGAAACTACACCTATGAATAGAAATGGAAACAATAATAGAGGCAATAGAGCTCCACCAGGTGGATGCTGGGTGTGTAAAGGATCTCATTATGCTAAAAAATGCCCCCATAGAGTTGATCTACCATCGAAGGCTCTAGAGGAAGTTGGCCACATGATCTATGCAGCCACAGGTAGTTTTGAACTCAATGGAAAAATTACTCCTTTCTTATTAAATGGTAAAATTTTTGGTAAGAATGTGCAAATTTTGATTGATAGTGGGTCAACTGATAGTTTTATATCAACTAGATTAGTGAGGGATTTTCCTGTTAGACATGGATTCTTGGCGAATGGTTGGAAGGTAGAGTATGGATCAGGGTAAACTCACCATGTTAACCAATGTCTCTTTGATTCCCACATTTCCTTTCCACAAGGAAAAATCAATTGGCATCTGTATGTAGCACCTTTGCATGCGTTTGATATCATCTTGGGGATTGATTGGTTGAAAGTGCATAAAGCTCTTTTGAACTTTGAAGAAATATGGGTAGAATTTGTGGATGAATCTACTCAAAGGATTAGAATTAGTTGTGGACAGAGGGAAGTAAAACCTCATCTAGTGTCTGCAATGCAACTTAAAAATATTATTAAGAAGAAGGGCATGATCTTCATAGTAAATATGAATAGAAGAGAAGAGCTTGAGAAAGAATCAGACCTCTTCTAGAAACACCCGGTGTTAAGTGCATTTAAGGATAAATTTCCTGAGGAACGTCTCGGGTTACCTCCACGGAGGGAATTTGATTTTTCAATTGAGTTGTTACCAGATGCAACACCAATTGCAAGGTCACCATACAGAATGACTCCTATAGAGTTACAGGAGTTAAAAATGCAACTATAGGATTTGCTTGAAAAAGGGTTAATCAAACCTAGTGTATCACCATGGGGAGCCCCTATCCTATTTGTTAAAAAGAAATATGGTACCTTAAGAATGTGCATAGACTATCGTATGCTAAATAAAGTTACTATCAAAAATATGTACTTGTTACCAAGGATTGATGATTTATTTGATCAACTGAGAGGTGCAACCATATTTTCTAAAATAGATCTGAGATTGGGATATCATCAATTAAGAATTCGGGAGGAAGATACTTCTAAAACAACATTTAGAACAAGGTATGGATATTTTGAGTTTATAGTCTTACCTTTTGGATTGACCAATGCTCCAACCGCTTTCATGAATCTCATGAATAGTGTTTTTAGGGAACAACTAGATAAGTTTGTACTTGTATTTTTGGATGACATTTTGGTTTATTCCAAAAATAAGGAAGAGCATGATCAACATCTAAGAACAGTGCTTGGGATTCTTAGGAAGAATCAATTGTTTGGAAAATTGTCAAAATGTGAGTTCTATACTTCACAAGTGCAATACCTTGGACATATTGTCTCGGCTAAAGGAATTGCAGTAGATCCTAAGAAAATTGAAGCAATCATTAATTGGCCAGCACCTACCAATGTCACTAAGGTGCGAAGTTTTATGGGACTTGTAGGGTATTATAGGCGATTCGTCAAAGGGTTTTCAAGAATTGCTCAACCCATTACAAACCTTTAGAGAAAAGGGAAAAGCATTAGGTGGACCACGTAGTGTGAGGAGGCTTTTCAATTTTTAAAGCAAAGGTTGATGAATGCACCAATCCTACAATTACCTGATATTGATAAGCAATTTATAGTTTGTACGAATGCATTGATTGAGGGGATAGGTGGTATTTTGGTCCAAGGTAATGCAATAATTGCTTGAGTCTCAAAAAATCAAGAGGCACAAAGTCAATTATGCCACTCATGACTTAGAATTGGTAGTAATAGTACATGCACTGAAATGTTTGGTAACATTATCTTCTAGGAAAACCATTTGAATTAAATATAGACCATCAAAGTCTGAAGTATATATTTTCTCAACCCTTACTAAATGCTAGACAATGACGTTGGATGGAGTTCTTGGCAGAATATGATTTTGGTATTGAATACATTAAGGGTAAAGAGAATAAAGTTGTTGATGCTTTGAGTAGAAGAGGATGTATAACTACAATGAAAAAATATCAGTATGATCTGTTAGACCAAATTAAAATGTGGCAAGCAAAAGATGAATATTGTCAAATGTGTATAGGTTTGATTGGTCAAGTAGGGGACAAGAATACAAATTATGTTTTCAAATATGATCTACTTTATTTTAGGAATAGGTTGGTGGTACCCAACTTAGGAGGATTAAAGGAAATTATCCTTAGGGAGGCGCATAACACTCCCTACTCTGTGCACCCAGGTGGTGCAAAGATGCGAGAGAGTCTAAAGAAAGCATATTTCTAGTTCGGTATGAAAAAAGATATTACCAATTATGTGGCCAAATGCCTAGAATGTCAAAAGGTAAAAGTGGAGCATCTGCATCCAGCTAGAAAATTATATCCACATGAGATACCCACACAGAAGTGGCAAGTAGTATCAATGGATTTCATAGTGGGGTTGCCTAAAATGAGATTCAGGCATGATGCAATTCTAGTAATTGTGGATAAATTAACAAAAGTGGCACATTTTATACCAGGCAATGTGCAAGATGATGCAACAACTGTAGCAAGTAAGTTTGCCATGGAAGTGGTAAGACTCTACGACTTTCCAAAAGTTATAATCTCTGATAGGGATTCTCGTTTCACTTATGAATTTTGGCAAGCTCTACATCGAGCATTAGGGACCAAGCTAAATATCAGTATTGCATATCACCCAAAAACAAATGGTCAGATTGAGAGGGTAAATCAAGTACTTGAAGATATGTTGCAAATGTATTGCATGGATCAACATACAAAGTGGGAAGACTATCTTTACCTAGTATAATTTGCATATAATAATAATTACCATGCCTCGCTAGGTATGGCACATTTTGAAGCCCTATATGGGAGAAGGTACAAAATTCCCTTATCATGGGATAATCTAGAGGATCGGGTAATGATCGAACCAAAAATAATAAAGGAAATGGAAGAGCAATTGAAAAGAATTTAGTAGAAGTTGAAAGAGGCCATGGATCACCAGAAGAGCTATGCGAACCTCAAAAGAACTCCGAGGGAATATTCGGTGGGAGATCGAGTATTCTTAAGGGTTAAGCCAACAAAAATTTCAATAAAATATTCCAAACTTGATCCTCGATACGTGGGTCCATTTGAGATCATAGAAAAGATAAGCCCTGTTGCATACATACTAGCTCTACCACCAAGCTTATCCAAGATCCATAATGTCTTCCATGTGTCCCTCTTTAGGAAATATATTTATGATCCTACTCATGTTTTGGATGTTTCCAACTTTCAAATGACCAATCCCTTAAAGTTTGAGGTTCGACCTATTCATGTACTTGGTTTTTGAACCAAGAACCTGAGAAAAATAAGTATAGAGCAATATCAGGTCCAATGGGACCACTTTTCAGATAGAAATGCTACGTGGGAAGATGTGGTAGAAATACCACAAAAATTTCCTTATTTTTTTGAGTAGATGACAAAATTTATTAAAAACTTTCTTTAATGAAATTTGTGATGTGTGTACAAACTTTATTAAGGATGTTACTGAGTAGAGTGACTTGTAATATTTTGGTATTGCTAAATGAAAAGTTTTGAACCGTGATGGGTATGTGTAACTGATTTCATTTTAGCATAATCTATGATGTGATTGTATGTCAATCAAAACCAATTTTGGGATGTGATTTTATGATGATGATGAATATTTTTTTTGGTAGATAAGATACTATAGCATTAATACTGGGATTTACAGGTTGACCCAAAACCTTTTACAAAAATCAGCCCAGGTTTGTTGATGAACATATCCTTACTAAGGATCCTATATATGTAAAATCTACATGCCGCCAAAGCAATTACATCCGGTAAGGCACATAGCCTGTTATAAAAAAGAAACTTCCCATACAACTTTTTGGGTATACCCCGAGAAAACACACATGCATCATAATTACCAAAAATAAATAAACACAGATCCATTCCTTGAGACAATGGAGAAATAAAAAGCTGTAGACACACATAGTAGAGTACTAAAAAAAACTCCCACAAGCTCTGTATTGCCAATTACTCTTAATAATTCTTTGGTAATTGCTTTCTTTCGTATATGACATGCTTTGGTACCACATACTATCTTGGCCAATCAGCCTTGGAGAAGTGAACTTGCTGGCTAGATTTATGACGGTGGCTATCTGGTGGTCCACGTGGCTTTGGTTCGAAGTCTTATATTGTCGTTTCTTTCCTTCCTTGTGATTATCAACCAACCTCAAATTACTAAGATGACTAGAAGCCATGTTATCTAACATGTGACTGTCCCCATTAGTCTTTATGGTATTTCCAAGCAGCATCCACGAAGACTAATAGCTCGGATAATTTTTATTGTGAGTCTAATTCAAAAAAGAGACGGGAATACTCCTAGCCTTTGAACTTACAGTGCCTTCCCTGTTTCTAAATTTGACTATCATTCTTGGCATTCTTGTTGAATAAGCTCATCTACTTCACTCGGGACACCGTGTTCCCATTTGAAAAGTCCGTCACCATCGACACCCAAATTGGCCAGCTTATTAGCAATTTTGTTAGCTTCCCGAAAGACATGTTGGGCTTTTCTGTCCTGACTTTCGTAGAAAAGGATCCTAGCCTCTTCAACAATTATTTTAATCCTCGAAGGAGGTGTTTTCCAATTATTGAGGAGATTTATAACATGCATAGAGTCTCCTTCTATGATCAAATTGCCTTCTAAGTCTTGAGTCATTTGAAGGCCTCTCCACATAGCTCTAGCTTTAGCTTCGTTGTTCGTCCTTGTTCCCAAATATTTGAAAATGTAAGCATCATATTCCCATTATGATCTTGCACAATGCCACTAGCGCTTGCTCTTCCAGGATTGTCCTTAGCTGCTCCATCAAAAATGATGAATATTATTGCAAAGTGTTGAATTAAAAAAAAAATGAATTCATTTGAGCATTTTTATTTTAGTTAAAAGTAAAATATATGAATGCACAAAATATTTCTTTTGCATAACCTAGTTGAAAAACATAGGGACTATGTTTGTCTCTAGTGGGGAAGGATGTAATGACCCTCCTCACTCGAGTATTGAAAGAAAGTAAAATATGTATATACTTACCTATTTTTGAGAAACATGGTACTGCTGACAATATCTATGAGTGCAGGATAGTTGCAGGATGATAATGAAAGGTAACAAGTCAGTAGAAAAGGGTAAGTATGAGAAGTGATGATTTGGCTCACGAGCACATGGAAACTCGCACTTGCATATCATTTAGGGGTAATATAGATTGCATCTTTGCATGAGTTTAATTGTTTGGAGTATTGCTTGATTGCATGGAATGAGGAATGTTTTGTGGTGGCAATGATGATGGGAGCCACTAGCTTGGAAAAACATGTTAGTGTTTGTTTGGACATGCGTGTATATGTTTAATACTTTAAATGTTCCTTGTTTTATTTTTATATAAGGTGAGCTTATGTGTTTAGAGGGAGGCGATGAAGATGTCTCAATCAAGGGAGCCACCCTTTAATTGTTGAATGAAGATTTGAGATTATTCTTTCATGATTCTATAGAAATATAATTTTATAAATAAAATAGAAAATAAATAAAGGTAAATGGTTATTTTATTTATTCAGAGAAGGAAAGGAATTTTATGTAAAACGAGTAATAATTTACTTTGTATTTACTCCATGTTTATATTAAAAGATGGTGAAATTATGTGGCCACTAGGCAAGTGTTATGTGTTTGGGTGGCTAGAGTCTTGATTCGTTTTAGACTCTACGTATTCTTCTGACTTTACATTTTTTAAAATTTTAATTAATATGCAAAAACTAGCTATGTTCTATTGTTGCACCAAATATGGAAAAGTCGGTGGAATCAAATTATTATTTTTGAGGTTCTTTAAGAACGCCATGATGAAAAGGTAGTGGTACGATATTGTGGAGAGTACTCGCTAACCTGACACTATACATGGGTAATAAAGAACAAAAAGTTTACCAGTTTTTTTTGGACCACGGGGATGAAGCATAAAATATAATAAAAAATAAAAGAAAAGAAGAGATGATAGGAAATTGGAAAAAGAGAGAACCAAAAAAAAAATATTTTTAGGAAGTGAAAGACACAGGTTGGGTTCTCTTTTTGGTTACTATGTTTGCTACGTTTAAATGAATGTGAAATCTATGCATGTTGTGTCCAAATGGCAATGAGAACTGTGCATACTATGTCTAAATGAAAATGGAAACTGAACATGCTATGCAAACTCAAAAATAAAAGCGACATGTTTTAGGTAAAAATCTATCATATGTAAAACCCTACATGAATAGCCTTTAAGAAAGCAACAAGCAATCATGCACAAAAATAATCAAAGTAGAGACCATCTCTGTGAGGGATGGTCTATAATAGAGGTCGTTGGACATAGAGATGGTTAGAAATAGGGGCTATCTAGGATAGAGACAACCGTAGATAGAGGTCATCTAATATAGGGATGGTTACAGATAGAATATTTTAAAACTAAAATATTCTCTATAATTGCTCTACTTAAGAATGAAAATTTTAACTTTCTTTACTGAAAGCAAGAAAGGAAGGAAATAATCACTCATAGGTGTAGCCTAAGTCTAATGTAGGTATTGTTTCTAAATTTATTTTCTAAATTATGCTCTGAGGTCATATCTAGAAGTGAAGGTAGTGCCTGCTAGCTATATCGGGGTGAGACTTGCACCTATTGATCATCTCTGTCAGGGATGGTGGTACCTGTAAATCAAAAACATCAAGAAAGATAACAATTAGAAATGCAATTACAAAATATGGAAAAAGTTTAACTGTGATCACCACTAAAGTATGTTGGAAAAGAGATCGTACACCTATGCAATGAAATAAAGAATCAACTAGCTAGTAAATTATGTAACCATAATGACAAATAAAATATACAATAATGGTGTCCTTTTATTAATATCAAATTTTGTTCCTTCAAGAGGGTTACAATAGGATCCCATTGAGGGATTTTCTACCACTTTGATACAAATTTACAACAAGAAAATATATCCAAGGTGTATCATGTAGGATCTCCTTTGCATCCTCACAAATTGATTTGGAGAGGGTTTCTTATGACCTCCACAATATATGATGATGAAGAGTAAATATTTATGCCATTTTCTTCATATGAAGACTTGTAATATGCACACAAGAAAAATTAAAAGCATTAATAGCATATGAAGAGCCTTCCAAGGTAAGGCCCATGATGATGATAAATAAAATAATAAAGAAGATGAAATATGACAAACAGATGCATGAAAATTGAAATCTAACTATGCTAGCAAGTAATTGAAATACTACTAAAACTGATGAAAGCAAAAAAATAAAGAAAACAAATATCTACCAGGAGGTCATGTCTATGAAAAATGGTCTTGCCTATAGGCCGTGTTGGGGTGAGATAGTCATGCCTAGTTTGTCTCTAAGCAAGACGACTTTTAAGCTACGAGCGAATTCCTTATAGTCGATGTGAGGTGATGTTGTGTTTGATTTGTGGATGAGTTGATGTTCTTGGTGAGCTCGTGAGGAATGAATTAGGGGAAAAATTTAAATCAAATCAAGATAATTGGATTATGTAAGGAGTAAAAAATCGATCTTCAACCTTTGAGATGATCCATTAACATGTTTTGAAGCTCCATGGTTGAATTTTAGCAGCACTTCATTCCTTATGAGAGTGAGATATCTCTGGTTATTGAATTCGAAAACACTTTGACACATGAAATTATGATTAAATATTTAATTTAGTAGCACTTTGTTATCTCCAAAATACTATATCATTAATTAAGGATGGGTGTGTTTAAATAGACCTTCCAATAGGAGTCCAAAGCTTGATGGAGAAACAAAGAAATGGTTGATATCAAGAAACTGTTATCAAGAAATTTTTGTTCTTGGTTGGCATGTAACTGTTTGAACTATGGCATAGGAAATTACTTTAGGTGCAATAATATCAATGTGGGAGGATCATGATTTTTGGCTATCTTAGGGTGAGACAATCGTAGTTGGGGGTCATATCAAGGTGAGACAGTATTTGCTACAAAGGAAAATTTCTTCTGGTTTGAGTGGTGAGAACCACTATTAAGCCCTAGAACTATCTAAGGTGGGTCATATGGCCTTAAAATGTGTCCATATAGGTAGTTTCATCAACATGATATGTTTTAGGTATATAAATTATACTTGAGAGAACTCACTAATAAAATTTCTTGTCATTGTATATATCCAATCAAAGGAATGATTTTCTCTATACCAACAATATCTTTGTGAATGATTGGTTCCTCCATAAATCTTACAACTATGGAGATTCCAACATCTCTCTATCTTGTGTCCATATCTACTACAATGATTGCACCTATTTTTTGTAGCCAAATGCCTTTGACCATTTTGTCCATCATAGCAACTATTCCTATCAATCTTTGTTATTGATTTTATGCTATTATGTTCCGCTACAAACTCATTCCCTTGTTTATTGTTTCTGATCCAACTCATATATTCAAAATATTCATACTTTGATATTATTTATAATGCTATTGGTTCTATCATTCTATGTTCATATTTTCCTAATCTTGTATCTTCATGTCTTGTCAACTTTGAGCAAATACCATTAGTGTGATCAATACAATCAGTGAGAATGATCTTTGTCAGTATTAATATAATCTTGTGTATCATTGTATCTATCATCATCTGAATTTATACCTTCATAAATTCTAGCACCATGAAACTTTTATAAGCAATCATGAACTGTATCTAGATCACTTGTATCACAAATATCATCAATCTGTGTAACAGGTTCTTCTAACTCAGTCAAGAATTCTAAATCACTAGTGTCAATGCTTGCATTGCAGTATTCTCTTTCATCATGATTTACATTTTCATCCATTTGAAAAAGATCACTAGTATCATAGCATGCATCAATCATCAATAGTTTTTATTCTATGGTATTGCAACATGAGTCTATCATACCCAGGTGTTGTAGGTGAAGTTGGAGAGGAGAGGGCAATCCTCAAAGGGAGGTCCTAGGTTCAAATCTCCACCCTACCAAAAAGCTGAATTGGGTATATAAAATCCAATTGATAATGTTGGTGCGGGTAGGGGCAGGTGCGACCCTTGGGTGAATTTGACGGTGTATAACCCCCTGTTCATGGTCTCTCAGACCAATGCGGCTACACAAGGGGTTTTTCACTTAAAAAAAAAAACATGAATCTACCATCATAGGTCTTAAGTCATTTGTATCACTAGAAGCATCTTTCATTTCTATCTTGTTCTTTACCTCTTCAACCTTTTCATGTTCTCTCATATTAGAAACATTAAGAGTGACAATTCCTTTGTAGATTATTCTCCATATATTGGTAGGTATAGTAAAAAAATCTTCATAGTAATCATTAGAATTACTAAGAATACTTTGCATGCATTTTTGAAGTGAAGAATAATCTCCTTTTTATGATTCACTAGTAATATTTGCAAGCTTACTAATTAAAGAATTTGATTCATCAATATACTTGTTCTTTAAATATTCTATCATGTCCTCTTGCCTTCTATTCTTGTCTTTGAAAACATCATTAGAGAATAATGCCATGTACATTACTTTTCCTATATCATTAGGTAAAGTGAACACATATTTTGAGTTTGTATGTGCTACTTCAATTTTTGAATTTAAGTAATCACCTAGTGTTGAAAAACTTTTATTTTTGGCCTCTCTCATGATTGATTACAAAATCTTATTTTTCTTTGTAGATGTATTCTCTTGAATCTCAAATTTCTCTATCATTGATTGTGTGCATCTTTTTAGATTTTGCAATTGTTTCTTGATCTTTTCTAGAGGGTCATCTTGAAAGTTTGAGTCTTATTAAAAGAAAATTAGTTCTTATTGAAGACATGTTTTCTTCATCTCCAAATTTCATATTTAAAATCAAGTCTTCTCCAAAGACAATTAGTTCTTATTGAAGATATATGTTTTATTCTTCACCTAATTCTATCAACTCATGAAGTTCTAGTTTATGAGTTTTTACTTTAGGATTGCTTGTCTTCTTTTTCATTTACTTTTTATTTTCCATGTTCCTTTGATGTAGGTTACCTTATGATTCCCTAGTTGTTTAGAATATGCAACAAATTTGATAAAGTGCTTAGCTAGTGTTTGTTCACCTTTTGTAATATTTTTTAAATCATAAAAATCAACCTCTATCTCACCTTATATCTCCTATTGAACTATGCACTTACCAATTTGATGAAATTATTTATGGTTGGATTGCGAGTAGATAATTACAACTTCTTTTATTTTATAATCCAATTTTCTAGATTTCAATATGCTAGATTTTGGTGTAGTATTCCTTGCCTCTATAGTTTAAAATTTTTAGAAAATAATAATAAGTGAAAAATAATATTTTAACTATCCAATGTTGAAAACCTTATACCTCCTACTTAGTTGTTTGTATATATATATATATATATATATATAAAGAATTATATTATATCTTCTACTTTTATCAATCTTGCTTTCTTTTAGTTTCCAAGGTTGATATATCAATGTAATAAATATCTTTCAACCTTTGTAATATGCACCTTATAACTATTGAATAAGGAAAAGAAAAATAATTGAATAGTATACTTATTTACCTTCCTTAGGCTCTTTGATGGTGGATTCCTAATGGTTAGTTGGTGCTCTTCACTTAACACTATGAAACTTTGCATCATTTTGAGTCGTCGAAGTGCATGCAAATCATCACTTCTTCCATTCTCTTCGAAGTACATGCAAATGGCAACTACTTAATGTAGTTGATGCATATATCCTCTTCACTGTATTTTTGCTTCGATCAATTTGAGTTGTTGGTTGGGTGAGTTTGAGCAATCAAGGCTCTTGAGTCTATTGTTTGGGTGAGTTTGAGAAATTAAGGCTCTTCAATGTGCATTCAAGGCTTCTCCATTGCTAATTTTCTATAGTAGATGTTCACTATAGATGTTCACTGTACTAATTATGCCTTACTTCGTGCTAGCTAAAAATGTGCATTGCCATTAGAATTTATTGTGCATCTATTCGAAGTGTATCTCCCCTGCACTATGTTAATTTGAAGGACTAAATAATGACCGTTTATATAATGGCTCTTATGTTGCGCTATTCACACCTGACACAAAATTATAATGGCTCTTGTATAATAGTAAGTATAATGAATTATGAATAGCTTTTAACCATGCTAGGTAACGAGAATGAAATGAATATCAAAGACAAATATCTCTCCACTATGCGGTAAGTATAACGACTTATTACATACCTTTTGATGGATAGATAATCAAGGAAATGTAGCCAACAAGCAATGGTATAGCTATGGTAATGGTTAATTAATAAGAATGAAAATAATATGTGAAGCTTTTGAAACAACTTATGTAACAACCATTAATGAATGTTCACTGAAATAGAAACTTGATACAATAATATGGAAACTAGAGCATGCTATATAAAATACATGCTTCCTTACAATGAGCCATATATATATAAGAAGATACTTTGTTTGGCCCTTACTCTACCTAACTACCTTAAGGACACATCTGCTTTTGGATGATAGATGTTTGTCCTTTTATAAATTGCACATTATAACACTTGTGCATTTATTCCTTCTTCCCCAAGTAACTCCTAATTTAATAATCTACCTAAGGTGGTACATAGACATGTACCTAAATAATGTAATAGAATCTAACTCTAACACCGAGAGGACTGCATAAAGGTTATACATCATGCTAATATCTCTTAAAAACACTTGCAACATAGGAATAGGTCCAAACATAAATAGAGTATGTGAGAAAAGGTAACGTGATCATCCCTAGAGATTATGGAATCTAGAAGAGGAAGATAAGGTGTTCAAAAATGCCTATGCTTCTATAAATATGAGATCAAGGCCTTAACCCTCCACTAGATTCCATAAGCTCAAAGGAATAAAACGAGTTATCAAGGAGGTTTTCTAGCTCAATGACCTAGTGCATAAATGCAATATTATAACTTATGCTTAGATACCATAATAATTGCCTCATAATTAAGCCTCTATGACATTCAAGGGATGAATAGGTAAACTAGGAAAATGTGCATATCAAACATATGATGTAGTTTTTTTGGAAAGATAGGCAAATGAGAAAGTGAACATACATAAACAAGTACATAAGATTCAAATTTAAGCATAATATTTCTTAAGATGCATAATGTTCATAGGATATTTAAGTGCAATGACATAAAGGGTAGACAAGTGATATGATATTGATCCAAAGGTTGTTATGGCAACAAAAGGACTTAGACAATTAGGTTCAAATTTACCTTTGAGGTCATATTTGGTATGGGTATTCTTCTAGTTTTCTTTGAGAAGGTCACTCACTACAAAATATTGAGGTTGAACCCTCTTATGATAAACACACTAAAGGCGATTGTGATAGATCTAGAGGTGATCTAAAGCATTAACAAGATGTTTTTTGAGTAGCTCTAACCTGGAAATATGACCAACATGGTATTTGTTTATTACCAAGGAATCCTATAGGAGAACCTGAAGGGACATGACCTCCAACTTAAAGGGGAAAACTGCTCTGGATCCATATACTAAAGCATAAGGAGTTGCACCAGTTTGTGTACAAATACTAGTGTGATAAGCCCAAAGGGAGAGGTAAAGTTGGATATGCCAGTCATGTCCATTTTTATTGATGATCTTCTTAATAATATTGATTGATATTTTGTTGGATGCTTCTTCCTAACCATTACCTTATGGGTAATAGGGCATAGACCATTTATGTTGAATTTTATACTTAGTATAAAAATTTAAAATCATTACTCTTAAAAAGGGATCAATTATCAAAGAGGATCATTGAAGGGATCCCATATTGATAGAGAATCTAGTTAAGAAGAAATTTAACACATAGAAATTGATGATAGAGGATAAAGGTATGTATTTGACCCACTTAGTGAAGTATTTAGTAGCAATGATGATGAAATTATGACCATCTTAGGAAGGTGGATTTTTCTTACCAACAATATTGAAGTCTCATACAAAAAAGACCAAGAAGCAAATATGGATTGCAAATCTTGGGTAAGATAATAGACTAAGTGGTTATGTATTTGATATTTCTTACACTTATTAATGTAGTCACAAGAATCCTTCTCCATACTAGGCCAATAATAGCCCATCCGAAGAAGCTTACAAAAAATGGTGATGTCATTAAAGTGTCTATGACAAGAGCCATCATGGACATCCTAGATAGTCACTTGAAACTCTTTAGAGGTGAAGCAATAGAATAAGATATTGTTAAAGGATTATCGATACAAAATGCCACTAAGGATAACATAATAACATGATCCTTGGTAGAAATGCATTTATTCATGATTTTCAAGGCCATTGAGGATAGCCCCATATTGAAGAAATGCAAGAAAGTGAGTGTACCATGACTCTTCAGGAATAAAATATTTGGTTGAAAGGACTTCAAGGGGAATGATACAAGGAAACATGGTATTAGGCTCTTTAATATAACAAATGATAATGGTAGCTTGCTCATCTATGATCTCTAAATGGATTAAGTATGTAGTTGAAGCCATAGTATCCACATGTTGGTTACTAGAATAAGGGATGACTTCAGCTATAATTTGGTCAAAGGAAGATAATAGCTAATCAACAATAATCTTGTAAGGATTTAGTTTTTCATCCATACACTACACCAAAAAATGGATTTAACAGTGCTTATAAATTGTCCTTAAAGACCTTTAAAGGTGGTTATTAAACCACCATTTATGAGGGTGTCGTAAAAAGTCAATGACATACGATGACGAGTAAAAACCACCTCAAAAAATTGCCCTCTTAGGGTCTAAGAAGGTGGTTAAAAATTTCCCTCTTAGGAGTACAAGGGCGGTTGTGAACCATAATATTAGGACTAAGAGGATGGTGTTGTGGGGATTTCCTACTTACCTCCTTAATATTTATCACATCACAGGAATCCTAAAAATTACAATGAGTATTGTAGACTCTGGTGGATCTACCTCTTTGACCCAATAATAGATTACCTACAGGGCTTTAGACAGACCGGGTCAGGTAAGGAAAACCTAGACAATGGGTGCAAATTTTGACCATGATTACCCGTGCTCTACCAGATTCAATGATATTATATTTTCTTTATTATTTTATGACCAAACCAAGTATTATTAAAATACATTAAGACAAGATCGGTGCCATGTCCATTGGGTAGTCATAGAAAGTTAAATTTTATGAACCAAGAAAAAAGTATTGAAGAGAAACTAGTTTGTCCACATTCATTCAAATGATGTAATAAATGGAAATGATTAAATAGTGATAGAAGGCATCATTTACACATCCAGATTACTGTAATACATAAATGAGCAAGACACATAAACCATACACACAAAGAAATACAAGACATATAGTTGGAGTTTATATTAGTATAGAAATTATTTACATATGAGGAGATCGATAGAATGCTTGACTCTTATATGCCAGTGATTACAATAAAACCCCAGTTCGAATGCCATAACATGATGTTACTTATCTCCATAATGATTGCAGTGATGTAAGAGCCTCCAAATATAGCTCGTTTGTAGGAAATGATATCTACAGATAAAGCGTTTTGGGTAGTTCTTGAATAAATGGTGGAATAAAATATGGTGTAAGAGATACACGGATCAACATAGAATGAGAAATATGATTAACATGTAGGTAGCAAATCCACCTACTAGAAGAAGAAAAAGTGATTTGCTAGATTTTGATAATTTTGAGAATGAGTTGCTCAAGTTTTGTAAAACTGTACAGTTGGATAAAATCATACAGTAGAAGGCAACATCATATAGCTGGATTGGAAAACTATACAAAGTAGTAGCAAACCATACAAGGTGCACCGAAATTCACTCAGATGCAAAGGAAATGTAATTTTGGGATGAAATATCGCATGGATTTGCTAAACTAAGGTGTAAACTTAGGAAAATGACAAAATAATGTATTCAGTTGTAGATGGGCAGTTGTAAATAATGGATTTTCTCAGGAACCACTTTGGAACGGCCTGGGCAATGTTATATAAGGCCCCATTTTTTAATTTGTAGGTCTGGATACTAGTTTACTGGTTATTAGTTGCTAGAATAGAGAGATAGAGATAATTCTGAGTTATTGCAATTACCTTGAAAGAGTTTTCCTCATTGTAACTGAATTGACAGCCATTAATGAGAATAATAGACATTGTGGATGATAGTGTATGGTCTTGTTGTGAATGGATAATGCATTGTGGATTAATCTTGTGTAATTGAGTTTCTATCTTATTGTTATATGTTAGTTTTTAGGCATTGTTGCAGCTTGTTGAGAAGATTATCACTGGTGAATCATGTGGAATGATTTAGGAGAATGATGAAATTAGTAAATGACATGTTGAAGTATATTGTATGATTTTTGGATGGAATTACTTGTATGGAATCTCTCACCAGCACGGTTTGGATGTTTTGCTTATGGAAGAGATTGTCTTGTTTAGGTTGTTAAACCTTTACAAAACATCATGGAGAGAGATTGGAGTATAAGAGTATAAAAATTAACACCTTTTTGTACCTATAGTTCATACATATCATACATTGTACAAATCATACAAATAATTGTTACCTGATTTAGTAAAATAGGCAATTGACAGGAATTTACCCGATTTGGCAGTTTTGGTGAATTGACTAGAACGATTACAAAACTATGTATGGTAGCCTCCAAAATAGCATCTATTAGTTTTTACAAGTGCAAGATCATACCATATTGGCAAATGTATGATATGATATCGTACAGTGTATGTAATTAGGGTCCGTACAAGGAATTGATAGTTCGTACAGGGGTAGTTCAGGTGATTAGAATACTGTCTGATTTGGTCATTGAGATAGGCTTGACATAGGAATCATTCTTACCTTTGGAAAACACCTCCCCATCAAGAATCCTCCATAGTTATGTTCCATTTGGTGTCGTTTCCTTATCAAATTTGGCATTCTTGTTAAAACGGGTCAAATTTGACTAAATACTAGAGGTGATTTTTATGATAGACACAAGTACACGAAGTTGTGGGAGAAGGGAACCACGAGACAATATTCTAGTAAGAAGGAGCACAAGGATTGATCATAGAGGAAACACAAGTAATTCAGATCAGAGTACACATGAACCAGAGATAAAGCATGTTGGACATCGAAAAAGGGAGACTTTGAGACATTGTTGATTGAGACAGAAGATGAGGAGGAAGAACCACCAAATGTAGAGAAGACATGTGACAAAGAGAAAGTGCACGATGATGGAGAGTGGATGGTAAGACCCAAGGAAGAGACAACATGGTTGTGAGAGTGTGTAGAGGATGGGAGTTAGGCACCAAGGCAAAAATATGTGGGGGCTCAGGAGGATAGACCAAGATCATCTCCATCACATCAACGAAGAAGGTCTTAGAGTGAGGATGCACGAGAATTTTGTCACCAAGTTGTGGGACAAAACAAGATACCTTGAATTGAAACTTTTGAAGACAACGAGAGTAAGACACATCCAAGGAGGAACCCATTAGAGAATCCATGAGACACCTCAAGTGAAAGTGATGAGTCCCCTAAGATGGCTAACAAAGTAGCCAAACAAAGATTTCTATAATTTTTAAGTGAGGGTAAGGAAGACCCCACATGACACGTAGGAACTTGCATAACTATTTGGAGAGAAAATGGTGTAGATAGATCAAAGGATTGTGTAGTCCTCTTTCCTGCCACCTTGAGAGGATTAGCAATAGACTGGTACCTAAAGAGGGAAAATAACGTTGATTTTCAGACTTGGAATCAGATAAAGAAGTTCATTGAAGAATTTTGACCTTTAAAATATTATGGAGACATAGTTATCAAGCTTTGTGTGAAAAAATAGAAATCAGACGAGGATGTGAAATCCTTCAATTGTCGACTAAAGCAGTTAGTCGATAAGATGCAAATTCCATTGGTGGATGTGCTGATAAAACGATGGTTTGTAGATGGGTTACTACCTAAATATAAGAAAAATATGAATGGAGTACCATCCGACACATATGAGGAAGAATTGAAACATGTAAAGACCTTTGAGAGTGAATCAAAATAGATGTACATGGGGATATTATCTCATCCCAAGTCAAAATATTCCGATAGTGAAGAAGAATACACTATCCAGAGGATAGTAGCATCATTCTACAAGGAGTTTGATAAGATGGTTAAAGAACAAAAGGTCAAACCAGATAGGAAGGAACTATGGTGCATAGAATTCAAAATAGAGGGACATACAAATATAAAGTGTCAAAAGAATGACTACTACCATATTTGTAATGTGATGGGGCATGAAGTAATACTATATACCTATAATGCAAGAATCTGTCCACAGGTACTATCACTCTAGGAGTAGGAAGAAAAACCATATGCCCAAGGGAGTGGCCAACAAGCAACGAGTGGTGGTTATAGAAACAACAAAAGAGGTGGTAGACATAATCAAGGTAATCGGCAAGGAGGAAAAAGTCACTTATAGTATGACTCAAAAGGTAGACCGAGCATACAATGTTGTAATTTCTAGGAGTGGGGGCATTTTGGAAAGAATTGTCCTGCACCTCCGATGCAAGGAGCACCGCAAAAAAGCACTACACACATGTGTAGATGGTGTGGTCCAGGGAACCACAAGGAGGAGAATTGTCCAAAGTAGGCGAGTTCGAGTAACCCACAGAATGTGATCTATTTGTACATTGAAGTTCCTCAAGTTAAAGAGGAAACTCAAGAAGTGTTAGTTTTGACAAGGAATTAGGCTAAAAAGGATAAGTATCAAGATCCAACAAAAGAAAAGCAACGTTGGAAAGTAGCAAAGAAAATAGTGCAAGAAGAAACTAATAAGATTAAGCAAAGAGAGTCGAGCACTCGAAAGGAATTACGAAAACCATCAGACCAGGAGATAGTTTTGCAGGATCTAGCAACACAGGTGTTGGATACCACAGTAGAACTTAAAGTATCAGACTTACTAGAAGCTATCCCAGAGTTGCAGAAAGAAATTGTTGAAGAGATGCAACCATAGAAGGTGATGGAAGTAGAGAGAGAACCAATTATAGAGGAAGTATGGAAAGATCAATTTATGGATCCTACTATACTAATGATTGATGTGGGAAAGAAGCTTGCATTAATGCATATGGATATTTTGGGGTACAAATTGATGCAAGTGATCGTGGCCGGCAGATTTAGTGTTAATGTGCTGCCAAAAAGAACTTGGCTAGAACTAGGTGCTCCATCCTTATGGGAACCGAGATTTTGATTGTACGGGGCTGACCTGAATGATATTAACATAAAATGAGTTTTGACTACACAACAAGTAATGATAGTTGAGCAAGAGTTTATCTTGGACTTTGTTGTGATTACAATGTAGAAACCTGCATACGACACCTTTTTGGGGAGAGGATGGCTACGAGTAGCCAAAGTTAATCACAATTGTGGAAAGAATTAGATCACCTTCAAGAAGGGACATCATAAATACATGATCAATTTAGCTAATTATAGAGTTAGTGAGGATGTAGCTACAATTGATGAATCACAAAATTCATCAAGGGATGGACACAAAACTGATGGAGAGGGAATGTTGTACATGGAGGAATGTAGCGAGGATGAAGCTCAATCTAATAGAAGACTCCTTCATTGGCAAACAGAGGATTACGAGATGTTTCAACTTAACTAATTTTGTATTGATTCAGAAGAGATCAAGGAAAAATAAGACAAACCAAAATCTAGTAAAGAAATTAAGAAGAAAAAAAAAGAGAAGTGGACGTTTCCAAAAATCTTTGCGGAGTATACATTAAGAGATGCATAGATTGATACAAGACCGACACACCCTGAGAATGTAACAAAAGCTACGAGTGAGCTAGAAAATATCAAACATAAAGGACCCAAGATAGTGGACATCAATCTAGGAATAGAGGAGGAACCTAGGATGGTCCACTGTGGCGATGATTGGAATCCCATATTGAAGGCAACAACTTTTAAGATATTCTTAGAGTACAAGGATGTTTTCGAATGGACATATAAGGATTTGAAAGGAATTCCACCCGAATTATGTGTCCATAAGATTACACTAATGCTTGGATCTCAACCTTCTAAGAGGATGCCATATAGAATGAATTCAAAGTATGCGGCATTGGTGAATACAGAGATAGAAAAGATGTTGGAAGCATAAATTATATTAAGGGTGACGAACGGTGAATGGGTTTCACCTATAGTAATCACCTTGAAAAAGGAATTCGATGAGATAAGAATATGCGTAGACTTTAGGAGTCTAAACACAAAGACTATTAAGGATCCATTTCCTATTTCATTCACAGATTCTTTCTTGGAAGAAGTTGCACGACATGAGATCTATTCATTTTTGGATGGATTCTCAGGATACAATCAGATCAACATCATTGAGAAAGATAAGCTAGAGGCCACATTTGTTGTGTAGAATGGCATTTATGCATATAATCGAATGCTATTTGGTCTCTGTAATGCCCTAACTACATTTCAACGAATCATACTGTATATATTCGATCAATTAACGACGGGGAATTTCAAGGCATTTTTAGATGATTGGTCCATTTATGGGAAGACTGAGGAGCATCTTCCATATCTTAGTGAATGTATGAGTAGGTGCAAAAATGTACAAATATCATTAAACCCAGTAAAGTGTTTTTTGATGGTACCATATGGGAAATTATTAGGACACATTGTGTGCAGCGAACGATTGAAGACAGATCCGAATAAAATTTGGGTGATATTATTCATGGAAGAACCCTTTGATAGGAGTTCACTCAAAACCTTCCTTGGGTCAATAGGATATTATTGAAGGTTTATCAAAAATTATACACATGTATCCTATCTGTTAGATTATTTGATGAAAAATAATATTCCTTTCAGATGGACAGAGGATCACCAGGGAGCCTTTGAGGAGTTAAAGGCTAAGTTGGTAAGCAGTCTAATTTTGGTGTTTCCTAGTTGGGATAAGGAATTCCATGTCCATGAAGATACCTTGAACTTTGTAATTGGATGTGTGTTGCACAAGAAGGATAGTTTAAGTTGGATAAACCAATTTTCTTTACTAGAGGCCGAAAAGAAATTATAGTACAATAGAAAGAGAAGACTTGGGGATGGTATATGCAGTACAAAAGTTTAGGCATTACATACTGGCATACCCCTTTGCATTTTACGTTGATCATCAAGCATTGTTGTACTTAATAAATAAACCAATAATATAAGGATGAGTTAGTTGGTGGCTTGTTATGCTCCAAGAGTTCGTATTCCAAGTTGTGGTGAGACCTAGTAAGAAGCATGTGATTGCAGACCAATTGTCTTGAATACGATTAGGGGAGCTAGCGGGAACAAGATTTCCTAATGAATTCCCAAACGCATAATTGTTTACCATTAATATTGTGCCATCATGGTACAAGTTGGTTAGCCAGTACCTATCCACAGGGGAGTTGCCACAAGAGATGATGCCAACCGAAAAGAAGAGGATAATTATGGAGTTAGCACATTTCCAGATAATAGTTGGATTGATATACAAGAAAGGAAGTGATGGTATCTTGCAAAGAAGCGTAATGGAGGAAAAAGTTAAGACGACATTGAAAGAAGCCCATGTAGGCTTAGCAGGGGGACACATGGGACCAGATGCGACTATGTGTAAAATATTGTTAGCAGGTCTATGGTGGCCCACATTTTATAATGATGCAAAATAACACGTGAAAGCTTGTGATACTTGCCATAGAGCAGGTAAACTAGTCAAGAGGGAATTTATGCCCTTACACCCATCATAGCCATAGGAGTTGTTCAAAAATTGGGGCTTAGACTTCGTGGGACCATTGAAGACATCTCAAAGATGGAAATGTAGATATATTGTAGTGGAAACGAAATACTTCTCAAAATGGGTAGAAGCAAGATAATTACCTGGTAATTCTACCAAAATTACAACAAGATTTTTGTACGAGCAAGTAATCATAAGATTCTATATTCTGCTACATATAACGAGTGATCATGGGGGACACTTCATTAATGAGATTATCAAGATGCTAATGATAGAGTTTAAGATTTTACACTCATTTTCTAGTCCATACTACCCAAGAGTAAATGGGTAGGCGAAAGCGACTAATAAATTCTTAGTATCAACCCTATATAAAACATGTGGGATAGAAGGAGCAAAATGGGAGGAAAGATTACCATCTGTTTTATGGGTATATAGAACAAATTTTAAGCCAACAACAAAACACATCCCTTTCCAATTAATGTATGGTAAAGAAGCGGTAGTGCCAGTCGAGTTCTTGATACCAAGTTTGAGAGTTGCAATAGAGCATCACTTGGGGGATCAAGAAATTTTGGAGGAATGACTGATGACACTGACCAAACTAGATGAAAGAAGAGTCATGGCATAATGGGTGATTGAAATAGCCTAGAAAATATGAAATGCATGGCATGAAAAACATTCGAGGAAGTTGGAACTTAGTCTAGGGGATTTGGTTCTCAAATTTAATGGAAAGAGGGAGATCAAGCCAGGTAAACTGAAGACATTATGGCTTGGCCCTTATATAGCTATTGAAGTATTATATTATGGAGTGGTCAGGCTACAAAACCTAAATGGTACGGAGGTTCTCAATACTATAAATGGCTCAAAGTTGAAACCTTACAAAGTATAATGTTTATTCATTACTTCAGAAGAGATTGAATGGAGAAGCCGAGAATATACACAAGATGAGGCTCATCGTGATCCAGGTCCATCGCAAGAGGAGCTATATTTTGGACTCGCAAGACTATTTTTCAAATGGGAGGAAACACATCCAATAATTGAACAATAAGAACTGGCACCTAGACATGGTGAAAGAAGAAGGGTGCGAGTACATATCAGATGGATAGATGGGACCATAAGAGAGGGAGAAGAGTGGATTGCTCCAACAACAGAGGGCTATCAGGAGAGGGATCTATTACCAAGATCTTCGAACATGACGTACCCATAGATAGTGATGCGTTGTCATTATGCACATCATTAATTCTCAATGAATTTGTCAATCCAGGGCAGTGTACAAGGCTATTTGCGAAAGGAGTGAACAGGGCTATAACTTAGGTCATTTGGGAGCAACAGGTCTTATTGGTGAAACCGATTGTGTGGGGGATTTAGGACATTTCTATCTCTAAATTGCATAATTTGAACTTTAATATAATTGCAAAAATGGAAACTAATCATTAACTATAGAAATGAAATCCTAATTACAATTGCAGAATGAGATCTAATTATGTTGCAGAAATAACAGTTGCAGAATTAGAAGTCTGATTATAATTGCAGAAAGGAAGTCTATTTACTTTTGCAGTAATGGAAACCTAATTATAGCATGGAAATTAAGTCCTGTCAATGCTCTGTAATAGAAGGTTGTCAATCTTCTATGCAAGGGTTGACAACAAAACACAAAATGCAGTAAATTGCAAAAAATAGTAAATTCTGGAAATGATAATCTACAGTAATTTGAAAGCTTGCTGAAAGTGGAGATTACAACCAAACCATTAATCACAAGATCATCCTAATCATAAAATAAGCTAAGATTGCAAATACTGTTAGCTGTTTACAAGGAAATGAAAGGACAAGTTTTACAACTTATTCTACTGTAGCAAAATCAGAATAAAAACCTATTGTTAGTCCTCCTCCTAGGTCTGGAAGTGGCCAACCTCCTTGTCCAGAAGAAGGTATGAGTCTTTCTCTCTCTAGATCTTACTCACACTCATTCACAACAACATGAATAAAAATAGTGCACTTTATTGATTCAAGAACATGATTACAGTATTGCTGCTAAAAACCTATTACAGGACTGTAACAGTCACTTTTCTTATTATTACACTACTTGCCTATTTTCCCCTATCATTCTTCTTATTCTCCCCTTCGCTCAACCTGGATGGGAGCCATATTTATAGATGTCCTAAGATCTACTTACAAACTGAGAATATCTCATTTCTATCCTAAAGATCTAATCCTATTATGCTGCAACATTTCCTGGGTTTATCCTAGAAGAGGATCAAACTTGATCTTTTCCATAAATGGTGGCTTTGGTCGGCAAGGACGACAAAGTCAGATGGGAGATATTTTCCCTTACCCTTTTCAATATTTCTTTCCCTTTTTCCATCATCAAAAATCGGTCAACAAGTCAAAAAGCACATTCTGTTCTCATTCCGAAGATAAGTGGCTCATTCCGAAGAGACTGCATTTCTCATTCCGAAGATGTCCGCTCATTCCGAAGAGACTGTGTTTTCTCATTCCGAAGATGTCTGTTCATTCCGAAGAGACTTCGAAATGAACAACTATGTGCTCTTCAAATGATTTCATCTACATTTCTCAGGTGGGTTATCTCTCAGGATCAGATTTCAATGGTCTTCATCTCTTTCCATGTGTGAATTCCATGCCTTGCCATTTATTGGCAACTGGCTGGAATTTACATTGGAAAACTAGTTTTTGCTGCATAGTAATAGTTTGCTTGCACTGTTTGCTAGATTTAGATAAAATAAATGCTTGAGACATATTAAAACAAAACTAGTGAAATGCTGCTATCAACCTAAGCATATTTCTCATTTAGCAAGTCATAACAAAATAACATAAAACTATGCAAAAAGCTATAAAAATCAGAATATAGTATTTCTAATACATTGATCATGCAAACAGTTAATACACAACATATTGAATCAACTTAACTAGCATATCAGATTAAACATAAGAGTTTTTAGGCAATTTCAATGTTCAAAACATGCTATGATTGAGGCATTTCCAGGCCTCATCATTTTCCCCAACTTATATTAATGCATGTCCTCATGCATTCTATTGGGCTATGGAATCACATATGTCCATATTCAAATTCCATGATCTGTAGAACAATTTGGTGCCTATATAATATCCCTTGTTCTCCTGAAGGTTTCTAAGCCATTCTTCAAACTGATCATCAGGTTGAGAATCTTCTTCAAAGTAGAAGGGAACTGGAGTAATGATGGTTGGAGGCCTAAATCTGAGACCTATCCAGTGATGTTGCATGATTTCAATCAGCTGTATCACTCCTTCTGCCCTTCTTCTGGACCATTCTAGGTTAATGGGGGAGATGGGTTCCCTTTTCTGTAAAGAAATGGAAAGTTCAACCCATCTGTTTCTGTAGATTGATAATGCTGGAACAAAATTGTCATTACAAAAATTTTGGAATCTGGTCACACAGTCCCTCAAATTGTTCAAGTACATCCTCTTTACATCATCCCTGTTCATCATGGTGAAGTGTTGTCTGGTGATAATTGGGTGATTTGGCTGAACTGCTCTGACTAACAATTCAACTCTTGATTCAATTTCTTTATTTTGTCTTTTCTCCTGGTCCCAATAAAACTGATTTTGTAAAGTGGACATGAATGCTCTCAGTTGAACATCTCCTATGTAAATTTGAGGGTGAAATTCTACCTCTTCTGGAATAAAGAAGCTGTGTAAAAATAGTTCACATAGGAGATTTTTCTGTTCTACAGGGTTGTCAAAATATGCTTCCAAGAAATCTGTAGTTGTGTCCAATTTATATGGGAGACCTGAGCTAATCCTCATGACCTGCCATCTGAGATATTTCTCTTTCAGAATAAGACTATAAAATCTGGCCGACCATCTAAATTGGACCAAAAATTCAGCAATCTGACATAAATCAGTCACTTTTTCCTTTAATGCCTTGATCTCTGTTTCTTTTGCCTCTAACTATTTTCCTTCCAATTTGAATTTTTCAACCTTAGTGGCAAGCTTCTCATATCTGATCACCCAACTGGCTATGTCTACATTATATTGCTCTAGGGATACAGTATTGGGTGGTCTAACTACAGGTGGAAATCTGGGTAGCAGATCTACCTGAACCCCTTTTTCTGCTACTTCTATCGGTTGGTCATCTGACAACAATTCCACTTGTACCCCCTTTTCTGCTATTTCTATTGGTTGGTCATCAGATAATAATTCCACTTGTACCCCCTTATCCTCTACTTTTATTGAAGGTGTAACAGTTTGAAATACAGAGACCTCAATTGAAGGAGTACTTACTTGAACAATTTCATGCTGCTGCTTGGACTGTTCCTGTGCTGGTGTTTCCTGCTGTGACTCATCTTCGGTATCCTTTTCTATGCTCTTTACCAATTCTGGAGCATCTTCAGAATGAGAAGGCAATGCTTCAGAATGGAAGGGCACTTCTTCAGAATGAAAGGGTGCTGCTTCAGAATGAGCACCTATGTCTGCCTCAACAGAGTCATCTGCCCTAGATAAATCCATAAGTAATTGAGCCAAATCATCCTCATCAATGGATACAATTGGCTATTTTTTAGACTGTGACAACCTCTTCCTCAATTCTGCCACTTCCTACTGTAATTCTGCAATCTTCCTTTCCTGCATCTCAATGATATTTTCTTTTTCTTCAATCCATTTGGTTTGTGTTTTGACAACACTTCTTGTTGCTCTCAGCTGTTCTGTGATGTCTACCTTCTCTATTTCTATTTCAGAATCTGATGCAGACAAATCATCTACAGTTGGCTACTCAACAACTATCTCATCTTCTACTTCAGCTGTCTGCTCTTGTTCAGGAGGTTCCATGAAACCATCTATGATTGCATCTACATTTTCTGTGGCCTGTTGAACTGTAGCCACTTCAAAACTGTCTTGCCCAGTCTCTTCCTCAATTATCTATTCAAGGAATTCTAAAAAATCTTCAGGGGCTGGTTGCACTTCTATAACATCTGGACTGCCCTATCCACCTTCTTCTTCTATCATCTATTCTGCTATTTCTCTCAAGTGGAGTCTTGTAGACCTCCTAGTTCCTGATGCAAATTTCTTCTTTTTACTTTGTTTTTTGGTGACAACAGGGGTTGTGGGGACAGTTTTAGATGCTTCTATTTCCCTTGTTGTTTCTTCCCCTATTTGGCTAGGCACTTCACTCCCCTATTCTGACAGATCAGTAACAACTTCAAAAAAATGAACTTTCTTCTATTTTTCTTTTTGGCTGCCAGTTCCAGACCCTCTCTTCTTTTGTTTCTTAGCTCGTGAGGTTGAAGGTTCTGGAGAAAGGTGCTCTGTTGCTTCTGTTGGGTGTGTTTCTTCCTCTACAATAGCCTCTATGGTAGTATCTATTTCTTCTTCTACAATAGCATCTACAGCAGCATCTGTTTCTTCTTCCTCTTCATCCTCATCTCCAAAAACTACATCATTCAGGGTAGAGTAAAACCTATCAAAGCTTCTAGGGTTTCCTCTAAAATGGTGTTGGTAGACTAATTTAATAAGACCATGGTGGCGAGGGCTCCCTTTTCCTTCTTGATATCTTTTTGCCATATTTTTCAACTCCTAGTGCAGATACAGGGGAAGATTTACCCTAACTTCTGGTTGTTGCCTACCATGTCTTAAGTGGTTCAAAATTTTGAGATGATGCCCTGATAAAAGTACATACTGCCCTTCACAGGTTAGAAATTTGATTACCCATGTGGCCACTTCATCCCAGGGTTCCTGTAGGCTGGCCCTTTTTACCCCCTTGCATGTGTTGTTGTGTATTAAGTATTCTGGCTCCCTATCATTTTCTTCCAAAAATTGATTAACTACATTTGCCAGTGTATTTTTGCCAGATCTAGAAATTGGAAGACCTTCTAATGGAAGCTCAGTAATTTGACTTAAAACTTTAGGGGTTACCTCAATTTTCATGCCGTTAATGTGTGCCCGGTTATTTCTGAATGTGTGAGCGAACATGCCGGCCAAATCTTCAGAGGACCCATTAAATTTGTCCAAAAATGGCATAAGCCCTCCATCTTCAAAAATCTGTAGCACTTCTAGATTTTCTCGGAGGTGGGTGGTATCTACTGGTTCCATTTTTGTCTTTCACCCCATTTTCCTATTTTGGTACGTTAAAAACTACTCACTTCTACTGCTATTCCTCCGTTGGATCGTTGGTTTCTAGTTTTTGTAGACTTGCAGGGTTTGTTTCCAGGTTTTCAATTGCCCTATTTTTCTTCTTTGGAATGAACTACAATCTCGGCACTGTACCTCGTAATCATTTTGCGTTAGCAAATATGTCTTTGAAAGGAAGGGTGGCACATGTTTCTATTTTTTCTCTGAACACCTATCCGTTAATGGTTGCGTAGATGTCCTTGCCATCAGATCCACCTCACTTGTTTTTAGCTCCTCTGTTTCGCCTGTAGATTTTCATGTGCATGATTATTAGCATCAAAAAATGGTGGCATATTGTTGGTCACGTCCCCATGATTCTGGTACTTTCTTAATGGGTGCAAGATAAAACAAACCACATCCTAACTGACACATGTTTATTTATCGTATGCAGTCAAAGAATTTTACTTGATCGTATATTTTTCCTTCCTTGGATGCCACGTGGAAATATTATATTGAATGCTCATTCCAAAGATTATGATTTATTGCAAAAACAATACCTCATTCCGAAGATTATGATTTCATTCCAAAGACAAGTCTTCATTTCAAAGATCATGCTTCATTGCAAAGGCAAATCCTCATTCCGAAGACAAATCCTCTTTTCGAAGATCATGCTTCATTTCGAAGACAAATCCTCATTTCGAAGATCATGCTTCATTGCGAAGGCAAATCCTCATTTCGAAGACAAAGCTTCATTTTGAAGATAAATCCTCATTCTGAAGACAAAGCTTCATTCCAAAGATAAAGTGCAACATTCATTCTGCTGTCATTCCGAAGACAATTTCAATCCGAAGACAATACAACAATTAATCTGAAGAAGATAGCAGGCACTATTTTTGGCATTCTTGTTCTGAAGATTAGGCAGAAACCAATATTCTCATTCTCAAAACATGTTTTAAGTATGCCAACTCTTATGGATACCTTTTATGCTAATGGTTAATTGTTATATACTATATACCAATCATTTACAATGAAGAAATGTAAGAAATATATACCTGATTAAAACAAGTTAATGCAAGTTTTGAATAATGACTACTTTTGTTGATGTTCTATTGAGATTTTCTGCAATATTTCAAAACAAGTGCAGTTGGTGAATTTGTACAATGATGATTCAAAAATTTTCAAGGTTATGCATGCCAAAAAACTGGTTTTCATGCATACCAACCTAGTAGTGCCTTAGGAAAGGTTTTCACTGCTGAGCTATTCATTTTTCTCTCTTTTTTTCTTGGTTTTTTTTTTTTACCTCTCCTTTTCTCTCTTTTTTTCTTGATTCTGATTATGCCCATGAAGGAATTCATGATTTCCCTGAAATCATGCCCATGAAGGAATTCACAATCAAAATTTATTCATCTTTTTGTTTTCTACTTTTTTGATTTTTTTTATTTTTTTGCTTTTCTTGAAATCCATGATCATGCTGATTGTATTGAAGTGGAAGAGGAAATCTCTTCCACCTGTTGTGCATCCAAACTATCAAGCTGCTGCAAGAATTCCTCTTTAGTCAGAGGTGTATGGTACACCCTGAGGCGATGTCCATTCACTACCAACTTTCTCCGTGACCCATCAATAGGAGATAGACGAGCTGCTCCATTGTCAAATACCTCTTCAATCTGGTAAGGTCCAAGCCATCTAGTTCTCAGCTTTCCAGGGAAGTCCTCATAACGAGAATCAAATAGCAAAGCCCAATCTCCTTGCTAAAATTTCCTCTGTTGAATGTGACTGTCATGCCACAACTTCCTCTGCTCCTGAATTACTTCAGTTTGGTGCAGAGCATCCAACCGAAGTTCATCCAATGCATTCAGCTATAGAATCCTATCCGTCTGTGCCTGTGACAATTCAATCCCAATTTCCAATGTTGTGCGCAATGTTAGTAGCTCAAATTCAATAGGTAGGAGGGGCTTTTTACCAAAAACTAGTTCATAAGGTGTGAATCCAGTAGTGGATTTCCAAGTAGTATTGTAAGCCCAAACTGCTTCAGGTAATTTATCTAGCCAATTTCTCCTATGAAAAGCTACTATTTTTGTTAAGATTCGTTCCAGTTCCCTGTTTGTTACTTCAACCTGGCCATTTGCTTGTGGGTGGTAAGGTGATGATTTCCTATGTTTGATTTCATATAATTCTGTAAAAGCCTCAATGACTTTAGATGCAAATTGGGGTCCTTGGTCTGTGGTGATAGACCGTGGAGCTCCAAATCTCTAAAAAATCTGAGTATACAAGAAATCGATGACCTTCTCTTCACGAGCATGTTTGAAAGCACGCACCTCTACCCACTTTGTCAGGTAATCAGTGCATACTAGAATATGCACCTTTCCTTGAGAAGGTGGATCAATAGGTCCTACAAAATCAAGCCCCCACCTCTCAAATGGCTCTAAAACCAATTGAGGTTGTAGTGGCATTTCATTTGTATGAGTGGGTTTCCCCATTCTTTGGCATGCATCACAATGCCTGATGTACTTTTTCACATCCTTGTGAAGAGATGGCCAATAATATCCTGTCCCTAAAATTTTTCTAATTGTGCTTTTTACAGAATAGTGTCCACTTGAGGGTTCATCATGACAAGCCCTAAGGATATCATATACCTCATCCTTTCGGATACACCTGCGTAACACATGGTCATGACTGCACTTAAAAAGTATACCCTTAATCCACTCAAAGGAAGAACTTTGTTTGATCAATTGTTTTTTCTGTTTTGAAGTGAAATGTGGAGGAACTTTCCCTGTGACCAAATAATTGGCTATATCTGCAAACCAAGGTGATTGGACAGATATAGCAAATAATTTTTCATCAAGAAAAGTGTCCTCAACTAATTCCCCTTCCTCTGTGTTCTGCAACCTGGACAAAAAATCTGCTACAACATTAGCTTTTCCTGGTTTGTTGATTATTGTGATATCAAATTCTTGTAGCAACAGTAACCAACGAATAATTCTTGCACTTACCATAGGCTTATTCATCAAATACTTAATGGCGGTATGATCTGTGTGAATAAATATTTGATAACCTGTGATGTAATGCCTGAATTTGTTGATGGCATAAATTACTGCCAAGAATTCTTTCTCAATTGTGGTATAATTTTTCTCAGCTCCTGTCAAATTCTTGCTAATGTAGTAGATGGCATAGTGTTCACCATTGTCAATTTGTCCTAATGCTGCTCCAATTGCAGTATTGGAAGCATCAGCCTGTATGTGAAATGGTAATGTCCAATTAGGTCCTCTTAACACAGGTGGAGTTACTAATTTCTCTTTCAGAGCTTCAAATGATTCCTGACACCTTACAGTCCAGGAGAATTCAGAATCTTTAGTCAACAGGGCAAACATGGGATTGGCTATTGTGCTAAAGCTAGGAATAAACCTACGGTAAAAACCAATGTGTCCTAGGAAGCTTCTGACATCAGTCTGAGTTTTAGGGGGAAGAAGATTCTTGATAATTTCCACCTTCTTTGGATCAACCTGGATCCCTTGAAGAGAGATGTTATGACCAAGAACTATTCCTTCCTCCATCATCATAAAACATTTGTCTGGATTCAAGGATAACTGGTATGTTTCACAACGAGTTAAAACTCTGTCAAGATTTTCTAATGTAAAGTCAAAAGTCTGTCCACATACTGTGAAATCATCCATGTATATCTCAACACTGTTGGTAGTCAGATCAGAAAAAATTGCTAAGACCGCTCGCTGAAATGTTGTTGGGGCATTACACAAACCAAAAGGTAAAACCCTATAGGCAAATGTTCCCCATGGACAGGTAAAGGTTGTTTTCTCTTGATCTTCAGGTGCAACCTGAATTTGATTATACCCACTAAATCCATCAAGAAAACAAAAGTATTTCTTTCCAACAAGGGTATCTAACACCTGATCTATGAAAGGTAATGGAAAATGGTCTTTGTATGTCACTTTGTTCAGCTCTCTATAGTCTACACATACTCTCATTTTTCCATTTTTCTTAGGAACTATAACCAATGGAGAGACCCACTGGCTATCAAAAATTGGGTAAATGAATCCTACCTCCAGAAGTTTTTCAATTTCTTCCTTTACAATATCCCTCAAGGCAGGATTCAGTCTTCTCTGGGGTTGTCTTACTGGCTTGACTTCTTCAGTATAAATCCTGTGGGTGCATATATCAGGGTGAATTCCTGACATATCCTTGTAGTCCCACGCAAAAGCATGAACATGCTTCTACAAAATTGTTATCAACTTTTCTTCCTCTTCCCTAGTGAGCCAGCTGTTAATGTTCAGTAATTTTCCTGGTTGGACTTCTATTTGTTTTGTATTTGGAAGGACTGAATTCACTTCTTCATACTTGGTGATTAGGGAGTTAAGAGGGCAATGATGAGATGGGAGGAAATAAGAAGTTTCTATTTCATTGATTTCTAATGGAAGCATATCCTGTATGGAACAGTGAGAAGGGAAAATCAGGTGATGGTGCCACCCATGTGGTAGTGAAACTGATGTTTCCTGTGATAGTGCAGATGGCTCACCTTCAAAATTTTGGTTCTCCTCATTCCCTAACAACTGATGGATATTTACTGCTTCCTCTTCTAACCCTTGTTCATGCAGAACATTTATTAGGATAGTTTCATCTTCTAAAGTTTCTATGTCATGGAGGTCTTCTGTGTGTTCCCTTACTACCAAGGTGGCTAGTGTGGAAATAACCTCTTCTGGTTCTTCATCTGAATCAGAAAACCATAACTGACCTAAAAAATTGCTGGAGGGTCTTGCAGGAGGATACAGAGAGATCTGTTTTAGATCAATACCATTTGAAATAGTCATTTTTCCAGATCTGCAGTCTATGAAGGCTGCTGTAGTTGCAAGCCAAGGTCTTCCCAGAATGATGGGATATCCATGTGCTGAATTTCTTGGCTGTAAAACCAAAAAATCTGTAGGGAATTCCCAAGAAGAGACTTCTATAGGGACATCTTCAATGATACCTTCAGGTTTTGCAACTGACCTATCAACCATTTCTAAAACTGTAAATGTGGGACTGAGATGTTTGAGCTGTAATTGTTCCATTATATCCTTGGTCATGACATTTATTGTAGCTCCTAGATCTACTAAGACATTTGATATTGGTACTGAGCCTATGGTAACTATGATAACTGGACTCCCTGGGTCACTATACTTTGGAGGTACTAGTTTTCCGGACAAGAGATCAACTATCTTTCCTTCAACCTGAACAGTCTTGGGAAATGCTTTCTTTTTTCTTCCTGCTCTTCTAATGCACAAATATCGGATAGTACTTTTAATCATTGGTATATCCTTAATGGCTTGCAATAAGGGCAATGATATAGTTAACTTTCTAAGTTCCTTGACCAGGTCTGACTCAAAATTTTTTGTTGTGGTATTGAATCTTTCAGGATATGGAATTATCCTTGATGAAGGTAATTGTTCTGCTTGTGATTCTATTTTTCTTCTTCTTTCTTTGTTGTTGGTTTAACTCTAACTGGTTCCAAAGGTTCTTGCTTTTCATTTTCCTTGATTTTAGTTGAAACAGGTTCAGGTATAACTTTTCTTGAATGAAGTTGGATGTTACTACAATCAAGAACATTTATTTCAACATTTTCTTTAGCTTCAGCCACATAGATAGGGGATGCCTGTCTCATGTTGTTTGGATTAGTGATTGGTTGAGCTGGAAGTTGAGGTTGTTTCACCTGTTGTGTTTGTTGTGGTTGGTTCTATTTTTCTTGAAAATTTTGATTAGGTGTAGGCAGCAAATGCTGAGTTTGACCTTGATTTCTTTGTTGCCTTGGATAGGACTGGTATTGCTGACTCCACTGTGGTTGATTTTGCATCCAATGTGGATTATTCTGATTCTGATTCTAGGTTGGATTACTCCAACTTGTTTGTGGCCATTCTTGGGAATTTGTCCATTGAGAATAATTCCAAGGACGTTGGGGTGGTTCTGATTGTCCCCAAGGCATAGTCCAAGGATTATGCCCCCAATTTGTAGGAAAATGAGGGGGATTTTGGTTCTGAGAGAAATTTCCCCTTTTTTTGGTCCAACATAGTTGAGTTCCTCAATCTGACTCTCTAACATAGTTTTGAGTTGTGGTAGCAGGTGGCATTTATCAGTCAAATGCTTCTTTGAACAGATACTACAAATGGTTGAGATAGATGTTTTATTCAAAGGACACTCCTACAAAGCATGTTTATTTCTACATCTTGGGCAATAAATTGCCAAAGGTTCTATGGTTTTTGCTTTTGCAGACATTTCTCCTAAAGTTGTGTTCAATTGCACCAGAATATCAGTTTTAAAATTTGCAAGTTCCTCTATTAGGTCCTTCACATCAGTGCCATTTGTACTTTTTTTTCTTCTTCCCTACTTAGTGCGAGAGTAATTCCTATAGAGACCCATAATTTCCTCATTACTGAGAGTATTTACATCCCCTTTTCCCATCAAATCCAATACTTCTCTGGATTCATCTTGTAATCCTCTCAAAAATATGGTTTTGCATAACTCTGGTTCTACAAGTCCACATCTCCTTTGAACAAAGGAGAACCTATCAAGATAGTCTTCTAATGTTTCATCATCTTCCTGTTTAATCCTGAATAACTCATCTTTCCTATTCCTTACATGGAAATACTCCTGATATTTGTCTAAAAACATAGTTTCCATTTGATCCCAGGTTCGGATGGAATTTGGCTCTAAGCTCATGAACCAACGTAATGCTGAGTCCTTGAGTGTTGAGGGAAAAACCTTAAGTTTCTTATTGTCATTTACATAGTCATAGGTTTGACACACTACTTTGAATTCAAACAAAAACTGATCAGGATCTTCAGATACAACACCTCGAAAGGTTGGAAGTACTGAAGGTGAAATGGTTTTCATGGGGGAGTTTTGTGTTGGATTCAAATGGATAGGATATTCAAATGTTCTGGAAGGTTGGGGCATATCCTGATCATCTCCTTCATTATGGACATAGCCATGTTGGCCATCCCTATCTAGATTGCCTCCCTCTGCCATAGTTTCCTGTTCCTTAGGAACAGTTAAACCTATCCAAATTTCACTCTCAAGAGGTCCAAGATCCTCTGTTGATGATGAGTCTGATGATTTTTCTTTCTTAGGATGTTCTAATGATGATGAAGTTGGTGATTTTTCTTTCAATATTTTTGGTAGTTCAAACACAGGTGATTCACCCCTTAGGCATGAAGATCTTCTTAATGGAACAAGCCAGGGATCCTTTTGAGTAATTCTACCTTTTTCATCCCTAGGCTTACTCATTCATGTTTACTCTTGAATGACATAAATTATAGGTCAATAGTTGTTAATTTAACTAGTTGTTATATTCAGATTTTATCCTGAATTTTCATAGCTCAGTCTAATTAATAACTATTGGACTATTGTCACCTTCTAGCAACACTATTCCCTAGCAACGGTGCCAAAATGATGCATTGTCATTATGCACATCATTAATTCTCAATGAATTTGTCAATCCAGGGTAGTGTACAAGGCTATTTGCGAAAGGAGTGAACAGGGCTATAACTTAGGTCATTTGGGAGCAACAGGTCTTATTGGTGAAACCGATTGTGTGGGGGATTTAGGACATTTCTATCTCTAAATTGCATAATTTGAACTTTAATCTAATTGCAAAAATGGAAACTAATCATTAACTATAGAAATGAAATCCTAATTACAATTGCAGAATGAGATCTAATTATGTTGCAGAAATAACAGTTGCAGAATTAGAAGTCTGATTATAATTGCAGAAAGGAAGTCTATTTACTTTTGCAGTAATGGAAACCTAATTATAGCATGGAAATTAAGTCCTGTCAATGCTCTGTAATAGAAGGTTGTCAATATTCTATGCAGGGGTTGACAACAAAACACAAAATGCAGTAAATTGCAAAAAATAGTAAATTCTGGAAATGATAATCTACAGTAATTTGAAAGCTTGCTGAAAGTGGAGATTACAACCAAACCATTAATCACAAGATCATCCTAATCATAAAATAAGCTAAGATTGCAAATACTATTAGTTGTTTACAAGGAAATGAAAGGACAAGTTTTACAACTTATTCTGCTACAACAAAATCAGAATAAAAACCTGTTGTTAGTCCTCCTCCTAGGTCTAGAAGTGGCCAGCCTCCTTGTCCAGAAGAAGGTATGAGTCTTTCTCTCTCTAGATCTTACTCACACTCATTCACAATAACATGAATAAAAATAGTGCACTTTATTGATTCAAGAACATGATTACAGTATTGCTGCTAAAAACCTGTTACAGGACTGTAATAGTCACTTTTCTTATTATTACACTACTTGCCTATTTTCCCCTATCATTCTTCTTATTCTCCCCCTTTAGCTCAACCTGGATGGGAGCCATATTTATAGATGTCCTAAGATCTACTTACAAACTGAGAATATCTCATTTCTATCCTAAAGATCTAATCCTATTATGCTGCAACATTTCCTAGGTTTATCCTAGAAGAGGATCAAACTTGATCTTTTCCATAAATGGTGGCTTTGGTCGGCAAGGACGACAAAGTCAGATGGGAGATATTTTCCCTTACCCTTTTCAATATTTCTTTCCCTTTTTCCATCGTCAAAAATTGGTCAACAAGTCAAAAAGCACATTCTATTCTCATTCCGAAGATAAGTGGCTCATTCCGAAGAGACTGCATTTCTCATTCCGAAGATGTCCGCTCATTCCGAAGAGACTGTGTTTTCTCATTCCGAAGATGTCTGTTCATTCCGAAGAGACTTCGGAATGAACAACTGTGTGCTCTTCAAATGATTTCATCTGCATTTCTCAGGTGGGTTATCTCTCAGGATCAGATTTCAATGGTCTTCATCTCTTTCCATGTGTGAATTCCATGCCTTGCCATTTATTGGCAACTGGCTGGAATTTACATTGGAAAACCAGTTTTTGTTGCACAGTAACAGTTTGCTTGCACTGTTTGCTAGATTTAGATAAAATAAATGCTTGAGACATATTAAAACAAAACTAGTGAAATGTTGCTATCAACCTAAGCATATTTCTCATTTAGCAAGTCATAACAAAATAACATAAAACTATGCAAAAAGCTGTAAAAATCAGAATATAGTATTTCTAATACATTGATCATGCAAACAGTTAATACACAACATATTGAATCAACTTAACTAGCATATCAGATTAAACATAAGAGTTTTTAGGCAATTTCAATGTTCAAAACATGCTATGATTGAGGCATTTCCAGGCCTCATCAATAGATAGAACATAGGTAACTACCTAGACAGTCGAAAGAACGAAGAAGGATAAGGCTGATAGTGCACAACGAGGATAGAGTGGACATATTTGAGATGGAAATTATGGAGGATGCTAAGGAAGAAATGAGAGAAGAAGAGGTATCAAAACTTTCCTCATTGGCTCATCTAGGGCTATTATAGTAGAGGATGAGAATGTAAACTCAACAATTATAGGAAGAGTATCAAACACTACGAGGTCACAATGTGATATTGAGAGTGCAAGTAATCCAAGAATTGGATGGTACCATACAAATATTGGATGAACAAAGGGTAGTTAGATTACAAGAGATTAGAAGTAAACCTGAGGAGTTTGAAGAATTAACTCCAAGAAATGGAGGAGGAAACAAAGGATTAAGTACAAGTTTGCTACCCCACCAAGCAAGCAGCCTACGATAAAGGAGGGTGCAAAAGTACTTTGGCAAGATAAATAGGAGACCACTACATCACCTGAATTGCACCACAATGTAGTAGGTATGATGGATTCTAGTGATGAAGGAATGTCATGGCTGGTAAGAGAGCCTAGTATGGATGATGATGAACTGGAGAATCCTCATAATCCTTAGAGGGATCAAAGTATTC
Source organism: Wollemia nobilis (assembly GCA_028583015.1). Taxonomy (NCBI): domain Eukaryota; kingdom Viridiplantae; phylum Streptophyta; class Pinopsida; order Araucariales; family Araucariaceae; genus Wollemia; species Wollemia nobilis. Next base: position 2,837,200 of record JAQPPZ010000839.1, on the reverse strand, counting down.
CAATGAGAGCATTGAGACCAATGCAAGTTGGGAGAGTTCAATAGGACAGACTCGAGAATGCTACATAAGCATATGCAATAGCTCACCATTAGTTGAGAAGACAAAGGAGGGAAGTTCGATGATTGGAGAGATTGATGAATTTACCACACGACTGGGTAGAATAGAGAGAAGAGGGTCGGACTGAATCTAGCTCTGAAATAGACTTTTTTGATGATTATAGAGAAGTATTGGCATCTTCATTCCCCCAGATATCCTTTGAGGAAAGAAAATGGAGGCGTCGCTTGGTACGGGCTAATAGAAGAGTTATATCCTTGTGATATTTGTCATCAAACCAGAGTCCACTAGCTAATATTGAGTTGGTAGATATTACTCATGATGACTGAAGAATAAGAGGAAAAATTGGAGAAGGACCTCTAAGACTTCAACAAGGAAGAGGAAGAGGTAGACAACCAAAAATTGATGGAGACTTTAGTGATGTTGCAAGTAGAGGAGGTAGAGGACGAGGAAGATCCTGATCACCTACTCCTATATGGCCAAGAGATAACCTGCTAGCATATAGAAATTGGGTAAGGAACCCACAAGATATACTCTAAATAAGAGGCATGTTACGAAATGCGATAGGAAGATGCACATGGGGGTGATCATTCCTAAATTGATAGGGATCCCAACGAGAAGTAGGTAATCAAAAATTTCCTTGAGTAAGAGAAGAGTCATCAATAGTACGGGGATGTTTCATGCCTAGCAAAAATGAAAGGGGGAGATACCCACGTGGTCGAAACCTTACTGGTAGAGGGAGAGTAAACTTCGCAGATGGTGGAAACCTAGGCCAACAACGGACTCGATAACCAAATTTTGGAGCCAAAAATGATCCACAAAGATAGGCAAAGAAGTCACTCAAATAATAGTAGAGTGGTGAGGACACCACCACCATGGGATCAATCACCTACACGACGAGAAGAAGGCCTACCAAGGGATGAGACTCCAACTTGTCGATGTACAATTTTGAACTGTACACATTGTAGGAGGGGAAATGAATGCACAACAACATAATAGGTAGATACCAACCAAGCAGAGGTACAAGAGGATACAACTAATCGGAATGTTAGGGTTGAACCTCAAGGTCAATATTGGGATGGCGTCGTACAGGTGAATGTCACTGTGTGATTACCAAGGAGGTAAGTATAATTAGACTAGGATGAAAAAAAATGAAAAAAAGTTGTGCCTTAGTTGTGAAAATCCCTCGAGACGCAATTAGGAAGGGCAAGGTTGAAAATCATAAACTTCGGCCTCTCCAGAGAAAAAGAAAGCAAAAGTTTTCTAAGTTATGAAATCATACAATAAAAGGGTACAAGAGGGAAATCGTACAAAATATAGTCGTACAAGGCAACATTGACATGCAAATCGTACATAAAACCATACTGTACGATGTGGATCATACAATGTATGATTTTCCAACTAATTAATTAATGCGACATGCAGAAAAGCAACAATTGGAGGAAAAGAAAGGGAAAAAATAGCCAAATAAATGTACGATCTGGAAGTGACGGAGGAAGGTGTAATCATACAACGGACCAGAACCATACATTGTAAAAGAGGTATGATTTTTGGTATGCTTTTAATTGCAAAAGAGGAGGTTGAGTTAATCAGTGAGATGTTGGAGGAATGATCTCAACAAAAGAATTTGGATGCCGATTGAGGTGGATTGCAACAAATAGGGTGGAGATATCACCAAGTCTGCTACATGAAATAGAGGCATACTCATGACAACACCCTGGGCATCAGTTTTAGTCTTGTGAAAGGTGTGTTAATCATCCATGGAGGATATGAGGATATAGGCCATGGAGGAGACTGAGCCATTGGCGACCACACCTAGATAGAGCACCACCGAGGCACAAAGAGGAAAGGATGGCCCAAGAAGCTACCTCACAGAGGGAATTGAGGAGAGAAATACATGTACAAGAATGGGAAGAACACCTAAGCAGTGAACAAGAGGATGCCCAGGTGGAACTATCAAACATCATGTTTGTACAACACAAAGCGAAAGCATGCAAGAAATGGTGGAGTGACGAGAAGAACAAGAATCAACCTTGGAGGAAGACATTCAAAAATGCACAAGTGGTAGTCATTGCGTAGATTCCACACTTTTATAAGACATTATTCTAGAACTATCTTTTACAGATAGTTCAGGCATATAATGTAACAACGAGGACAACCTACGTCAATGTGGGCAAGAGACAAATGAAGGTGGAAGTTTCAACGAAGGTATTCTGAAGAACATTTGGGTTACCGACGAAATGCATGGAGATAGTCAAGAAATTTCTAGAACCAATAGAAGCACACCGTCTGGTTACCACCATGACCATTGTCAAGTTGATGATAGAGGCAAATATTTACGATGCAGGAATGTGTAGAATAAAATAGAGCTAGTTGCAAAGAGACAATTGGGCATGTGCAATGAGTATAGTAATGGCTCGATTGTTAGGGGACATAAGGGCAACTGATATGCCAATGTGGATGGCACAGTATGTAGAAGGTATTACATAGGGAATTATGTATGGTTGGGGTACCTTCCTAGAGAGAAGAATGCATGAGGCCTTGATGAAAATATTGAAGAAATTTTGTATGGCCTTTTAGGCAATAGGATTTCTACTAAATGCAATCATACAAGCGGGAATGCTATTTCCAGGATTGACGCCGCCTAGAGAAATCAGGTCGGACCAATCAATAATATTGATATGGGTAAAGGTTGTACCCATAGCAAAGAGTACTCTAGAGAAACCATGCATGAGGAGTGAGTGACACAAGAGTGAAGCTCAGGGAGATACCTCTCCAGAGGAGGATGCCAATGTACATCATCGAAGAAAGTATTCTAGACCATTGGAGTCGAAACTAGAACAAAAAGTACTTGCACAAATGTAGCAAGAGTATCTTCTCAAGCAAGAAAGGGAGAGTAGTCCAATAAAAATAGGGACAAGAAGACAACGAGAGAGAATGGCAGATAAACTAGTTCCAAAAGTACAGAGAAATGAACAGTTGGACTTAGAAGTGACGTAATTGGATGCGTTATATTAGACAAAGGCAGAGAAAATAGTGTAATATTCATATATATTTGATCATTTTGATAAGATGGATGCCTCTGATTTATTTAGAGGAATTGAGGTAGGGCATGATGTAGTAGCCACTACCTAGGATGAAGCGGGAGTTGGACCGGTACCATGGTAGAAGAGCCCAAGAAGAAGATTTGTTATAGAATTATAATAGGAGACTCTAGTAAGAAAGAGGTCCCGAAGAATACTAAAGTGCCATAAGAAAACGAAGCATTTGTTGCTCAATAAATGGACAACAAAGGACATGAAGTAGCTCAAGAAGATACAGAGGAGCCATAGGAGGGCTCAACTAGAATAGAAAAGGCTCAGGAGCAAGTTGAGTAGCGATATCAGGTAGAGATCATAAACATTATGGATAGCAAGGGAGACAAGAAAGTAGTGAAATAATCCCCACCTTGGGAAAATATAGATATCGAGAGAGTAATTAGAGAGCTTGGAGGAAGCTCTAGCCACCTTAGGGAAGAAGAAGACTTAAGAACTCCTATAGAGGAAGAATTGCGAGGAATGCAATCTAGTTATATTTTGGAAATACTATAGTTTCAGAGAATTACAATGGAATATGAGGCAAGTGTAATAGAGGATAAGGTGGAACATTTCTTTGCTTAGTTAGGCCATGCGATGAATAGTGCTAGAATGGAATTTTACATTGGCCACGTGGGAGAACTGAAGTTGTAGGAGCAACAAGTATCTCTCAAGTTGGAGAGGATAATAGAATGGGTGAGTAGTGCAGAGTGCATAAAGAGGATAGCAGATATTCATGTACAATATCCATGGAGGTTACTCAGGGAAAAGGTAACAACGATGTTAGGAAGAGAAGACTTGCCAAAAGGGACAATCACAAATTACAGGAAGGACCCGAGGATATATTTGGATCAAGTGAGTCATCCAACCTGCCCCATCAATATGATAGAAGTGGAATATAAGAGGGTTGCTACAGGAGTGTCCATTACCCTATGAAAGTTGAACTTCCTAACACATAGGATATAGTGGCTAAGTGTTGAGTTGGAAGAAATCCACCGACTTAAGGAAACACAGGTGGAAGAGACTACAACCACTCAAAAAGAACTGGTCACAATGGAAGATGAACTACAGAAAAGCATAACTATGGCAGAAGAGAAAATAAAGAAGCTGAAGGAGGATTTTTTAGGCCTCAGAGTAGAATTTGAAGCCAAGGTTATCATGATTGAATAGGAAAAATGATAGATTTTACAGATGGTAGAAGATAATATTAAGGAGTTTGAGGCACAACTCAAAGCAAAGGATGAGCATATGGCAGCTTAGTTGGCCGAAAAGAGTGAGAAAATGGCTACACAAGTCAAGCAGAAAGAAGATCTAACAAGGGATAATAAGAAGCTGAATGACATGGTCATGGATAAGCAAGCTCAAGGAAGGATTAAAGAAGACTAGGTTCAAGCTCTGGAAGTTGATATTAAACACCACTTGGAGACCATTGTATAGAAGAATGAGGAACTCAAGGCAGCTGCTCAAGCAGAAGCTCATTGAAAGGAGAAGTTGACAAAGAGTGCCTTCAACCGAGAAAAAAAAATGATGGACTTCATGAAAGCTGCCGAGGAGAAGGCTAACCTTCATGGAACCAAAGCTATCAAAATGGGGAGCTACGCAACAAAGCTGAGAAATGAATGAGAAATGTACAAGACACAAGTCAAGGACTTGGAGGTTGAAGTATCTAGATTGGAAGCTCAACAGAATAAGCAGAATGAGTTTTCGAGGATGCTGACTAAAGTAAAGGGGAGGGTAGATGTAGGCATCAAATCCACATCCTAGAAGAAGAAAAAGTGATTTGCTATATTTTGACAGTTCTGGGAATGAGTTGCTCAAGTTTTATAAAACCGTATAGTTGAATAAAATCATACAGTAGAAGGCAAAATCATACAGATGGATTGGCAAACTATACAGAGAAGTAGAAAACTATATAGGGTGCACCAAAATTCACTCAGATGTAATGGAAATGTAATTTTGGGATGAAATATCACATGGATTTGCTAAACTAAGGTGTAAACTTAGAAAAATACCAATATAATGTATTCAGTTGTAGATGGGCAGTTGTGAATAATGGATTGTATCAGTAACTGCTTTGGAACATCTTGGAAAATATTATATAAGGCCCCATTTTTGAATTTGTAGGTCTGGCTACTAGTTTACTGGTTATTAGTTGCTAGAATAGAGAGATAGAGATAATTTTGAGTTATTGCAACTACCTTGAAAGAGTTTTCCACATTGTAACTGAATTGACAACCAGTAATGAGAATAAAAAACATTGTGGATGATAGTGTATGGTCTTGTTGTGAATGGATAATGCATTGTGGATTAATCTTGTGTAATTGAGTTTCTATCTTACTGTTATATGTTAGTTTTTAGGTATTGTTGTAGCTTGTTGAGAAGATTGTCACTGGTGAATCATGTGGAATGATTTAGGAGAATGACGACATTGGTAAATGATGTGTTGAAGTAGACTGTATGATTTTTGGATGGAATTACTTGTATGGAATCTCTCACCAGCCCAGTTTGGATGTTTTGCTTGTGGAAGAAATTGTCTTATTTAGGCTGTTAAACCTTTAAAAAACATCTCAGAGAGAGATTAGAGTAGAATAGCATAGAAATTAAAACCTTCAAGTACCTGTAGTTCATATATTTCATACATCATACATCGTACAAATCATACAAATAGTTGTTACCCGATTTGGTAAAACATGCGATTGACAGGAATTTACCCGATTTGGTAGTTTTGGTAAATCAACTTCAATGATTACAAAACTATGTACGATAGACTCCAAAATAGCATATGTTAGTTTTACTGAGTGCAATATCATACCATATTGGCCACTGTATGATCTGAGATCATACAGTGTATGTAATTAGGGTTTGTACAAGGAATTGATAGTTCGTACAAGGGTAGTTCGGGTGATTAGAAGACTGTCCGATTTGGTCATTGAGATAGAATTGACCTAGGAATAATTATTGCCTCTGAAAAACACCTCCCCATCAGGAATGCTCCACCACTGTGTTACATAACACTTAAAACACAACTATACCTAGACTTAGGCTTCTCTCTTAGAGGTTTGATAAAAAAAGTGTTATTGTGGTCTCTTTTATATAACACTAGTTACTCGAGTGGGGCTATAACCACTTCCTCCAGCTAGCCTTATCTTACTCCCTCCAAAAGTAGCCCATGTTTTTCTATTTAAGAAGATGGTGGCTGAGGATGTACACTATATATCCTACTATCCTAGAGAGGCAGCTATGCTACACTCGGTTCGTGTGCTCTCCTTGGTGAGCTAGGCCCCACTCCTTCCCTTTTGAGGTCCTTTAGACTTTGGTCAATGTAGCTAAATAACACAAGCTTATACTAAGAGGGGGGGTGAACAGTATAAGACCACTTTTTACTTTTCCTTTATACTTCAAAACAGTAAAGCAACATATCCAAAGCAATATCAAAACAATGCACAAGATCATCCACAAAGTGACACAACAATTTCAACGTGGTTCATCCACAAAAATTTTCTCTAAAAGTTATCTCAATTTTTTTTTGAAAACCTTCCCAATTACAATGTTTATGAGCCTCAGCTCAAAGGAGATACCTTCCCCCAATCTAAATTTATGAGCCTCTGCTCAAAGGAGATATCTTCCCCTACCTCTGCTCTGGTTGATGATCCTCTAGAAGACCTCTGCCTCTGCTGCCATTAGCAAATGGAACTCTATCCACAGAAGACACCTATCTTCCTTACTCTGGCTAGAGACCTATGTCCTCAACTCTATCACCTCAAATATGGTCCTCAAATTTGCACTAAACACAGTCCTTCGATCTAGCACAAATGTCCTCGTCCTCTGTCTTTGATCAGTACCAAACACAGTTCTTCGGTCTGGTACAAATCTATCCTTAGGTTCTTCTCATAGAACCAATGCACCTCTATCCTCAAGTTCTTTGATAGAACTATCAAACTCAGTTTCACAAGTCCTCTGCTAGGACCTGTCCAATTCTACTCACAAGTCCCCAAAGGAACCTGTCCAAAACCTACTCACAAGTCCCCAACGAAACCTGTCCAAAACCTGCTCACAAGTCCCCAACGAAACCTGTCCAAAGCCTGCTCATAAGTTCATCAAGAAAAACTTGCTTGGCATGAACCCACAAAGAGAATTTTAGAGACCCAATGTGATTCATCAACCTCATGGAAGCATAAAGAGAATTTTTAGAGACTCAATATGTTCTATACTTAACTCCCAATCTCAATCTCAACTCAATCTCAAATCTCATAAGAATAATATAGATGAAGTAAGCTTTTCTCAAGAACATGAAACACAACCCAACAATTGCCAACAATGCAATATCTCATATAACAATGATACTCATGTTCTTTCCACAACCAATATCTTTTCTCAACCAATTGGGCTTCAACAACAATGCTCATAGACAAGGTTTAACCAACAACATTCAACTCAACATCAAACTTGAAGCATTCAACCAATCATCACAAGAAAAGGAAACAAGTAGAAATCCTTTTCCCTCCAAATATATTTGAACAAAACATCCACCAACACAAAATCACCAAATGCATAGAATAACTTGTTCAAATCAACTCAATGGAGTAAGCCCAATATCATGAATCAAGTAGAAGCAATAACTTGATAAAGCAAACTCTATGGAAGCAACTCAACCATCAACCTCAAACCAGCCAACCAAGGGTTTCACCAACTCAAAGCAAGTAGCAGGAATCACAAACATAAACCTTAGTGCACAATGCTTCCACTACCTCAAACCAGAATTATGCATTCACCAAAACTCTCATCAATGATAACAATGCATAAGTAGTCTTCAAAAAACTAGAAAATAGGATTTACACCCAACCAAAGGAAGCCTATTAGAATCCCTTTTCACTCCAAACTTATTTAAAAAAAAAACATACACCAATCATACTCATAAGAAGAATGTGCCCATACCTTATTGAAGTGAGGAAACCCCTTTGAAAATCTGCCACAATCACAAAATTCTTTTGCCAATCTTCACAAGGGTTAGTAGATCAAAAAATAATCAACATTACTCCACTTTTCAATAATCATCACAAAATCCTTTAATTGCACAACTTCCTTATCTCTCCTAAAACCACTTGTACCATAAAATAAAATAAATCACAACATTGCATAACCTTATAACTCCCAAAACCACTTATACCATCAAAGAAAAATAAAATATTTTATATCATTCATAAACATTCCACACTATTATTTTAAAACCTTTTTACTCCTCTCACATTATTTTTAACATACAATACCTTTTAATCTCACAAATATCTAAACCCTTATAACTCCCAATTGAAAGCTTTAAATTAAAGTTCAAACAAAACCTTATGGCTCCCTCTATGTAAAACTTATTTCTTTAAACTTTAATCACAATAAAACTTTGAGCCATACCTTTCAAAAATAAAAACTTAGTGAATGGGTTTTGACCCTCCAACCTTCATCAACTCATAACTGTCCACGACCACCTGCACTATTCACTTGGATGAGAATACAATAAAAAAAACTGATTTTAAGTCTTCTGAGATCTCCTAACAATAAAATTAATCACTGCTGTGTTTCGACCTGAGGACCTCCTTGCTAGGAGCGCTTACACACCAACCATCAACCAACTCCTCTATACCATCGAATAATGTTGGAAAGGGGCAATTTATTTCTTTTCTCCTTATTCTTTTCGAAGGATGCGCAACCTATATTTGTTGTCACTCTCGATTTTTGTGTGCCCTCTATATGCTGCCGCGTTATGGTATATTTCCTGGCACACTGTCCACACTAACTTTTACCTTTGTTATTTGTGCCAAGACCTTAAGGGCTATGCGACTCAGATCTCAACCACTCACCTTTGTATTTTTGCAAACTTTACTTCCTTCTCCCTTTCGATTGGCGTGCGCTCTGATCAAAGGTTCACTTGCTTATTTTTGTCATCGAAAAATCATTTTATCTCAACACTCCTTATTCCCGATTGATATCGCCTTTTTCGCACATACTTAAATGAATTTATTAGCCTCATTATATATGCACTTCGATGCATTACCAAACACGTCGGCTTTTCCAAACATGTCGAAAAATACTTTAATTTAATTTTAAAATATTAATTTAAATTTTAAATAAATACAATTTAAACTAAATATTTAAAATTAAATATCTTCATCACCGGGGCACCTTTTTAAACGAAACGAAGAGCCAACTTGGGTTTTAAGAAAAACCCATTTCAAATCTGTTGTCCATGGTTTTAAATAAAACCTTTTATTTTGTCTGCCTTGGTTTTCACAAAAACCCTTCCGCTTCTTGACATCAATGACAACATAAACACTTGAGCAAAGACAATGTACCCAATGTACCCAAAATTGCCAACAATATCCCCCTTTGTCATTGATGGAAAAAATTTACTAAAAACACATCTTCAAGAGCCAAAACTGAAATCACTCTCTTTGAAGTTTTGCTCCCCCTGACTTGAAGCTTTCCTCTTCACTTGAAGCTCTCCCCCTTACTCATATCTCTCCCCCTTTGTCATCAATGGAAAAGGGCCACCTTTGGGGCTCGGGACTAAGAATGAGCCTCTTAGCTTAGTCCCTCCCCCACCTCCTATTGAGGTGATTAATTCTGGGGTGGGAGTAAAACTCCCATTAGGCACTGATCATCATCAGCATCTATAACTTCCTTATCGAGTCTTCTCTTGAACTCTTTGTCCATATTCCTATTCCTGTTTCTGTCACTGTTCCTGTTCTTAGCCATGCATTGATCCTTGGACCTGTTCATACCACTGTTTCTATTCCTGTACCTTGGAAGTTCAGCTCTACACTGTCTAGCTATGTGACCTTCATTGTTGCACTTGTAACAAGTAACAATGTTATTTCTTTGAGGCATACCTGTTCTTTGAATCCATCTGTTCTGATTAAACTTGTTCTTGTTATTTGCCTTGCAATGAACTGCATTGTGCCCAAACTAATTGCAAGAGTAGCAATACCCATAAAAGAAATCACCACTTCTGAAAATATTATTTACCTTCTTCACTTGAGCCATGCAATGTATAGCCATGTGACCAAACCTATGACAAGCAAAACATCTGCCTTGAAACTTTCCTTTATTTGACTTCTTAGATCATGAAAACTTCTCCTTCTTCTCATTCCGATTCCATTTCTGTTTCTATGCATCTATCATTCAAGGACTCATGATCTGAAATACTTTCCTCATTAGAACTCTCTTCCTTTTGGAATCTCTTACTAGACTCTCCAACTTGTTTCTTGTGTGGCTTAACAAAACCAAGACCTATTTTATCTGTTGTCTTTCTTTGACCTTTGATAAGAGATTTAACCTTTTTGGAGCTTTCTTGAAACTTGTACATCTTATCCTTGTACTCCTTATTTTCCTCTTTCAACGAAGCCATTTTCTATTCTAATTCACTATACTCACACACCTTAGATTCTAACTCATTCTTGAGTTCTTGTGCCTTAGCCATAGAGACATAAAGACTTTCTATAAGTTCATCTCTCTCCATACAACATTCATCTAACTTATCCTTGAGTCTAGCATTCTTCTTTCTTTCCTTTTTCAAACCACTAAGAGCATTAGTAAGATCACTTTCAAGATCCTCTATTTGATTGCATTTTGAATTATCAAGGCCTTTTTCAAGTTTCTTATCACTAGAGGTGCTACCCTTTTCAAGAACCATACATGCATCTTCCTTATCATTTTCTGAAGCATCCTCATACATACTAGCAACCGAATCATTAATTGTGCAATCATCCTCAAGGTGACCACAATTTCCACATCTAAGACATTTCATGATAATGAATCTATGTTTTGGTTCTTCCTCTTTTTCTGATATGAACATCTCATTTTCATTATCACTTGAAGAACTTTCACTATCACTACTAGAACACTTACTTGCCTTGTCTAGGTAGAAGCTCTTCTTGTGTTTGTGAGAATACCTCTTTCCTTGATTGCTATGCTCATATTTGTTTTTCCTATGATGCTTGTGCTTTTCAGAATCCTTGCTCTTACAGTCCTGTTTATCTTCATCACTTTCATCCTTGGCAACAGTACAGTTAGTAGCATAATGACAAAACTTTCCACAATTGAAACATCTTATGTTCTTCATAATTTTGTGCTTTCTAGAGAACTTGCCTTTCTTGCTGTAATATGCCTCTTCATCACCAGAAGACTCTTCACTCTCTTGAAGTTGTTTACCTTTGGAATTCTTGGTAGCCTTGAAAGCTTCCTCCTTCTTGACATCAACCTTCACTTGAGTTCTTAACTCAAATGCTGCAAGTATACTATGGAGCTCATCTTTTTTCAACTTATCCAAATCTTTAGCTTCCTCAATAGCAGAAATATTTTCACTAAATATATTAGGAAGAGATCTTAAAATCTTATCACAAACATAATTTTCAGCAAGCTCAAGACCTAAGTCTTTCATGGAGTTAACAACTTCATCCATATGAAGCATGTAGTCACTAATATTTTCATCATCATTCATCTTGAGTTGTTCAAACATACCTTTGAAGTGTCTCAACTTGGCCTTTCTGACATTTGTATCACTTGTATGAACCACCTTCAACTGATTCCACATTTCACTAGTTGTATTGCAGTGAATCACTTTGGTGAGATCTGCTTTCTATAAGCCTTTCAAGATTGCATTCATTGCTTTTGAATTGCTGTGATGTAGGAGCCTCTCTTCTTTAGTATTAATACCATGTTCAGGAATAGTGTACTCATCTTCAATTACTTCCCAAACCTCATTCCCAAGTGCCATTAGATGAACCTTCATCCTTGCACTCCAAAGACCAAAATATGACCCATCAAGAATAGGTGCTGCATTGCCACTTGAATGATCCATTATGTTATTTACTAGCTTTTCCTTCAAGCTGTTAAACTTTTCGAAGGCACCTGCTCTGATACCAATTGAAGAACACAAGCTTATACTGAGAGGGGGAGTGAAAAATATAAGACAACTTTTTACTTTTCCTTTATACTTCAAAATAGTAAAGCAACATATCCAAAAAAATATCAAAACATTGCACAAGATCATCCACAAAGTGACACAACAATTTCAACGTGGTTCATCCACAAAAATTTTCTCTAAAAGTTATCTCAAAGTTCTTTGGAAAACCTTCCCAATTACAATGTTTATGAGCCTCTACTCAAAGGAGATACCTTCCCCCAATATAAATTTATGAGCCTCTACTCAAAGGAGATATATTCCCCTACCTCTGCTCTGGATGGTGATCCTCTAGAAGACCTCTGCCTCCACTGCCCTTAGCAAATGAAACTCTATCCACAGAAGACACCTGTCTTCCCTGCTCTGGCTGGAGACCTTTGTCCTCAACTCTATCACCTCAAAGCTGGTCCTCGAATTTGCACTAAACATAGTCCTTTGGTCTAGCACAAATGTCCTTGTCCTCTGTATTTGATCAATACCAAACACAGTCCTTCGGTCTGGTACAAATCTATCCTCAGGTTCTTCTCATAGAACCAATGCACCTCTGTCATCAAGTTCTCTGATAGAACTATCAAAATCAGTTTCACAAGTCCTTTGCTAGGACATGTCCAATTCTACTCACAAGTCCCCAAAGGAACCTGTCCAAAACCTGCTCACAAGTCCCCAACGGAACTTGTCCAAAACCTGCTCACAAGTCCCCAACGGAACCTGTCCAAAACTTGCTCTTAAGTTCATCAAGAAAAACTTGCTTGGCATGAACCCACAAAGAGAATTGTTAGAGACCCAATGTGATTCATCAACCTCATAGAAGCATAAAGAGAATTGTTAGAGACTCAATATGTTCTATACGTAACTCCCAATATCAATCTCAACTCAATCTCAAATCTCATAATAATAAGATAGATGAAGTAAGCTTTTCTCAAGAACATGAAACACAACCCAACAATTGCCAACAATGCAATATCTCATATAACAATGATACTCATGTTATTTCCAACAACCAATATCTTTTCTCAACCAATTGGGCTTCAACAACAATGCTCATAGACAAGGTTTAACCAACAACATTCAACTCAACATCAACCTTGAAGCATTCAACCAATCATCACAAGAAAAGGAAACAAGTAGAAATCCTTTTCCCTCCAAAGATATTTGAACAAAACATCCACCAACACAAAATCACCAAATGCATAGAATAACTTGTTCAAATCAACTCAATGGAGTAAGCCCAATATCATGAATCAAGTAGAAGCAATAACTTGATAAAACAAACTCTATGGAAGCAACTCAACCATCAACCTCAAACCAGCCAACCAAGGGTTTCACCAACTCAAAGCAAGTAGCAGGAATCACAAACATAAACCTTAGTGCACAATGCTTCCACTACCTCAAACCAGAATTATGCATTCACCAAAACTCTCATCAATGATAACAATGCATAAGTAGTCTTCAACAAACCAGAAAATAGGATTTACACCCAACCAAAGGAAACCTAGTAGAATCCCTTTTCACTCCAAACTTATTTCAAAAAAACATACACCAATCATACTCATAAGAAGAATGTGCCCATACCTTATTGAAGTGAGGAAACCCCTTTGAAAATCTACCACAATCACAAAATTCTTTTGCCAATCTTCACAAGGGTTAGTAGATCAAAAAATAATCAACATTACTCCACTTTTCAATAATCATCACAAAAGCCTTTAATTGCACAACTTCCTTATCTCTCCTAAAACCACTTGTACCATAAAATAAAATAAATCACAACATTGCATAACCTTATAACTCCCAAAACCACTTATACCATCAAAGAAAAATAAAATATTTTATATCATTCATAAACATTCCACACTATTATTTTAAAACCTTTTTACTCCTCTCACATTATTTTTAACATACAATACCTTTTAATCTCACAAATATCTAAACCCTTATAACTCCCAATTGAAATCTTTAAATTAAAGTTCAAACAAAACCTTATGGCTCCCTCTATGTAAAACTTATTTCTTTAAACTTTAATCACAATAAAACTTTGAGCCATACCTTTCAAAAAATAAAAACCTTAGTGTGAATGGGTTTTGACCCTCCAACCTTCATCAACTCATAACTATCCACGACCACCTGCACTATTCACTTAGATGAGAATACAATAAAAAAAATTGATTTTAAGTCTTCCGAGAACTCCTAACAATAAAATTAATCACCGCTGTGTTTAGACCTGAGGACCTCCTTGCTAGGAGTGCTTACACACCAACCATCAACCAACTCCTCTATACCATCGAATAATGTTGGAAAGGGGCAATTTATTTCTTTTCTCCTTATTCTTTTCGAAGGATGCACAACCTGTATTTGTTGTCACTCCTCTCGATTTTTTGTGTGCCCTCTATATGCTGCCGCGTTATGGTATATTTCCTGGCACACTGTCCACACTAACTTTTACCTTTGTTATTTGTGCCAAGACCTTAAGGGCTATGCGACTCAGATCTCAACCACTCACATTTGTATTTTTGCAAACTTTACTTCCTTCTCCCTTTCGATTGGCATGCGCTCTGATCAAAGGTTCACTTGCTTATTTTTGTCATCAAAAAATTATTTTATCTCGACACTCCTTATTCTCGACTGATATTTCCTTTTTAGCACATACTTGAAATGAATTTATTAGCCTCATTATATATGCACTTCGATGCATTACCAAACACGTCGGATTTTCCAAACATGTCGAAAAATACTTTAATTTAATTTTAAAATATTAATTTAAATTTTAAATAAATAAAATTTAAAATAAATATTTAAAATTAAATATCTTCATCACCTGGGCACCTTTTTCAAAGAAACGAAGAGCCAACTTGGGTTTTAAGAAAAACCCATTTCAAATCTGTTGTCCATGGCTTTAAATAAAACCTTTTATTTTGTATGCCTTGGTTTTCACAAAAACCCTTCCACTTCTTGACATCAATGACAACATAAACACTTGAGCAAAGGCAATGTACCCAATGTACCCAAAATTTCCAACAGTAGCCCCATGCTTCATCTTGGAAGGTTAATGTGAATATAAATAGGTTGATATCCTGTGTGACTTTGTTTACCCTTTCTTTGGCCCACTCCACAATATTTTTGGTGAAGACACATAAGCGGTAAACAAACTCACAAAAGGTACTTTTGGTGAAGACACCAAAGTCACAAACTGTTTTGATAACTTTTCATCTGGACCAAAGTCAAAATTTTGTATTTTTTTGAGCACAAACTCCTAGATGTTAGGATTTTGGATTAATTCATTCAGTGTGAACCCATAATAATTTAATTTATCCTCAACCTCCTGCTCGGTGTCGACAAATTCTTGGTCCCAGAGGAGCCAACTGGATTTTTTTTGCAGATACACAAAAACTTTAGAGTATTCCTTTGAAAAGTAACAAAAAATTCCATCTCCCAATGTAACTGCTCCTCCACTTATTTACATGTAGCTTTGCCTAAACTTTTTTATATAGGAAATATTGTATTTACTCTCTGATATTCTTATTGCAATCATTCGTGTAGAAGGCCAAAAGTGTACCTGGTGGCATAAATGTTATAAAATATGGAGGTAAGATCCTCCATATTTTCTAGTATCTTCTTCTTCACCCCCTATTTAAACTCATCGACAGACCCAAAGCTATCATTGGCCTGTGCTGCAATGGCCTAGTATGGAGCTAGCATTTGCTTCAATTGATCGACCTCAACCTGAAGCTGCTACACTTAAAGCTATAGTTTTCCTGCTTTGACAACCTTATTCTTTAAATATTCCATCTATTTTTCCACTACTGCTACCAACTATAATTGAGAGGCTAGGTGGGACTCCATTATATCCATCAGACCAAACTCTACTCTTATTATGCCCTTACCGATATCAATGGTGGCTTATTTTAGGCTTGGTGGTAAAGGAATGTCAAATGCAGTGGTGGACACATCACATATTTCCTATACAACTATCCCATAAGGCCTGATTACTCCTTTACTGGGGGATATTTGCTCCTCCATATCTTATATCTGGTCTTCTTCATCTGTGGTGAGCTGGAGTGCATCCCTCACCTTCACTAGCATAATATTTTTAGTGTTCGTGGTAGGAGATTCAGTTCTAGCTTTCTTCCTAGTGGGTGATTGCGTGGGACTTCTTTCTTGAACTTCATATTCTATGAGTATACTAGATAACCCTCCCATATCTTGAATTTTATTTAGAGCCTTGGAGGGAATGGGATGTTCTTCTTGGTTGATTACCAAGGTGGTGGAGAATAACGAAGGTTGGCCCACTGCCACATCGGTTTGCTTTGATGGACACATCAATGTTTGAGCTGATGATATGAGGCTTTGTGATTGCTACAAGGAGTAAGTGACTAACTCCTTTCCCTTCATTATGGTAATGGAAGAACTAGAAGAAGATGGAAGTTTCACCTACTCTTGTTGTGCTTCACCCACTATCCTCATCATGACCTTGAACAGGTCGGTATCTTGATGGACAACCTGGAAAGTGGGGTCCTAGAATTATTCTAGGGGATAAAATAGGACCAGTGGCACCACATTATCCACCAATAGTTCTCTGTGCAATCTTAGCTCAAAGCCATAATCTCCAACTACTTCTAATTTGCTATAAGACCTCGTATCCATTCTCCACACCAATTCCAATGATCGACCTTCCTTGATGGCCTTCTGCATATCATCCTCAAAGTCATCCTTCCTATGAGTAACTTGCAAGAGAGCAAGCTTGTTAGCAACAACTCATCTATGATGGCCATCGGGGTCATAGGGCCTCCACATGACTTCAAGGAAGCAATATGTGTCCATATTCCATATGGCTTACAATGTTGCAAAATGGCTGAGATATGTATAAGGTACCATTGAGCAAGGGATGGGTAGCCACAACAAACTTCCCTCATTTATAAGGAACCTTAGTTTTACCTCCTCGATAATATACCAGGTTATTTCCAAGATAGCTATGGAGGTAGGGAAGTGCTTGGGTAATGCCTTCAGGGGTAATTTAGAACCATATATCCTGAAATAAGAGAATTCTTCTATATAGAAGAAATTTCCTGCCCTGACCTCATGCAAAAATATCCTCCCTAACTCCAAATATGCTAGGTCCATTACCACACAAATGGGTGTGTACCATTAAGAGGATATTTTTGAAGGTCTTGTAGCTTGAGTACCCTTCTTGTATACATAGCAGCACATCCTGAATTGCAGATGTAGTTACCCCCCAATCGAGCACAAAGGATTTATCAAACTGTGCTACAACCAAATGAATAAAAAATGAATAATAGGAGAATGGAGGAAGCTCTTCCTTATTAGCTAATATGGCCTTCTGCAATTTTACCAATTCTCTATCCCTGTTGTCACTTATGATGTCCTCCCATAGATAAAGATGCATCTTGCATATCCTGTTACACTAGATAATTAGGAACATGACCTCCTTAGTAATGTGTTTTGTATACTTTGTCCCCAACACTAGGTTAATCATATCTGCATAGTCTTACACCCAAGGTCAGAGTAGGAACTTGTGGATTGGGAAAACCAAAGGCTTATACGTTCCTCTCTTCAAGAGCATCTATGGGAATGTGGTATTTAGCATGAAATTGACTTGGAGGGTCAGCATATGGAAGTCCCAAACCCACAAAGCTGTGGTGAGCCCGAACACCTATCTGATTCTATTGACTATTAATATGGACACAAACTAATTTGAATGGTCATAAATGGTTTTTTTTTGGGATTCATAGGCCACTGCTAACCATGCTAGGATATTTTAGGAGTGGTAAACCCTTGATAAAGTTAACTAGCCTATGTTGGTGTTCCATTTATTGCAAATTGGGCTTGATTCACTGCTATCTTATTGTTCTCTCATGAACAGACTCCTCAATAGCGTAGGGTGGCACTGGTTATCCTCTTCTGTGGGGTCAAAACTATAAATTTTCATACCTTTTACCTCTTATTGCTAGTCTGTTGTAATATACCTAAATAAATTTGGTGGGTTACTTAGCACCTTTATGTCCTAGGATCTCCCTACCCTTTTTGTAATCAATCATGCCCCTGTAATTCTCCCAATATGGGCATTGACATTGGGTACTCCTACTACAGTCGTGTTGGTAGAAGCCATGGAAGCACGTCTTTGTGGACAAAAAGGGTTTTAAAAGTTTTGCACTTGTCATGCACGTTTACACTAATGGCATGGGGGAGGTCCACCACATTTCATTTAAAGAGCTTGCATTAATTTGCTTAGGTGGGGCACATGCTTTTTCATTCATTAGGACTTTATGACTAGTTGTGCCATGGAGTTGAGTGCACCATGTCACTCTCCTTGTTGGTTGTGGATTGGCTATTTTTATGTATTCTTGATTGAGTTACGATGAGATGAGATCTTTGGCCATGTGGAAACTTTTTATTGATTTGGGTAGGGTGCGCTCGAGCGAGGCATGTGGTTTTTTGGAATGGGTGCACAAAAACTATGCCTCATTAATTCGTTGCATACCTCTAATAGGACTGGGTGCATGGATTTATGTTCCCATAAAAACTTCATGCACTCCATTGGGGGAGTGGAGCGTACAAACCTTGAGTTGAATGCATGACCTTGTGTGCCCATAAAATTCTCATGTGCTCTAAGGGAGTCGAGCGCGTAGATAGAAATGGTGTGCATGAGGTCATTTGCCCTTAAGACCTTGTGCACTCCACCTCATAGTGGAGTGCACAAACCTGGAGGTAGGTGTACAGTTTGGTATGCCAAACTAGACCCTTGTGCACCCCATTAGAATGGAGTGCACAGACATGACTTGGGGTGCATGGACTCGTGTGTCCTTTGGGACTTTGCGTTCTCCACTTGGGGGCAGAGCATGCATATTGGGATCCAGGTGCATAATCTTGTGCACTCAAAACACTCTTGCATGCTCCATTGGAGTGGATCATGTGGGCGAGGATGGGGGTGTGCAAGATCGCACACTCTCAAGACTTGTGTGCACTTCATTATCTAGTGGAGCACATGAAATCTACGATGGGTGCACGACCCTATGTGCACATAAGGACTTTCGCACATGCAAACTCAGTTTAGGGTGCATGAAGTCATGCACCCCTTGAAAAATTTGTGCGCACAACAATCCTGGGGAGCATGCAAATTCAAAGTGGGGTGTACGGAGTTATGCACCCCTTAAACACTCTTGTGTGCTCCATTCCCCTAATTGAGCACACAAACCAAAGTCGGGCACATAGCTTCCGACGTTCAAAGAGACTTTCATGCACTTCACTTGTGGAGCACGCGGACCTGACTTGAGGCACATAGGCTTGTGCACTCTTGGAAATTTCATGTGCTCCACTGGAGAGTGGAGCACATGTGCTCAAATTTGGGTATACCACCTTGTGCGTCCTTTAAGAAAAATAGGGAGGACAACAAAAAAACAAAAAACAAAATGAAGTTGTCTTTCGAGGCTAACAGGTGGTTATTAATCACCCTCTCAAGGTTATTAATCACCCTCTTAGATCCTAGGAGAGTGGTTATAAAAAACCCTCTTAACCCTAAGAGGGTGGTTTTAAACAACCCTCTTAGCCCTAAGAGGACATTTTAAAACCACCCTCTTAGGGTTAATAGGGTAGTTTAAAAGCACCCTCTTATGGTACTATTGGTCACAAATCTGCCACAGGAAAGGATTTTGTATACATATGCGCCCTAGACTTGGCCAACATTGAAATGCCGAGAGAAAGGGAAGTCTCCCAGGCCAACATCCAGAGAGGGCTGGCTCCCAAACTACTCTAAGCTGGTTTTTGAAGATAAGGATGCAGGAAAGAAATGGGAAAATGTTGAAAGAGAGGGAAATAATAGAAAGGAATGGAAATATGGCCGAAGTCGATGGTTAATGGGGAACAACCTTAGATAGAAAATATTCTTAAACCAGATCCTGAAACTTAAGTAGCAATAGATTATTAAGCGTATACGGAAATCGGATCAAAACTAGTCGTAGATTCGCCTTCAATTATACTTCAAACATTCAAAAAAATACAGCTAAATTCAGGACAACAGAATTCAACTTATATTAACACTGGACGAAACAAAAGTAAATCAGACAGAAAACAAAACATAAACAATAGTTTGGATCTCAAACTCAAAAGACGCTAAGAATAGGGCGAGACTGCATCTAGGATTTCTGCTTCAATTTATGCAAAAAGGTCTTCCTTCTTTGCTTGAGGTTTTACATTGGTATTTATAGAGGTGCCTGCCTCTTTCTTTCGTATTACAACATTTAAAACATGAAACAGATTTTGAAGAAATGATCCCCTTAATCTGCCTCGGAGAAATGACAGTCCCTATTTTAAATGGATTACAACTGAAGATAAATAGAAACAAAGGACCATATTTCTTCATTTAATGACCATTATTGGAGCAAGCCGAGAAGTTTTTAAGAGATCACAAATAGGACCCTTTAATGCTAGAGGCGTCTTTAATTTTGGTGGCTTCAAAAACTGCTTCAGGTTCTTCTATCTAGCGCACATCGGTAATCGACAACATTTAATCCTTGAGCTTCTTTGACCATGATCTCAAAATCCGTTGGAGAAATTTTAAAACATTACTGCATTTGATCTTATCTTCTTTGCATGTTCTCCTATGCAATTCTGAAGGAAAATGCAAACAAAAATGTATCGGGCCTTTGTTATTGCTTTTGTCATGAAAATGAGACAGGTCACGAAAATGCGACATCTCGCGAAATCGTGACACTTTTACCTTACTACCTTCTCTTCGCACCACCAAGTCACGAAAATGTGACCTGTCACAAAATCATGACATCTTTCTCTTCCTTGGCCTTCATCTTCCTGCAAGTAGAGAAAATGGGACATGTCACGAAATCGTGACAGTCCGTACCATTTTGCTCCGTTCGCGCTTTTGCATCGCGAAAACAAGACATGTCATGAAATCGCAACATGTTTCTGTCTTCCTACTTCTTCCTGTTTTATCATCGCAAAAGTGAGACAAGTCATGAAATCATGACATTCCGTACTTAGCATTGTCTTTCGGGCTTCTGTATCGTGAAAATGCAACATGTCACGAAATCACGACGTTTTTTTTTTGCCTTGTACTTGTCAGCTTTCGTCTCACGAAAATGAGACAGATCGTGAAAATGCGACATGTCGCGACATTGGGACATTTTTTCCATTTGGCTTGATCTCCACAATATGTCACGAAATCGTGACATTTTCTATCTTCTTGTCCTTTGATGCTTTTAGGCCGCGAAAATCTGACATGTCACGAAATCGTGACATTTCGTACAATTTGGCTGCCTCCTTGCTTCCTCCTCGCGAAAACGTGACATGTCGCGATATCGCAACAATTCTCCGCACTTGGTCCTTCCACCGCAATATGTCGTGAAATCATGACAATTTCCTCTTGCCTTCTTCATCATTGCCGCTTTTTGTCGTGATATCTTTAATCCCTTCCATGATAACGCGACATGTCATGATATCATGACAACTTTCTTTGGATCTGCCTTTTCTTGCCTTCTACCCGCGAAAACTTGACATGTCACGATATCATGATAGTTTTCATTGGTGCTCTTCCTTGCTGCTATATGTCGTGATATCGCGACGTTTTTCATTACTCTGCTCTGTGACCATTGCAAGTCATGAAAACGCGACATGTCGCGATATCACGACAACTTTTCATTTAGTTCTCCCTCACCGCAACAAGTCGCGAAACTCCAACATGTCGCGATATCGCGATAGTTTGACCTCCTTGCTGCCTTTGACTGTGTTGACCACAAAAACGTGATAGGTCACGAAAATGCGACATGTCACAATATCGTGACAATTTTTGTACTTAGCCAATTTTTGCATTTGACGCCGCAAAACTGCAACATGTCGCGATATCGTGACAGTTTCATCTTCTTTGCTCTAACACAAAACTTGCAGATATTTTTACATTTTCCCTTTCAAAGTGCTTGGAGGGACAAACAAAAGAATTAGTATCTCTACAATCTATGCATTCTTTTACATGAATAGTAACAACAAAAACAATGTGGCAAAAAATGCCAACATTCTTGGCGACTCTCGGGGTATACAGTTCTACTGTATGCATGAACCTCAGGCCTTTATCCATTGGGCAACAAAGTCAAGAAGCTGGAGGGATAGAAGAATTAAGTGCTGGACGTCTCTGCGGGCTACTGCAACAAGCTTTTGCTAGCACTCGACACTCAGAACAAGACCTGCAATAGAAATTTATAGAAGAGCAAAACTTCCTTTATTTCTTGAATGACTACATTTTGCCTAGCTCGGTTGAGCTGGGTAATCACTAGGTGTTGTGCAAGGATCTCCATGGCGGTAGTGAAAAGCACCTGAGTTGCAAAAATGGAAATGAATGGAATGATGACCAGTGGATGCGCAGGCCGTGGAATGGAAATGGTGAATAATGGAATGGTGGAAAATGGAGGAGTAGAAGTGGTAGATATAGCAACAAGGTGCTACTGTGCTACCAGCTGCTGTAAAACAGAAAGTGAAATGGAAGTGAATGGACTGGAGAAGGTGGTGTGAACTATGAAAAAAGTGTTTAAAAGCAAAGAATTAGAAGAATGGGGAAAGAAGAAATGAGAATATTAGAGAGGGGAGTAGAAACAACAGTAGTGGCTTGAGTAATTGTAGAAGAAGAAGGAATAGGAGAGGAAGGGAATGAAGTAAGGAAGTGGAAGGAAGAAGTAGAGGAAAAGCCACTATCTGCTGGGAAAGAAAAGAAAAAGAAATAAACATACCTGCGGGCTCACGAGCAAAAAGAGCCGAAGTTCACAATTTTTTTTTTTTTTTTTTTTTTTTTTGCATCTGTGTCTTCCATCAAGAAATGTAGGCTTTCAAATGAAAGCCATTCACTAAAATGGGAAGTGGATTACCATCCAATTCATCTAGATAAAATGAATTTTCTGAACTTGCACGGACAATCTGGAATGGACCCTCCCAAAGATCATCAAATTTCTAGTGCATCCCTGGCTTGGCCTTCCTCTCATTCCACTTTAAGACTAAGTCACCTATTTTGAATGTGCGGTCAGTAGAACCTTTATGAAACCATTTTGATACTACCTGTGAATGCTTAGCAAACTCATCATAGGCCAAGGAACATTGCTCTTCCAGCTGCAACAATTGAGCCAATCGTATGCTCATGGGATCCATATTTTCTTCATCGTTCGGGAATTCCTTCAATTGCTGCAATGCAGGTAGTTCTAAATGAATAGGCAATCTTGCCTCTTTCCCATATACCAGGGCATATGGTGAAGTCTTGATAGACTTCTTGATTGAAATTCTATCTACCCACAATGCCTGATTTAGCAGCAAGTGCCAGGACTTCTTATTATCCCCCAAGGACCTCTTTAAAATCTTCAACAAGTTCTTGTTTGTGGACTCTGCCAAGCCATTACCCTGAGGGTAATAATTGGAGGATGTCTTCAAAAAAATACCATATTTGTTTGCAAATTCACCTAACTTGGCTCCGATGAATGGAGTTCCATTATCTATGATAATGGCATCAGGAATTTTGAAACGCGTAATCAGTCCTTCAATGAAAGTAATTACCACTTCTTGATTCGCAGCCTTGGTTGGAATAGCCTCAGACCATCTTGTAAAGTAATCAGTAGCCGTCAGGATATACCTGTGTCCTACTGAAGAGTTCGGATCAATGATCCCAATAAAGTCCAACCCCCATTGTTGGAAAGGTGCTTCAACTTGAATTGGATGTAGGGGCAATGATGCATTTCTGATCCGTCTCGTATACCTTTGGCATTTATCGCAAGCTTGAGCAATCTTGAAAGTATCCACGAACAAAGTTGGCCAATAGTAACCAGCCCAAATAATCTTTAAGGCCATAGGCCTACCAGCGTAATGTCCTCCCGACATGCCAAAATGAAATTCCTCCAGGAGTCTAGCCTTCTCAGGTTCCTTCACACACCTTAGGAGAACTCCATCAATATTTTTGAAGAACAATCCCTCGGGCAACAATACATACCTAAGAGCTTGTAAGCGAAACCTTCTCCTTTGTGAAGCATTTAATTATGGGGGACATCTACCGGTTGAAAAATAATCCACAAGATCTTCTACCCAACCTTGGCCTTGTGAAAAGGTATTCCTTAGATTCCTTTCCTCAACAAGATCGCTCACTTGATAATCAACTATCTCAGAGGCCACAATTTTTGCTAATTACTGACATAAGGCTCTACCCCGCACCAACTTGGTTGGATGGATCTCACAATCAAACTCTTGAATTTTAGTGACCCAACCAGCACGCTTATCACCCATCTCGCCCTGAATGATAAAATTCCTTACATCGGGGTGAACGACATAGATGATCGTCTTGCTCTGGGATACAAAATGCTTGAATTTTTTTAGAGACTTCATGACAGCATAGACCTGCTTCTCAATGAAATTGTATCTCTCTTCATGGGGTAAGATAACCTGGCTAAGGAAAGCAATGGGTCTTTCATCCCCATCGTCTCCTTCCTATGTAAGTACTGCAACATAACTTTCATCCTCTCCAACTGCATACATAATGAAGTCCTTAGAATAATCCGGATTGATCAACACAGGGGCTTTTACAATTCTATATTTAATCTCCTGAAATGCGTTCTTCCTCTGAGTTGTCCACTTGAACTCCGCATATTTCTTTAATAGCTCAGTCATAGGCTTAACTACTCGAGAAAAGTCGGAAACAAATTTTTTGACAAAATTGATTTGCCCAAAGAAATATTGCAACTCTTTCTTATTGGCAGGGAGTGATAGTTTCTTCAAAGCTTTAGCTCTCGATGGATCAATTGCCAAACCATTCTTTGAGATGACATGTCCCAATAGCTTACCTTCCTTTACTGCAAAAATGGATTTCTTTGGGTTGATAGAAATGCCAAACTCTCGACATTTCTCAAATATCTGCCTCAAATGAAAATAGTGTTCTTCTCGTTTGTGTGAAAAGATAGTCATATCATCGAGATAGATGACAATAATCTTGTTTAAGAGCTCCCCAAACGTGATGTCCATGGCCCTTTGAAACATAGCCCCAACATTGGACAATCCGAAGGGCATGCGTTGATAGGCAAAGGTACCCCACTTAGTTGTGAATGCAGTTTTGTGCTGATCCTCATCCCTGACCCAAATTTGATTATACCCAGAGAATCCATCTAGCAATGAAAAATGTTGAGCTCCAGCAACAACGTGAAGGATCTGATCAATATGAGGCAATGGGTAGTGATCTTTCAAGGATGCTCGGTTCAAGTTTTGAAAATCTACACATAGCCGTATATCTCCATTCTTCTTACGAACTGGAACCAAATTAGCAACCCAAGTCGAGTGCTTGATCGGATATATAATCTGGGCTTGCAACATCTTTGCAAGTTCCGCCTTCATGAGGGCTTCAATCTTTGGATTCACCGGTATTTGCTTTTTCCTGAAAGGTTTAACTCCATCCTCCAGCTCGATAGTGTGTTGAATGATCTCCTTATCGTATCCCCTCAGATCTTCATAGCTCCAGGCCACAATGTCAGAAAACTCCTGACACAATTGTCTGATCTCTTGCAATTCAACAGGAGTGGAATCAGTTCCAATCTTAATGACCTTATCAGCCTCCAACTGAAGCTCCATGTATTCTTTTTTATCAACCTCGATCTGATGCTTCTTGGACCGATCATTCTGATCAAACAAGCTTTCTAGAGTGATGAGGCCTCTAGGAATGTGGTTATTTCGCAACTGAATCAACCCTTCAGTTTCTTCATGCTCCAAGGTCCTTCCCTTGATGGTAGCAGCTTCTCGAACCAAAAAATTAACAATTTTCTCATCGCTATCGAAGACTTGCCAAAAGGTGTCCTTATCTGGAACAGAGGGCCTATACACCATTCTCACTATTTTTGGCCTTCTGACCACCTGCTCAGTTGGTGAAAAATTTGCTCCCATGGAAGCCAGCAGGTCAACATATTTATTTTGTTCTCGTGGAATGGAATGTATGCTGAGAGCAGAGAATGATTCAAACAGGTCCCAGACCTTGTTGCGATAGTTCTTGAGATAATGGTGCTTGGACACACACTTATTGGTCACCTGATTGATAATTAACTCGGAGTCACCAAAAATTTGCAACTATTTCGCTCCAAGTTTTTTAGCCTTCTTGAGACCTAGGCATAAAGCCTCATATTCTACTGCATTATTTGTGCAGCTCCAAGTCAAACTATATGAATAGGATCGTTGAATCCCAGAAGGTAATACTAAAACAATCCCAGCTCCAGCACCATTTATGCATCGTGCTCCATCAAAATAGAGTTTCCAGAGCTGATCTTGACTTCCATCATTCTTCTCTTGAGCCTTTTCTGGCTTAAGAATGGAATAACATCCCAAGTCAGTTTCCATCATGGCGTTGAAATTGGCCATAGAAAATTCATTTTTTGGGTGGAGCTCTTCCAAAGCTTCTTCCATTAAGTCAAGCTCACCAAATTCTTCAGACATCATGTGCACTGAATTTGCTAATCTGTCCACTTCATCTATTCTCTCCACATGAAATGTGGAAGGCTTCTCATTGAAAATATTCACCTTTTTCCCTTTATGGAGTACCTCCAAATGAGTAAAATCCAAAGAAACGTAACCCCCAAGTTTAGCCGTGAATTCTCGGGAGAGACACATACCAAAGCATGGCTCCAGGTCCACCACTATGATCTCCTGGATCACAGTAATCTGGGGCATGGCGTGCAGGGAGATAGGAACATCCTTAATTACGCCCACTATTTTTATCGAGGTACCATCTAGCTGCAAAACTCCCATGCTAGTTCTTGTATATTCCATGCCTATGACATCACATACTGCCTTTGGCATGACAGTAGTAGCTGCTTCTGAGTCAATAAGGCAATTATGCACCACATGTCCCTCCATTCTCAATGAAAGATAAAAAGGTGGTGGCCTATTTTTTCCTGAAATTGAAGAAGTCAGAGTTTGAGATAGAACTACCTAGGCTGGAGCCTTCCCCTTACTTTGTGTGCTCTTCAGGGATTCTTGTAATATATTTACCTATCCAAGCAGCTGCAAAGTGTCATACAGACTTACCTTAGCTGGTATCCTTTTGAGTTCTTCAACGATGTTGTACTCCAACGAGATCAACTCTTTCCCTCCGCTGGCAGATTCAAATCTGCTTCTATACTACTGGGTGGCCTCCACTCGTTGTCGTTTAGTCAATGATGGATACCGCAACGTCGCTCTAGCTTGTTCTTTTGTTTCTGTTTATGGCTAAGAGACAAAAGCTTGTTCCTTCTCTTTTGCTTATGGTGGAAGTGGATCCTTCGGCAAAATAGGTGGTTGTTGTGGAGCTGGAGAATCATGAGTCTTTATAGGTATTTGCTACTTTGTTGCTTGCATAGGAGGCACTTTCAATGGCTCCATCTTAGCCGGATCTACCAACATTGGTTTCTTGCCGCTGTGTGTCAAAACTGCCATGTATTCCTCAGGAGACTCCATGAAACTCTGATCCACCTCTCGAATCATGTTTACACGGCTTCCCGCAAGAACTTGCAAATAATTTTGGTGAACCATGCAAGTGGACTCGTCATGTGGGTCATTGCATGAAGAACACCAGTATGATAGCTCATGTGTAACTTTAGAAGGGCCAGCCTCTTCACTTACCAGGATCGTTGAGTTCCTCTCAGGTACCTTCTCTATAGCCTTGCCAGGAGTAACTTGCTCTCTGGTTACCACCGAAACAAATCTTCATGGCTGATAGTTCCTTTTCACCTCTCTCCGCTCCATAGATGTCATCTTGTTGGTGAGAGCTCTCATGGCCGACTGCATTTCTTGCAAAACAGCCAATTGAGGATCTAGGCTTGTGGACACAGGTGGTGCAGGTAGAGGTAATGGAACTAGTGGAGAAGGTAATGCAGGAGTTGGAAGTGGAGAGGTTATCTGTGGAATGGGAATCATAGGTACTGAAGGTATGGGAGGATTCCAGGAAGATGAAGGATATATGGATGGAGCAGTGTAAGATGTAGGGACTGCACCTGTATGCTGGTATTGTGGAAGCTCGAGAAAAATAGGCATAGTTATTTTTGAAGGCAACTTCCCAACGACAATCAAATCGGCCTCAGCCTTCTATGCTTGGGCATACAGTGCAGGAAAGGTTTGAACACCGAACATCCTAATATTCATACCAATATCTGAATGGAAAGCCCTAAGAAAGTACAATGCTACTTGTTCATGAGTAGGGCGAAGACCCTCAGGAACTCTCTGCCAAGTTCGGGCAAACCTAACATTGAAATCCACTATCTCCTCTTGAGGATGCCTCTTGATATTATTAAATTGATGCACTAAAGAAAATGGATCTGCTTGCTCATTGAAACCTTGGATTAACATCTCTGCTAATTGATCCCATGAAGTTATGGAGTTGGGAGGCAAGGATCTATACCAGCACAAAAACTTACCTCGGAGTGACAGGACGAGCAATTTGATCATGACATCTTCATCTGTGATGTTATGAATTGAAGCCAAGGTTGCCACATCTGACACATGCTCGTACATTGTCTTTCCAGTCCCATCATATGTAGGCAAGGATTTTATTGCTATAATAGGAACTGGATTTTGAAAAGGCAGATCCAACGCTCCCGAATAGTTCCAAGCAGGAACTCGTCATGGAGGAGGTTGTTGACCAGCCATTTGAACCGCAGGATTTGGATCTACTTGCAAGCTCGTAGCAGTACTGGGAGGAGTCAGAGATGGCACAAACTAACCTGCTACCTGCAAAGAAATAACAAACAATGGGTTCACAGGTCTTACCACTCTTGAGCGCTCCCTCCAGTTTTGAACATCAATCTCAAAGAATTCAACTGGATCTTTTGATTCTTTGGCACTTGATCTCATGATCATGAAGCGAAGATTCTCACCAGCTTCAGGATTAGGATTTCTAGGTACTTAAGAATCGCCTTCAGCAGAGTCACCAGATGAACTTATAATCATCGCTTTTGAGGTCAAGACAGTTCATCAATATCTTGATTCCTTCGGGTGTTAAACAATGGAACAGTCAGTCTCACCGATTATGGATCTTTGGGAGACAGAAATAGTCTATCCCACCGGGCATGCCAAAAATTGTTGGTCACAAATCTTCCATAGGAAAGGATTTTGTATACATATGCACCCTAGACTTGGCCAACATTGAAAGGCCGAGAGAAAGGGAAGTCTCCCGGGCCAATCTCTAGAGAGGGCTGGCTCCCAAACTACTCTAAACTAGTTTTTGAAGATAAGGATGCAGGAAAGAAATGGGAAAATGCTGAAAGAGAGGGAAATAATAGAAAGGAATGGGAAATATGGCCGAAGCCGATAGTTAATGGGGAACAACCTTAGATAGAAAATATTCTTAAACCAGATCCTAAAACTTAAGCGACAACAGATTCTTAAGCGTATACGAAAATCGGATCAAAACTAGCCATAGATTCACCTTCAATTATACTTCAAACATTCAGATGAAAAATACAGCTAAATTCAGGACAATAGAATTCAACTTATATTAACACTGGACGAAACAGAAGTAAATCAGATAGAAAACAAAACATAAACAATAGTTTGGATCTCCGACTCAAAAGACGCTAAGAATAGAGCGAGACTGCATCTAGGATTTCTGCTTCAATTTCTGCAAAAGGTCTTCCTTCTTTGCTTGAGATTTTACATTGGTATTTATAGAGGTGCCTGCCTCTTTCTTTCGTATTACAACATTTAAAACATGAAATAGATTTTGAAGAAACGATCCCCTTAATCTGCCTCGGAGAAATGATAGTCCCTGTTTTAAATGGATTACAACTAAAAATAAATGGAAACAAGGGACCATATTTCTTCATTTAATGACCGTTATTGGAGCAAGCCAAAAGTTGTTAAGAGATCACGAACAGGAGCTTTTAATGCTGGAGGCATATTTAATTCTGGTGGCTTCAAAAATTGCTTCAGGTTCTTCTATCTAGCGCACATCGGTAATCAGCAACATTTAATCCTTGAGCTTCTTCGACCATGATCTCAAAATCCGTTGGAGAACTTTTAAAACATTACTGCGTTTGATCTTATCTTCTCCGCATGTTCTCCTATGCAATTCTGAAAGAAAATGCAAATAGAACTGTATCGGGCCTTTGTTATTGCTTCTGTCGCGAAAATGAGACAAGTCACGAAAATGCGACATGTCACAAAATCGTGACACTTTTACCTTACTGCCTTCTCTTTTGCCACCAGTCACAAAAATGTGACATGTCGCGAAATCGTGACGTCTTTCTCTTCCTTGGCCTTCATCTTCCTGCAAGTAGCGAAAATGGGACATGTCACGAAATCATGATAGTCCATACCATTTTGCTCCGTTCGCACTTTCGCATCGCGAAAACAAGACATGTCACGAAATCGCAACATGTTTTTGTCTTCTTGCTTCTTCCTGTTTTATCATCGCGAAAGTGAGACAAGTCGTGAAAATCATGACATTTTGTACTTAGCATTATCTTTCGGGCTTATGTATCATGAAAATGCGACATGTCATGAAATCGTGACATTTTTTGTTTGCCTTGTACTTGTCAGCTTTTGTCCTACGAAAATGAGACAGATTGTGAAAATGCGACATGTCGTGACATCGCGACGTTTTTTCCATTTGGCTTGATCTCCACAATATGTCGTGAAATCGCGACATTTTTTGTCTTCTTTCACTTTGATGCTTTTAGGCCACAAAAATTTGACATGTCACGAAATCATGACATTCCGTACAATCTGGCTGCCTCCTTGCTTCTTCCTCGCAAAAACTCGACATGTCGCGATATCATGACAATTCTCCGCACTTGGTCCTTCCACCCCAATATGTCATGAAATCATGACAATTTCTTGCCTTCTCTATCGTTGCCACTTCTTGTCGTGATATCGCGATGTCTTCCTCCTGCTTGGCTTCGTCCTAAAAAATTTCATGAAATCGTGACATCTTTCATCCGCCTTGTGTTTATCTTCAGTCCCTTCCGCGATAATGCGACATGTCGCGATATCACGACAAATTTCTTTGGATCTGCCTTTTCCTACCTTCTACCCGTGAAAACTTGACATGTCGTGATATCATGACAGTTTTCATTGGTGCTCTTCCTTGTTGCTATATGTCGTGATATCGCGACGTTTTTCATTACTCTGCTTTGTGACCATTGCAAGTCGCGAAAACGCAACATGTCGCGATATCGCGACAACTTTTCATTTTAATGCTCCCTCACCGCAACAAGTCACGAAACTCCAACATGTCGTGATATCACGATAGTTTGACTTCCTTGCTTCCGTTGACTATTTTGACCACGAAAACGCGACAGGTCACGAAAATGCGACATGTCACGATATCGTGACATTTTCTGTACTTAGCCAATTTCTGCATTTGACGTCGCGAAACTGCAATATGTCGCGATATCGCGACAGTTTCATTTTCTTTGCTCTAACACAAAACTTGCAGAGATTTTTACATTTTCCCTTTCAAAGTGCTTGGAGGGACAAACAGAAGAATTAGTATCTCTACAATCTATGCATTCTTTTACATGAATAGTAACAACAAAAACAATGTGGCAAAAAATACCAATGGTACCACCCTTAAAAAATATAAGAAAACATGTGTGTTGATTTTATATAAGAAAACTATCTTCAATTGAGACATGTTGATTGCTTGACTCAAAAACTATTTGATGTAAATTATTAGCAACAAGGTACTCCCATAAAAATTATTGGTTCAAAAACCATTAAGAGTACTATTTTTGTGAAGGGCATCAGATAATTATAACTGAAAGCATAAATTATTACTGAAAGCACACAACTAGCTCATGAAGTCACAATAAAAATGCAAATATAGATATGAATGACATCAAAAGATGTTATTTGTGGTGGTGGATTATTTTAGTAAAATGTGTGTGTTGATTTTATATAAGAAAACTATCTTCAACAAAGATGCAATGCAACATTGTTATTTTTATCCAATGTATGGTGCACTTCAGGCATCCAAAATCCATGGTTTTTAGTAAGGATTCATGATACTTGGAGTTGTTTTGGACCACATTGTAAGGTAAAATATATATGAAAGTGGGACATACAACTACATTCCAACCACAAATTGATGGATAAACCAAATTAGTGAATCAAACATTGATACAATTGTTGAGAAAATATAAAATGAAGAATTCCAAGACTTAGAATAAAATATCAGCATGTGAATCCTATAATCAGGCTATTCATAATATTAAAGAATGTGATTTTAGTTGAGACGTGCTGATTGCTTGACTCAAAAATTGTTTGATGTAAAACATTAGCAACAAGGTACTCCCATAAAAATTATTGGTTCAAAAACCATTAAGAGTACTATATTTGTGGAGGGCATCAGATAATTATAACTAAAAGCACAAATTATAATTGAAAGCACACAACCATCTCATGAAGTCACAACATAAATGCAAATCTAGATATGAATGGCATCAAAATATGTTATTTGCGGTGGTGGATTATTTTAGTAAAACATGTGTGTTGATTTTATATAAGAAAACTATCTTCAACAAAGAAGCAATGCAACATTGTTATTTTTATCCAATGTATGGTGCACTTTAGAAATCCAAAATCCATGGTTTTTAGTAAGGATTCATGATACTTGGAGTTGTTTTGGACCACATTGTAAGGTAAAATAGATATGAAAGTGGGATATACAACTGCATTCTAACCACAAATTGATGGACAAACCAAAGTAGTGAATTAAAAATTGATGTAACTATTGAGGAAATATAATATGAAGAATTCCAAGACTTGGGATAAAAGCTCGACATGTGAATCCTATAATCATGCTATTCATAACATTAAAGAATGTGATATCAATTGAGACTTGTTGATTGCTTGAATCAAAAACTGTTTGATGTAAATTATTGGCAACAAGGTATTCCCATAAAAATTATTGGTTCAAAAACAATTAAGAGAACTATATTTTTGGAGGGCATCAGATAATTATAATTGAAATCAAAAGTTATAATTGAAAGCACACAACCAGCTCATGAAGTCACAACAGAAAATGCAAATCTAGATATGAATGGCATCAAAAGATATTATTTTTTGGTTTGAGATCTAGTATGGTTGTATTTAAGGGAATATGTGATTCAAACATAAGGTAAGAAGTATGGTATATTTGAGATACTTCACTTTATAATAATAAACGAGTTCAATTTAGATGTTATTGCATATGCGCATGCACTCAGTTTTCAATATGGAGAATCTAATTTTTCTTGATCCATCCATGTCGGATGAAGAGGATGGTACCCAAAAAAATTTGCCATTAATTTAGGGCTTAGCCCTAATTTTCAAGAGAATATAGCTAAGTATCCAGTACAAAAGAGAAAGATAAATACAACTCAAAGAGAAGAGAAAAAGTACATAATATTTACTTTAAGTGGCAACAACTAGGCATGGAAATATGATATTAGTTAAGCAATACAGGAAAAAATCCCCTGACTTGGTTAGAAATCAATTCTTGTAGGGACAACAAAAGGACTTGTAGATTCTCCAAGACTGAATCTAACCACCACCGAGTAGTTACATTGATGTGTGTTTTATCACTTTCATTTGTAGTTTAAATTTGTATTACTTACAAAATTAATTTTGAATTTATCTAACATTAATTATGATATGAATGAAAAGAAATCCAATGAAAATTTACATTTTATTCCATTTTCATATTTGGCCAAGTACCTTGGACCTTTGTTTTATTCCTTTGCATCAATTAGAATTATCATGAACTCCTTTGATACAAAAGGTAGAGCCCCAACAGTGTACATAATCATTCGACCATCATAAGTAGATAGTATCTTACCCAAAAGGGTCTCTTTGTAAATGGAACATAGACATTAGTTCTTAAAAAAATTAAAAAACACACATGCAACATACTATCATGTCTAGGTCTGAGATGTAGACCAATTGGTTCCTCCTGTTGTAATCACAATGACATTGAGAGGGGGGGTGAATCAGTGTGTTCTTTAAAAACTTCTAAAACAATTAGATTATAAAACCAGTAGCAGTTTAAAGCAGATAAAAGAGATACTAAATGCATCAAGAAAGCATCACACATAACACAACATTTTAACGAGGTTCACCAATGTGGCTACTCCTCAAAAAGACTGCTTGGACTACCATCCAAATCTAGTCAATGCAAAGCTACAACTTTACATAATCTTTTACCAGCACCAACTGGAAGGAGCACCAACCCTTTAACTTTATCTACTTCAACAGAATGGAGCACCAACTCCTATTTTACCAGCACCTACTGGAAAGAGGCACCAACCCCTTAATTTGCCAGCACCAACTGGACAAATTGTTTACCAACACCAACTGGAAAGAGGCACCAACCCCTTAATTTGCCAACACCAACTGGACTTCAATATTGAATAAAAAAATGTTTGACATATACCTTTGTTATTGCAAGACTCTAACTAGTCTACATCACCTTTGCAATCTCTGTGCACTCTGCTCTCTCTTGCACAATCACTTCACACAGTTTGTTGCACTGCTACAGCCAGACTTTGCAATCAACTTTGCCCTTCACGCTTCTCTGCACACTCTGCTTTCTCTACGCACACGCTTCGCACACTCTGTGTCGTTTCACATTCTGCTCTCTGCTCAACACGAACTTCACTTTCACAAACACTATGCTCGCATTCGCACTTTATCTTTACACCCCACTTTTCAAACTCGAAGTACCCTTGCTTTTATAGAAGAAGTTTTAGGAACAAACCCTAAAAGAACGTCGGTTGAGAAACCCTAGAATTTGTCAACTACCAAACCCTAAAATCAGTCAGCCCGCATTTAACTTTGTCGGCCTCAAACACTTCTTCCACCTTCGTCACTTTCCTGTAGCTTATTGCCGCGAAATAGTAACATGTCGGCCCTTTTAATTTAATTTAATATTTTAATTTAAATTTTAAATAAAATAAAATTTAAACTAAATATTTAAAATTAAATATCTTCATCACCGGGGCATCTTTTTCAATGAAACGAAGAGCCAACTTGGGTTTTAAGAAAAACCCATTTCAAATATGTTATCCATGGTTTTAAATAAAACTTTTTATTTTGACTGCCTTGGTTTTCACAAAAAACCTTTAAAATTTAAACTAAATATTTAAAATTAAATATCTTTATCACCGGGGCATCTTTTTCAACGAAACGAAGAGCCAACTTGGGTTTTAAGAAAAACCCATTTCAAATCTGTTATCCATGGTTTTAAATAAAACTTTTTATTCTGATTGCCTTGGTTTTCACAAAAAACCTTTTCGCTTCTTGACATCTCAGGTTCTGAAGACTTCTTCTTCTCATTCTGAATTATGTTTTCTGTTTTTGTGCATCTATCATTTAAGGACTCATGATCTGACTAACTTTTGAACTTTATCCTCTGCATCTGAGTGACTTCTGAACTGCCTATCCATTGCATCATTAGATCTAACTGACTGTATTGACAACAATGACAATCCTCCTGCAACACCTTGCTCAACACCGAACTCCTATCCATTGTACTTTGGCTGCACCTTGCTCGTTCAATAAACTCTTGTCCATTGCATCAATAAATCTGTCTAATCGTGTTGACAACAATGACAATACTGTTTCGTTGCACTTTGCTCAACAATCTCCCCCTTTGGAATTGTTGGCAACACATGTGCAATTTTCCTATAAATCTTCTCCCCCTTTGACAATAATACCAAAGGGCTGCTGCAGACTCCCCCTAAGTCTATGCACAACATTCTTAGACACAAATTATTACAATTAGCAAATATTCCAAGCATGAACAAGAAGAAAAACAAATACACAAATGCTCCCCCTGAGTCCAAGACCACTTCATTTCACTGATTGACAACATCATGATAAGCATAATAGGCATCAATAAAATCAACAATGTGAATAGCAGTAATAACCATTGAATGACACCATCACCATCAACTTCACCAATATAACATGTGTAAGAACATGACCGAACCACTGTCTTCTGTGCAACTACCCTCTGTTGCTTTGCAAACTCAAACTTGTCCACTGTTAGTGAAGGCATACAATAATCTTATATAGCCAAATTTTTTTTTTCTGCAATGCCAACAACATTTGCATACAACTTCACCATGCATCTTGGATATATTCTCAACAAGCTTGAACCTAATGACAACTGTTTGTCTCTCTCTGCAGTGAGAATCCAACAAGCTACCTCAATCCACTTTCAACTCTATGCAAGTACCAAACACTGTACCACAGCACAACCAACATCTTTTTTTCTTCTTTTTTTCAACCAATTAGGGCTTTAGCAACAATGCTTATAGACAAGGTTTAACCAACATCATTCAACTCAAGATTAACCTTGAAGCATTCAACCAATCACTACATGAAAAGGAAACTAGTAGACATCCTTTTCCTTCCAAAGGTATTTGAAAAATACAGCCACCAACATAAATCACCAAGGCAAAGAATAACTTGCTCAAATCAAACTCAATGGAGTAAGCCCAAATCATGTATCAAGAAAAGCATTAACTTGATCAAAACAACCACTATGAAAGAAACTCAACTATTCATCACCAAGCTGGAAATCATCCTGTCTGCTCATTAAAAAACTTTTTCTTTTCAATCTTCCCATTCAACATGCTGATTTCACTTTTGTCACCGAATTGACAAGTGACTCACATCTGTACCAATTTTTGTCCAGCATTGCAATTTTATGCCAACTCTTACTTTCAACTATGCATGTCGAAAGAAGACATTTTTTCAAACACTTTATGGCCAACCGTAGTGCACCTTACTCAGCCTCAAGCTTCTTATCCTTGGACTTTCATCCTCAGATACCTAGACAAATACATAGGAGCATTAAAATAAAACTTTAATATTGCTCCTCCTGAGGATGTGCCACCTGGAGTTGCTTAGAGCAATGGCAAAGTAGCCTCCTTCAGTCCAAGGAGACACAATTTCCTTTCTTTTGTCTTTCTCCAGACTTTCCTGAACTTGGGCTTGGGTTTTTCAACAACATCCCTATTTTGCTCTTGTTCGTGAACTTGAAAATTTCTCTTGTGGGGTTGTCTCTTGTGCATTCTTGATGGATGATTATTTTCTTTTCTTTTATGCACATGATATGTTCCTTGTCGGTGTTGTCCTCTTTGTGTCTGATGAAATCTAGGGTTTTGCCTTAGATTAGATATAGAAGTTCTTGGACGAGAACCTTGCTATGTGCCCTTGACCGTTGCATTTAAAACATTGCACATGTTTTATTCCCTGTCCGTATTGCATTCTATGTGTATGATGAAATCTATGGTATTGCCTTAGATTGGATACGAAGTGCTTGAACAAAACCTTGCTATGTGCCCATGGCCATTACATTTAAAACATTGCACAGGGTGTTCACTCAAAAAAACAGAAGTATTTTTATCAACATAACTCTTTGATCTATTGTTCAATCCACAATAAATTGCCTTGTGACCAAAGTGGTTGCATTTAGAAAAATAGCCATAAAAAGCATTATTATTAAAAGAGTGAGAGTGAGAGAACCTCTTTTGTTGTGGTTGCTTTGCTGTAGATCTTCTTTGATATTTTCTTCCTTTTGAGGATTCAACTTCAGACTTTTCTTGTTTCAATCCTTCAACCGAGGACTTCTTCTTCTCTACATATTTGGAGGATGAAGGTTGTTCAGCTTCATATCCAAGACCAAACTTAGCTGTGGAGCTTCTTTGTTGATTTATCATTGTATCTAGCAACTCTATGCTCTTCTCAAATTTGAGATTTATATTGGCCTCTTTTAGTTGTTTCTTCAATGAAACAATCTCTTCTTCTTGTTGGTAGCATACAGTCTCTTTCTCATTGATCTGAGACCTAAGAATATCTTCAATCCTTTTGTTTTGTTCTACTTGCAGCTTTAGATCAACAATAACCTATTTATATTCCTCTTCACTTGTGCTGTATACATCATTCTTATTATCCAGATTGTGTCTTCAAGGCTTCTTCGATTTCTTGGCCTTTTGAACTTGTAGGAAGAGATCTTCAATCTCATCCTCATATTCTTCTAATTTCTTGGATAGTATTTTGTTCTTTTTCTTTTCTATTCTCCACTCTTCAAGAGCAGATATCAACTCTCCTTCAAAATCTACTTTAGCCTCAAGATTTTCATCACAAACTTTAGGATTCACTTCTTCTACCTTTTTCGGTTCAAATTTCTCTTCTACAGGAACCGAAACTGATTGGGATGCCTTTTTGGATGAGGATCTATTCTTCTTAGCCATTGTGTACTAATCCAAGATCAACCCTGACTGATTTAGCCAAAATTGGGAACTTGGCTCTGATACCAATTGTTGTAATCACAATGACACTGAGAGGGGGGGTGAATAAGTGTGTTCTTTAAAAACTTCTAAAACAATTAGATTATAAAACCAGCAGTAGCTTTAAAGCAGATAAAAGAGATACTAAATGCATCAAGAAAGCATCACACATAACACAACATTTTAACGAGGTTCACCAATGTGGCTACTCCTCAAAAATACTTCTTGGACTACCATCCAAATCCAGTCAATGCAAAGCTACAACTTTACATAATCCTTTACTAGCACCAACTGGAAGGAGCACCAACCCCTTAACTTTATCTGCTTCAACAGAATGGAGCACCAACTCCTATTTTACCAGACACCTACTGGAAAGAGGCACCAACCCCTTAATTTTCCAGCACCAACTGGACAAATTATTTACCAAGACCAACCGGAAAGAGGCACCAACCCCTTAATTTGCCAAGCACCAACTGGACTTCAATATTGAATAAAAAAATGTTTGACATATACCTTTGTTATTGCAAGACTCTAACCGGTCTACATCACCTTTGCAATATCTCGTGCACTCTGCTCTCTCTTGCCCAATCACTTCACACGGCTTTGTCTGCATCTTGCTACGACTAGACTTTGCAATCAACTTTGCCCTTCGCGCTTCTCTGCACACTTTGCTTTCTCTGCGCACACGCTTCGCACACTCTGTGTCATTTCACATTCTGCTCTCTGCTCAACACGAACTTCACTTTCATAAACACTATGCTCGCATTCACACTTTATCTTTACACCCCACTTTTCAAACTCGAAGTACCCTTGCTTTTATAGAAGAAGTTTTAGGAACAAACCCTAAAAGAACGTCGGTTGAGAAACCCTAGAATTTGTCAGCTGCCAAACCCTAAAATCCGTCGGCCCAGATTTAACTTTGTCGACCTCAAAAACTTCTTCCACCTTCGTCACTTTCCTGTAGCTTATTGACGCGAAATAGTAACATGTCGGCCCTTTTAATTTAATTTAATATTTTAATTTAAATTTTAAATAAAATAAAATTTAAACTAAATATTTAAAATTAAATATCTTCATCACCGGGGCATCTTTTTCAACGAAACGAAGAGCCAACTTGGGTTTTAAGAAAAACCCATTTCAAATCTGTTATCCATGGTTTTAAATAAAACTTTTTATTTTGACTGCCTTGGTTTTCACAAAAAACCTTTAAAATTTAAACTAAATATTTAAAATTAAATATCTTTATCACCGGGGCATCTTTTTCAACGAACCGAAGAGCCAACTTGGGTTTTAAGAAAAACCCATTTCAAATCTATTATCCATGGTTTTAAATAAAACTTTTTATTCTGACTGCCTTGGTTTTCACAAAAAACCTTTTCGCTTCTTGACATCTCAAGTTCTAAAGACTTCTTCTTCTCATTTTGAATTATGTTTTCTATTTCTGTGCATCTATCATTTAAGGACTCATGATCTGACTAACTTTTGAACTTTATCCTTTGCATCTGAGTGACTTTTGAACTACCTATCCATTGCATCATTAGATCTAACTGACTGTATTGACAACAATGACAATCCTCCTGCAACACCTTGCTCAACACTGAACTCCTATCCATTGTACTTTGGCTGCACCTTGCTGTTCAATAAACTCTTTTCCATTGCATCAATAAATCTATCTAACTGTGTTGACAACAATGACAATACTGTTTGCTGCACTTTGTTCAACACCCCCAAACCCCGTAATGGGGGTTGAGGTCCAAGGTTCAAATCTCGGGCCTCGTCGGACTGAATGGTTGTCCCCTTCCTAGTGCTTTCAGTAGCGTAAAAATTTTAAAATGATCATGGCATGGTGGTTATAGCGGTAGACTGCACGAAGATCTATGTGGCAACTTCTAGGGTGGACAACACAGAATACTATGGCGATCATAAAAATTTGGATAGCCTACCCAGATTCATGGCGGCTACCGATTCCACCATGTACAATAAAATAACATACTATCCTGTTCCAGGATAGAAGCAACCTAACGAACATCAGTTTCTCAAGCCTTTGATTCCCATGAGCCACAATAGTAGTACCAGATCCTGTAGTCCTAAATAAGTAGTAAGCAACCATTGTTCATGTTGCCTCAAAGTATATTGACCAACAGATAGCACAACATTATAAATAAAACAACACATGCCTGCAATTGGAAAAAATATAAAGGAGACGATCCATGTTGGAGGGACTAGAAGTTAGGCCAAAAAGTAATGTAATTTACAATTATACCACAAATGAGAACATAATAACAAGTCCACAGGCAAGTTTATCAAAAACATAAAAGATAAAAAAGACACACTTACAGGGTTTGTTCAATCCATCTAACATAGAACATGATAATTTCTTCTTATGCAAATGCAAAAACATGTCAAAGTTCTTCAAGCCTAAAAACAAATATCTTAAAATTCTGAAATTCTTTGCAAAATTAAATTCTTCTTGCTTCTCATCATTCCATCACCTTGTATGTAGCAGTAAATAAATTTCCATGCCACAAGGCATCCCTATAAAATACTCTCCAGGACTAATACCTTGTAGTGAGGACATAATGTATTAAGAATGAAATAAATATGAAGTTCCAAACAAAATGCAAGAATATGCAACCAAATGATCGTGAAAATTAGTATCATATATCAAGACTAGGCAGGATTTCCTCACAATCTAACCATATTTTCCTTATAGTGATCAAGACACTCAGTCTCAAATTCTTCATCAATGTTAAAGTCCCTTTTAGGTGTCAGTTCTAGAATTACAGATAGTAGTGCCAGTATTTTATCATCACCACTAATAACACCACACTTGACATTGAAGCCAACACCGATCCTAAATTATAAATTACAGAAGTAAATATTAGGGTCTTTTAAATATTTTCTTATACAGAAGTAAGATTCATCAACTGTTGTCAACAAAAAATTACAAATAGTTCATCTTTCTAAACATAAAAGGATATATTGTAATAAGCTCTGTCATTGAAAGTCAGTAAACAACAAACAATATTTACATTGGAGAACTACCTCAGTGCTATATACTCTAAGTTTCACCAGCTGACTGACATCCATCAGATAGAACATAAACTATCAGAGAGCTAAATCAAAATATAGAATTTTTGGGGGCATGTTTAATTTAGTCAGCCATTTGTTGCAAGTCAAAAATGAATGAAGAAATAACAATTTTTTGAGATATGGATTTTGAAACAATGACAGCCCTAGGTGTTCCATTCTTTGGTTAAATTTATGCCCAAAATATCTTCCCTCAAATAGAACTAAGCATTCTCAACTTCATATCCAAAATTTCTTCCTAGGACAAATAGGCACATTTGTAAAACATTCTCATCATTGTTGTGTGAAAATACTACCATTGTTTTATAATCTAAAACTTCTTTCAACAGCATTTTAAACCAAAATTGCATGAATGAGTTCAGCTCTAGCACCATCTTGTCACAACCTCTATTAGAAAAAGTTCCATCATCTTCAAGCAACATAAGAGAACACAAGGGCTATGAATGAGTCACTCATAAAGACAAATGTCAACAACTAAAAGAGGTAACATCAAATATAGAGTAGAAGTGATTTTATCCATAAATAGAATATAAACCCTTTTGAAAAGGGAAGAACAAAACACTAATAAACAACTACATAAACCAAAATCAACTACAAAAACACTCAGTTCAATGCAAGCTTAAATGGACAACCTGAGCCCTCCATATAATGGGCAGATGTCTAAACACCCCTACCCACCCCAACCATCAGAGATGAGGTGAGAGGGTATCCTGAGACTTTTGTCAGATACATAAATATCCATCTATACAAATCAAGTATTGCTGCTAATTAAGGACTAGGACTAAGAGTCAAACATGAAATATCAATTTCATAACGAACACACACTCAACATAATAAACCTTCATTTCAACACATTACAACATGCATGCATGATTAGACTCTTAATCCTATGCCCTAGCAGCACTTGTATTCTCTCTCTCTTTTTTTTTACCAAATTACCTTCTTGTATCTGATTGGCCAACCTCATGCTCAAGATACCTACTCGCCTCACTCCTAGCTTGGTTGCCCATTAATTATCTACTAGCATTTTCTAAAAATAGAACAAAAAATGTCTAACAACACTCATTAATTATTTCCATTAATTATAACTACTTTTGAAGTATAATAATTAGGCTTCCAACCATGTACCCTCACATTCTTCATGAACATATTGAATGTTGTCATCGTTTGCATTTTCATCTTGTGCAGTTTTAGGTCCAACAAAATCTGTTGCTCCAAAGACACTGACATATTCTACCTCGTATGCTTCAATGTCTTTGATCCTTCTTGGAGGTGATGTGAGAACCACATACCAGTTGGTATCAAGTGGATCATTTACATAAAATACTTGTCTAGCTTGCGATGCTAGGATAAATGGATCATCTTGTAGTCTATCTCGACCAAGTAATCTGTTCATGTTGACTAGTGTGAAGCCCATTTCATCCTTTCTACATCCATTCCTCATATCAAGAATATTTACCCAGTCACATTTGAATAGGGGGTATCAAAACCGATAGTAATCCAACAAGATTATTTCCCTAATAACACCATAATATGTGACTGTTTGAAGCACTGGGTTTGTGTCTTTTGTGCTTGCTCTACACAAAGTAGTAGCATCGACACACACACCATTGTTTTGAGTTGTTCTTTGGTCTTCTTTGTCTTTGATATGAAATCTATAATCATTGATCAAATAGCTTGAATGTTTGGTTGCAACTTTCCTCGGACCATGTGCCAACCATTTTATTGTGTTGGAGTCATCATTATGTTGCATTTCATCTCCATGAAACTAAAATAAAGTAGAATAGTTTAAATATGATTGTAGAATATTACATGACATTTAGTACATGACAATCAGTATAAATATCGAAGATCATATTCAAGAGAGTAGATAATAACTTGATCTCGTAGCCAAGTGATGAATGTCTGATTATGGATTTTTTGCAACACCCCTTCATCTCTCATTGCATGAGGGTTGGATTCCTTGATACTCTTCAGGTGCTTCCTGATTTGGCCCAAATTTTTTCAAGCTTAGTTGGATCTAATTAATATTCTACCATATATAACAACAATAAATAAACATCTACTTACTCTACCCAAGGTTGAACTTCATCCATGTTAAATAGAACCCATCGATGGGCTTGCTCGTAAGAAGTTTCATCTAAATCAAAGTCTTCACCACTGGACAAAGGCCTCCCATCGATTATAGTTTCTTCATCCTCATCACTCCATACCTCATTGCGACCAAGGTGATCACCAATTGCTTTTGTACCTCTCATGTAGTCCGCATATAATGAAATAGATTCCTCGACAAGATAATGTTCGATAATACAACCTTTGGGCCTAGCTCAGTTCTTTACATACCCCTTAAAAATATTCATAGTTCTAAGAAAGGAAACAAACAATTTGGATTAGATGAGACACTACAAAAAATAGAAAAATGGTGGTTTATGAAACTGATGAATGCATACAAACCTCTCGAAAGGGTACATCCATCGATATTGTATAGGTCCACATAGACGTACCTCCCACACCAAGTGAATAGTCAGGTGCACCATGATATCAAAAAATGAAGGGGGGAAGTACTTTTCAAGCAAACATAATGTCTCCATGACCTCTATTGATAATTTCTCTATTTTTATGGGATCCACCACTTTAGCACATATATCCTTGTAGAACATGCACAACCGACAAATGGTTTGTCGCACTAGCTTATCAAGCAAATGTCGTAGTGCTACTAGAAGAAGTTGTTGCATGAGAACATGGTAGTCATGTGATTTCAGGCCCTAGATCTTAAGTTCTTTCATAGAGACACATTTTCTAATATTCGAACTATATCCATCTAGTACTTTCATATTGTATAGTGTACGACAAAACCTTTCTTTCTCAACCTTTGATAGATTGTAGGGTGTTGGTGGAAGATATGTCTTGTTTCCATCCATTACTAGCCACAATGTGTTCTTGATACCCATATTTTTTAAATCCTCATGGGATTTTTTGCCATCCTTTGACTTTTCATCGATACCTAGTAGTGTTTTGAATAGGCTTTCACAAACATTTTTCTCCACATGCATCACATCCAAGTTGTGATGAACTAGAAGATGTTGTTCATAGATAGCAACATCAAACAAAAAT
The DNA here is from genome assembly GCA_028583015.1 of Wollemia nobilis. Classification (NCBI taxonomy): domain Eukaryota; kingdom Viridiplantae; phylum Streptophyta; class Pinopsida; order Araucariales; family Araucariaceae; genus Wollemia; species Wollemia nobilis. The sequence goes on along the minus strand of JAQPPZ010000839.1, from coordinate 2,792,642 downwards.
TACTTGACATTGAGAGACATAACAATAGATACAAAAAGAAAGTTGCATGTCATACCTCCCAATATGGTAGATTGAAGAATATAGATTTCTTCTTCCATCCTGCTACAGGAACAAACACACTATCCTCATCCATGTTGTGTTTCCTTTTATTTGAGTTGCTCTTTCCCCAATTTGGTGGGATTCCCTATACTATTTTTAGTATTTCCATCCCATTTAAAGGTTTGGGTGGTTTATCGAGCTCTTGTTTTCCATTGAAAGATGCCCTCTGATGATGAAATGAATGATCTAGAGGAAGGAATCTCCTGTGGCCCATGTAAGCCATCTTTCTACTGCATTTAAGATATTCTGCATAGGTGTTCTCCCCACATATTGGACATGCTACCTTTCCCTTTGTCATACATCCTGACAGGTTTCCATAAGCAGGAAATTCATGGATGGCCCACATCATTATTTCTCTCATATTGAACGTAGTATTGGAAAATGCATCATACATTTCTGCTCCTTTAGTCCATAGTTCATGCAAGTCATCAACCAATGACTGTAGATAAACATCAATATCATTGCCTGGTTGCTTGGGGCTAGGTATTAACAAGGTGAGCATTGAATATTTCCTCTTCATCCACATCCATGGTGGGAGGTTGTAAGTGACCAACACAATGGGTCAGCAATTGTAAGCAGTACTAAAGTCAACAAAAGGGTTGAACCCATCGGTTGCCATTGCAAGTCGTACACTACGTGGATCCTTGGAAAAATATTTCCACCTAAAATCTATAGTTTTCCACATTGAGGAGTCAACTGGATGTCGCATATTTCCATCTGAACTCTTGTGCTAGGAATGCCACCTCATATTCTCTGCAACCTTTGCAGAGCTACAGGAAGAAAGCAACTCACTTCAATCACATCTAACAATGTTGAAAGTCGAAACAAACACAACAAAGCTAATGATATAATAAAATCCCTTACCTATACATTCTCTTCAACCTCGGTATAATGGGAAAATACCTCAACACCTTCGCAAGAACATTAATGCATACCTTTTGTGAATGAGGGTCAACTTTCCATCGAGATGCACCACATGTTGGGCAAGCTTACTTCTTTTTATGATCTTTCCAATATAAAATATAGTCATTGATGCATGCATGTATCATTACATAATCTAATCCCAATGGCCTCATCATTTTCTTTGTTGCATATGTGGACTCTAGAATTGTATTGTCGATTGGGAGCATATCTTTCAACAACTCCAGTAAGTCACCAAATCTTTTGTCCGACCAGCCATGTTTTGCTTTGAGATTATACAATTTAGTGATCATCGATAGCTTTGTGTACTTTGTACAACCTGGGTATAATGGTTGTTTGGCATCTTTGAGCAAGCTATGATATTCATCAATAGGAACTGCTCCATAAGATGATTGGAACTCAACATCATTATCTAGCAGTTCTGGTCCACTCTCTAGGTAATTGACATTGAACAATTCATATGCATCATTGACCATTCCAATGATGTCATCTTGTACATCTTCGGTAATTGGACCCTCATCAGTGGTAGATCTAGAGGATGATGCATATTTATCAAAACTAGAGGGTTCTTCTCCATGCAAAATAAACTTAGTATATGTCTTGTCAATCCCATGATAAATTAGGTGGTCACAAACCTCCGAAAAACCAAGAGTTTCCATATTTGAGCACTTTCAACATGGACATCTAGTTCTTTCAGGGTCCGTTGAATTCTTTCTTGTGAAATCTAGGAATTGGTGAACCCCACGATAATAGTCCTCACTATTTCTACAAACAAACCCCCCCAAAAAATAAGAAAGTATAGTTATATAGGTAGATCACATCGAAAGCACAACTTTTCTTCGTTAATGGAGATAACATAGTTGACATACCTGGTTGATCCTAGCCAAGATTTGTCCATGATACTTGATGGACAAAAAATATTGACCCAATTGACCTGGCTAGAGTTGGTGCTCTGAGTCTTGAGGATGATCCAACTGTTAAAAGTAAAGACAATAATCTTGCTGCCCAAGCACAACCTGCACAAGGTAAGTGGAGTTTCTTGTGCAGCTTATTACTACATAGTACACTCTAGGGAAAGCTTTCCACCTTTACTAAAGTTGATGATGTAATAGAAATATTTAATATGATTTAAAGGAGCAAGATTCAAATAATTTTGCAGTCACTTTGTGCATGGGATCCAAACAAGAGGCCAACCATAGCTGAAGCACTCAAGCATCCAATGAGTCTCAAAACACATGTAACTGTAAGATTAAAGAAAATAATGGTATAATTGTGTTGAAGGTGGTGTACATGTTACTCTGCTAATGCTAAATAGCAAATGCAGGAAAATGATAAGGATGCTACTTTGAAGCCAGCTACAATTCCTACTGCATATAAATGATGATAGTAAAGTTGATGAAGTATTTAATGGATTCAAAGATACAAATTTTGTTGTAGTCTAGCTTTAGTTAGGATGTCCTTTAAAGAGCTCTATGTTGTTAATACAACTTTATGCATGCAAATAATGATAATAAGCATGACAGAGATAATTGTTATAGTATGCAAAACTGGTCTTGAATAATAATGCTTTGAAGTTGATATATTACTAATCAAAGCCCTTGTTTTGTCATAAATAAGATTTCTTTTTTGTAGTTGATATATTACTTGTATATCCAAAGAGGATTACCAAACATGCATAAGCCTCAAAAAAATAAATTGGTACCTTATTATTAAAAATTCATTTCCAACAATGGTGTATACCCAACCTTGATCATATTCAAATATTAGGTGTCTATATGTTAAACCTCAACTTTATCCACATTTTACAAAATTACCTCAACACTTCTTATCACCAACCAACCTCACAACATATTAAATAACAATATTTGTAAATGAAATTGCATCTAAAAAGTAGAGTGGATGATGAAAATAATCAAATATATATATATATATATATATATATATATATATATATATATTTGAAATTAATTGCTTAAACTAATCCTGGAACAAAGGCTTATAATTAAGAAAAGAATCCCATACATATTTATCTAATGGACAACATTCGGTAGTAATCAAAGCCCTTGTTTTATCATATTTAGTAGGAGAAAAAATGAGAATGAATTGAATGCACTCAGACAAACATAGGAAGTGATAAACACCTTGAAAATTATTATTATTTACTTTACAATGTGACTTCCTTGGGTGTTGTCATAATATTCTCTCTTTGCTCATCCTTTGCCAGTATTTTCACCTATGCTAGATTGTGGAAATGAGGTTATGTGTTAAGCCTCCAATCCTTATGGATTTGATCAAATGACCTTTTAAAATATTCATGCAAACAAATAGCAGAGGACTGATTGTGAAAAAGTACTATTTCTTGTCACACTGGGGTAAGGTAGCCTTAAAAAATTCACCATGCACCATCATATACATAAGCCCCATCTAGGGTAAAGAATGCTCTAAAAAAATAAATGATAAATCAAATATGTGGAAATAATTTAATTCTCAGGAGATGAAAATGGTTCTGTTGGAAAGTAATTTTGCAAGGCATCTTGATCCATGGACTACCAGATGATAGCTAGATGTAAGGGTATGTAAAATATCTCATAATTGTTCTAAATCTACATAAATCGTAGACCTAGAACTTAAACTAACAAAATGAATTTTGCAGACAATTGAGATATAAGTGTTATATTGGTAGACCTAGAACTTAAACTAACAAGTTGTTGCCCCTTCATCACAACTCATAATAAATCTTTTAAACATCCTAAAAATATATTACAATGTACAAAATCATGCAAAGTCTTATAGTTTGTTTTTCAAGACTCCATAACATGCTATACTTAAAGAAATATTATTTATAGCTTATTATCATAAATAAGATTTATTTTTTGTAGTTGATATATTACTTGTATAAATTGTATATATTACTTGTATATCCAAAGAGGATTACCAAACATGCATAAGCCTCAAAAAAATAAATTGGTACCTTATTATTAAAAAGTCATTTCCAAAAATGGTGTATACCCAACCTTGATCATATTCAAATATCAGGTGTCTATATGTTAAACCTCAACTTTATCCACATTTTATAAAACTGCCTCAACACTTCTTATCACCAACCAACCTCACAGCATATTAAATAACAATATTTGTAAATGAAATTGCATCTAAAAAGTAGAGTGGATGATGAAAATAATCATATATATATATATATATATATATATAAAGTGTTGCACCCTCTCTGGACCTTACCATGAGACACACCGAGTTTATTCAGAAGAGTACTTGGTAGTCTCAAAAAGTAGAGTGGAGTTTCATGATTGCAAGGAATTGGTCAGCCAAGTGCATGAATGCATGGTTGAGTTGGAGGAAGAAGATGAAAAGGGTGATCTTGGATGTCGCATGGATGTGGTTGAGGAGTCCATGGATAGTTTGTCTGAAGCAATTGTAAATGCAGAGGCTATGATTTTAAGAACTTCATACCATAGGTTGTCTCTATTGTAACCCATGCACCCTACCAACCTATAATTTTAACTTTGAATGTTGGTTTGGTTAGTAACACACATTTTTGGATTATTTTCTTATAAACCTCAACTTTGATTAGCATATGAAATGTGATTGTTCTTCTTCATCCTATATGGTTGCCTCTAATAAAGATAATTTGGAAGACATGAATTATTTTTTGTCTCTACATGACAAAAAGAGTTAGATGGTAATATGAAATAGAAACATCAATGTCATATCTAAAGGTTTGTGTCAAACTATTCTCTAATTATAGAGCATTGCAATACCTGGTAATTGGAATGACAATAAATTGTTTTATAAACCTTATTATCTGGTAAACATTTTACATTGATAAGGGTCTAATTAAGCATCCATGATAGTTGTAGTACTTATTTCCATGTCAGTGAAGCAGTTGGTGTTGTGTTTCTGGTTGATAGGTAGACGCATTTTACTAAAAAAGTGGTAAAAGTGTAATGAAATTAAAAATATACAAATTTTTAATAATATTGTTTGTATCTTTAGAGGATACTTCCCTTCGTATGAGATTTTTTTGTGCTATTATTTTTTGAGATAGTGAATTTTATATCTCCTTATTCAAAGGGATTGAAACACAAAATCATAAAAAATATAAAATGAATAGTTTAACAATGTATTGTTCTTTTGTGAGTTTGTTGGAGAAGGTTTTGAAGGTAACTGCAGTGAAGATAACATCAACCATTCACCCTTTTGACTCATTGTTTTATTGTGAAGGATGGATCCACTCTGACTTGAATCTGGGTTCTTATTGGCCCTTCTAGTTACTAGGGTGTTGAGCCACCAACAAAGTGAAGATTGAACCCTTCAACACCCTTCATTAAGCCGCACATGACTCAATTGCAACTAGCTACCTATTTGTAATATAATAGTTTATGACATTGATTGGTTGGTACTAAAATGTAATACCTTCTATCAACACCAATGTGCTCTGCCATCAAATGACTATCTCTTCACAGTCTTGGGTTGTGGCCAAGTGTAGAGTGAATCTTCTATTGTTGTTTTCAAAAATCCATCAGAGGTGAATTCCATTATTCATATTTATAGACCATACCATTATGTGATAGAGTTATCAGTTCTCCTATTGAAGTGAGAACAGAGAAAAATATTGCTAGGGTTCTATTTGGCTCATCTGAGGCTACTGGGTTCTATGTATGGTACACCAAAATTTCCCTCAAAACAATTTCTTCAAAGGAAAACTCTACTCCCTCAAACACCCCCATGACAAGTGGCCTAAATTAGGGTTTAAATTTTAATCTAGGGTTTAAATTTTACAAATCTCATGCGTAAACACAACATTACAAACTAAAAAATTCCAAACCCTAATTGCAAAAATACCTAAAATAATGCAAAATTCATTGAACCTAACTAACATCATCTCTTCCAATATTAAATTTATCTTCATGCCTCATTTTGTGCCTTTGGATTTGACCCTCATCTCTCACCATTTCGGGTAAATTAGCAAAAATTTTAGAGAAATTTTAGGGTAAAACCCAACCAAAAAATGAACAACACAAATCGAAGCTTGGGAGCCCTAGAAGTTTCAGAGAAATTTTAGGGCAAACCCCAACTAAAAAATGAACAACATGAATCGAAGCTTGGGAGCCCTATATTGTGCACATGGTGTGGAGGTTGTGCATGCAGTGTGGAGGTTGCAATAGCTAAGACATGGTGTGGAGGTTGTATGTGTGGTGTGGAGGTTACAATAGCTAAGGCATAGTGTGGAGGTTGCAGTAGCTAAGGTAAATGGACTATCTATTCGTGAAGCTTTGAAGAAACAATGATGTCACCACGTGGGGGTTTAATCTCGCCTATTAAATAAAAACCTAAACCACCTCTAAGAAGGTGGTTTATAACCACCCTCTTAAGGATAAGAGGGTGGTTTATAACCACCCTCATAGGGGCACCCAAAAAAATTTGGGTTCCCTTAAGAGGGAAGTTATAAACTACCCTCTTAGATCACCCTAAGATGACGATTTATAATCACTATCTTAGTTTGACCCCTAAGGAAATTGTGACACACCCTCTTAGGTTGGCCCTAAGAGTGCGGTTATAAACTACCCTCTTAGGATCTATTTGGGAGGTTTTTTATTTCTGTAAAAAAAACATTATTTATCCATCGTTAAAGTCCTTTTTTGGTGTAGTGATAGTATAATAGATGCCATTGACCTAATTAACAACCAAATAAGAATCACTTAAGACCTATAGAAATTTGATCTTAAGGGAGAGAGTTGCATGAAGGCTTAAAATGAGAAAATAATCAATAGTTTTATTGGTGTAGGAAAATTGGACTTTAAGGAATAAAGGAATGAGTTGTTATTGCAAATTCTTCAGAATAATGCCAAAACCTACACATTTAGCACAACAAGCACTATCAAATAATAAGGACCAAATTGTGGGTGGCTCAACTTCTAGAGAGAAGATAAAGTCATCCAAAAATCTAACAATGATCAAATGAGTATATTATAAAGGTGAAGCACTTAAAATAATATGCAATGACTTGGTACTTGATGGAATTCTAATTAATGAAATCCAAGTCAAACTCCTTGAGAGATAAAACCCATTTAGTGCATCATCTAGATAAATGACATTTGGACATTAAGTACCATAGAGGATTAGTTTTGGCAATGACGTAAGTTTTTTACTAAGCATTTAATGTCAAAGATTTTGAGTGGCAAATATCACAAGACACAATTTTTCTATAGAAGTATAATAGGTTTCATAATTGATCAAAGTGCAACTAATGTAATAAATAAAACACTCACATCATTGATCATAATATTGAGCTAGCATTTCACCCAACATATGAGTGGAAGCAGATGTGTATAACAAGAATGGTTTGAGAGGATTAGGTGGGAGCAAAACATGTGGAGATAAAATATAATTTTTCAAGGTCTCGAGCACCATATAGCATATGCTATCCTAGAAAAAACACTATTCTTTCAAAGAAGCTTGAATAATGGCTGGCATTTGTTAGCAGTTGAACAATAAAGTTATTAAGGGCCTCAATTTAACCTTGAAATCTATGCAATTAAGTAAAAGTATTTGGGAAAAATATAACCATAATTGCTTTAATTTTGGATGGATCAATTTCAATGCCTCGATAGGAGACAATGAAACCTAGTAATTTATTCGAGGTGACACTAAATACATATTTTTTGGCTTCAAGAAAATGTTATAAGTTCTCAGGAATTCAAAGATGCATCAAAGACCATGAGGATGATCTTCATTTTTAACTAAGTATCCAAGGAGGTCATTAATTTAATCCTCAAAAAATTTGTGCATCATGGTGTGTTTGTAGGTAGCACTAACATTCTTAAGACCAAAAGGTATGTCTTTCCAATAGAAGATGCCCCAAGGAGTAGTGAAGGTAATTTTGGCCTGATTCTTGAGATCAATCCATATCTAATTATATCTAGAGAAATCATCCATAAGGTACAATATACCACAACCAATGGTAAAGTCCATGATTGTATCAATATAAGTTAAAGGAAATTCATCCTTCGAACAAGCTATATTGATGCCTCAAAAATCAATACACACACATATAGCACCTTCCTTCTTAATCATATGGATGATGTTAGAAATCTAATTAGAATAATTAATATCTTTTATAAAGATAAATTCTAGAATATTCTAGAGCTCATATTTGACAAGGAGAGAAACTTTAGAGTACATTTTATGAAGTTTTTTCTTAACAAGATTAGCGTCAGGGAAAATGACTAACTGATGAACAACTAGGGATGGATCTAGCCTAGGCATAATTACATAGGTCTATGCAAATATATCATGGAACTCTTAGAAGAGAGTCATATATTATAAATATTCATCATAGGTAAGCATCATGTCTAACTTAAGGATATTTTGATTGACATCCATGCCTATGTTAAAGTCCAGGGTTTCTTAAATTAGAATATGTGACTCCTCTTCAAGTTGATGAGGCGTAAGGGGAATCCTCAAGTCCCTAAGGTATATATAATTAACAAAATGAGCTATAGGTGTGTGCAATATGGAGAAACTACTTATTATAGAATTGGCCTTGTTCATACACAAACTCAAAATAGATGAATCAGAGGGATTAGATTCTACCTGGGATAAGCATGAACAAGTAGCATATGTGGGGATGACTGAGGTGACTGATCCCATATTAGTATGGATTTTATTAGGGATGAGATAATCAAGGTATAGATAGCATGATGTAAAGTATCTCTCGAGAGGTAGTATATTATCACCACATATGTTCTCATAATTAGACATACCAACACACACAAAGGAATGACTACCAATATGCATTTTTGAACATTTAGTAGTGGGATAACCGTAATAATCAAGAGAAGTGAAGAGGGGTAACAATATTAGACATAGGATCGAGACATGTCTAAAAAAGATAGATGTAGGGGAATGAAATGATATAGCTGCAAGGATGGGTGTAATATGTTGATATAATAAGGAAGAATCAAAGGTTATATATTGAGGTGTGGTTGAAGGTAAGAGATGTAAAGAGGGACAAAAATTCTCGAGGATTAAAGCCATTTGATAGTAAGCAAAGGATTCATTATTGGTAAGGATATACACAATCTTACGTTAGTATTCATATTTGAGGTACTAATGATAAGTGGAAGGAATTGATCACATGGAATGGATCCATGTCCACCATAAAAGGATGTTATAAGAGGTTTCATAGGGGATAACATAAATTAGTGTATCAAGCACACAGGGACTAAATTTCAAGGGCAAAGAAATAGTTACCATAGGCTCTACACTCTTCATCATCAAAAGAAAAAACAATCAATTTTATCTTTTGCAAATCATGATATGTAAGTCCAAGGCAATGGATAAAATCCAAATTATACATTAAGGCTGGATTCATTATCAACCAAGACTTGTTTGATATTATTTTCTCTGATATGATAGGTGATATGCAAAGGAAAGTCACTAGGGAAAGCTAACAAGGGGATGTGTTGGACATTATGAGTCATTAATTCAAGTTGTCATTGATGTCAAGGAATGAAGTCATCATTAATGTCAAGGAAATTGTAAAGAAACAAAGTTGGCAAAGTTGTTATTGATCTCCAAGAATAAGCCACTGATGATGTAAAAGTTCAAAAGGAATAAAGTAGAGATTAAAGGCAAAAGGGCTCCATAATATTTTAATATTATGTGGAAGCATAAGTTAAAAGTTTTTTCATAAAAACCCAAGGAAGACTATTACAAAGCTAAAGGAAGGTTTAATATTTATTTGATAAAATATTTCAATTCAAAGTAAATTTAAATTTTATTAATAAATATTATTTATACCAAGGTGTACAATGGAAGATGGTCTTAATAAAACCAAAGGGTTTTAAAGATATAATTTATAAAATTTAAATTCAAATGAATTTAAATAATTTATAAATTAATAAACTCGAAGGGAAATAAAAAGCACGGACGTCTAAATTCGTTGAAGAAACTTTGAGCGTCGACGTCATGCATGAAGTAGAGAAATAAATATATATACCAATGCCTTAGAGGCATTTAAATTTATCCTTTTGATTGATTAATGAAAGCGTGCAATTGTGTTGAAACTCGTGTGAAATAAGAGGTGATTTTTGTGTTTAGCGCCAGTGAATAAGTTTAAAGAGGAACAACAAAAAAGACCATGTGCCAACTGGGCAGCGTGGCCTAGTGGCAAACAGATGGTGGTTAGAGTTTTGGGCGCTAGGAGACCTATGTTTAAAACACGACGTCAGTATTTTCATGGTTGCATTGGTGATTGGAAGTGCCAAAGGAAGGTGCATGTTCTTGTTGTGTTAGGCAAGTGGGGAGACTTTTGGAGCACGTGGTGCTCGTTAGTCCCCAAGTGAGTGCTTAGCTCATGTGGTGGTTGGAGCCGCGGCTAGGGCACTGGTTGAGGCTATGCTGTGAGTGAGAAACCCTTCCAAGGCAAGGTAATAATTTTTTTGATTAATATTTTTGTGAGTTGCCTAAAGTTTGGAATTAAAAGGGTTGCTTAAAGGATCATTAGATGGAAATTTTTTTTTTATAAGTTGGAGGAATAAGGTGTTAATTTATTTTAATAAAATAGTTGTGTAACATTATAATTATTTTAAGTTTCAAAAGGATAGAGGGAACCTCTAAGAATTGAGTTATTTTTAAAGAAGAGTGTATTGAATATTATTTTAGTTGGGGAGATTAGGTGTAAGTGGTGTATTAATTTTTGTAAATGTTGATGTATGATTTCTTAAAGATGGAGTGATAAGGTGTATATTTGTCTTGTTATTTATATCGTATTTTGAGGAAGTTTATCATCTAATAATTTCTTTGATCTTGGAAAATAAGTGTTTATGGTTGTGGAAGATTTATGATATTCCTTCATCATCAAGAAAAAGGTATAAGCACATTATTCCATAGTTAAATTGATTGGTTGGTTTTTTGAAAATAATTTTGGAGTGAAAAGGACTTGATTAGGGTTTTCTATTGAATGTGTTCAGTTAATGCTTAATGGTTTTCTAGAATAAAGAGTTGGTGTTAAAACATTGTTTTATAAGCATTGTTGTTGAAGCCATTGGTTGTGTGAAGAACTAGAACTAGGGTTTGAGTATCATTGCTATGTGAAGATTGTTTTATAAGCATTGTTGTTGAAGTGAGTTGTTGAGAAAAGAACTTGAACTAGAGTTTGAAAAGAATATGAGTATCATTGTTATGTGAGATTTTAAGTTGAGCATTTTTGGAAATATTTTGAGTTGAGTGATCATATGCTTGGACTAGGGTTTGTGACCAAATTTTATTTCATTGAGTGTTTGGTTGAGTAGAGTTGGTTGAACCTAGTCAAGTGGATGTGTGAAGTGATTGTTCAAGTTCCATAAAATAAACTATCCTATATTTCGAATTGAGTTGAGAAAGTGATTGAGAATTGAGTTGAATTTGAAGCATATTGAGTCTCTAACAATTCTCCTTATGTTTCTAAGAGAGTGATTAGAAGTAATTGAGCATTGTGATTAGTATAGAACATATGAAGTCTCTAAAAATTCTCTTTATGTTTCTATGAGATTGGACAAGTTCCATGTAGACTTGTTGAGCTGATTTGAGGTAAGTCTTTGAGAAGACTTGTGGATAGTTTTGGGTAATATTTTGTGGAAGCTTACAATACTTGCTTTTTCTTATACTGTTCACCCCCCCTCTTAGTATAAGCTTGTGTTCTTTAGGATGGTTTATTGAAAGTAAATGATATGATGACCTCCTAAGGTTTCCATAACATTAGTAATATCATTGAGGGATAGATCCTAAGGGACTACCTGCTCACTACAAAGTTGGATGAGTATGTCATGGTAAGCTAGGTATGTCTTGAGTAGTTCTAAGAAGGAAATTTTAGCAAGGATATCCTCTAACTATTTTTTTATGGCTTTGTAAGACTTAATACTAGGACACATATCATAGGTTAAATATCATAGGATTGAATATAATATAGCCACAATATGATAAGATCAAAATAAATATATGATTAGAATATTATGAGCAAATTAATGTGTAATAGAAGACTTATAATATTGTAGACACTAAATCCTAGCCACTTTTCCTCCACACATAGTCCAATCACAACCATTCATTATTTATTTATATTTCTTTTTATATATGAATAAATAACAACCACTTATCACATATCAATCTCAACCATTCATTTAACTTGATTCATATCACATATCAAAGTTACAATCTTAGCCCTTCATCATGATTTACTATAAACCACCCGTTGGTATCCTCAAAACCCTAACATTTTGAAGGTAAGTTATAAAAGAGAATTCACTTTTGTGAATGAGGGTTGATAGGTTAAGCAGTTAAGCGATCAATCTATTTATTCCTAAAGGTTAGACATCATCAGAGCCTTCACATCCATTGTGATAAAAAACCCTATCATTTTGATTACACCCTCCATCTTCGTCATTGCTGCATCCTCTATTTTTGTGATCCAAAATCCCTATAAACTAGATCTGGTTCTACAATACACCTCTCCAACACTCCCAAACATTGTCGAGCATTACCTGAATACTGCTAAGCATTCCAAGAATGTTACAAGATGTTAAAAGTTCTCCTAGAATGCTCTAGGGCATTTCTCGTCATCCAATTTATCATTGACAAATCCTAAGAGGCTTTCGACCGTTCGTACGCCATCATATTGTAGAAGCAAAAGCATAGATCAACATTGTAGGTATTACTCTGATAACGTACAAATTGTTATTTTCTTTAAAACTTATGTTTTCTATGTTTCACTTGCATTTCATGATTACAACACCTAGGGTTTGTATATTTATTGTTTAGAGGGTCTCACATAGTGGAGCCCTTGCATATGCCACTAACTTATTTGTGTTTTGATCTATGTGTAGGTTACAAGTATAGAAGGCATATTTGTTAATGGTTGTTGCAGCTCGAGTGGTCCTTTAGGGTTACGCAAACCCACCCACAACTTTTTTGGAGTGAAGATGATTTTTGAAGACATAACTATTCTTTAGAATGAAGTTTTTTAACCCTCATATTTTAATATTGTATCAAAAGCAATAAAGTGTATTGTGACCCTATATTTGAGGGAAATCTATTATACAATTTGGATATAAAGGCTTCTTGAGTCATAATAATTCAGATCTATCATTTTGTGCATACATTGTGTTATTTGCTTTTGATTTATTTCTTTATTGGTGTTGTCATTTTACTTTACAAATATATCAAATAATATTCAATAATATGCAATATTATGAATGTAAATAGTCTTAATAAAAATGTACTAAGCATGTAATACAACTTATAATATTAGTTTCTCAAAATGTATGAAATCTTCATTTCTCTTTCTCTTACAAATATGATAGTGATGTTCTTTTTTCTTCTTATCTATATGATGTTATTAGCTTTTGAAGCTTTAATACTAATGTAAATACTACTTAAAAATAATCATAGGATCGAATATAATCAAATTTCAATATAATGAATCAAATAATAACTCAAAATATAATATCAAAATAGAATATATCATAATAATACTCATAGAATAATCACATAGACATTCTCATAATGTTGTACATAAAATACTAAAAAATTCTATTGAATAAAGGTCTACTAATGCAAGCATAAAGTTATGCATGTTCAATGATAATTACAATTCTTTGTCATAAATATATAATTGTATGTGACTCTTCATATGCTACACTCTTGACATTCACTCTTATTTACAACTCTTCACTTTCCTATTCTAAGGACACATGTGCACACTTACATATTAGACACTTGTGCACATTTACACTCATAACACTTGCACACATATTTACATGACACTTGTGCATTTTTTACATATTTTTACACTAAATAAAATATTTACTCATTCACTAATCTAAGACACAATCCTATTCTAATATTTATACTAATGTACCAAGGTGGTACATTGGTATGTCCCAAATAATGTAATATTCTCCAACAGTTGTGCGATTTGATGTTTGATTATCTATGGAGTACTATCTCCATAATATAGTCATTGTAGCGTGAATATTTGTATACTTGACTATTCCTTTCCATATACCAAGTCTCATGACTCTTGGATTATCTACTTGACACTTGCATACTTGATGAACACTTGACTCTATAATACTTGCACACCTAAACATGACTCTTGTACTTCTATAACTTGCACACTCTAATCTAAGATACTTGTGCACATCTTTACATTGCATATTATTATCATACATATAATACACTTGTGCACATTGAATCAACTTACGATTGCACACTAACTCACATGAAACTTATTCATTTCCTATATATTCATACTTACATAAAAGAAAAATATAACTCACACTCTAAATTATGACTCAATCCTAATATATTATTTACAATGTACCATGAAGGTACCATGGGGGTACATTAGCATGTAGCAAATAATTTAATATACCCCAACACCCCATTGTATTACATTATTTAATTATTTATTCTTCAATCATGATCTTTGTCTTCATATTCAATATTTAAGTGTTTGATCTTTTGATTGAGCTTCATCAGGTTCTTCTTCTTGCTTGAATTCTACTTTGAGTCCTTCAGTTTATTTGGATTCAACTTCATGTTTTTTAGTTCTTGTATCTTCAAGATGACAAACTTCTTGAACTCTCTCATTGTCATCAAATTCTTGCATAAGAATATTTCCTTTGCCTTTGTCCTTAGAATCATATGATTCTTTCTTTTCTTATATAGTAACTTCTAAAAATTCACTTACAACATCATAATAAATCCCTGAATGAGATGAACTTGGAATATCAATACTACATGAAGAATGAAATATCCTTTCTATAAATGATTAATCTATTTCCACTTTCTTCTTAAGAGATTCAATCAACTCTTTTTGTTTCAAATTCTCATATTTATGAAGCTTAAGTGAAAGCAATGCCATATACATTATGCTACCTATATCTAGAGGTATCATAATACTATCTTTTCCATCATCAATTGCTTCAACAAGTCTTGAATGTAAATAGTATTCAAATATTTCAAAATTTTCCTCTATGGCTTCACTATAGATTAAATTTGAAACTATATCTATCTTTCCTTTAGATTTTTCAATCAAATTCTTGATCCCAAATTTTATGACATCTACTTTTTTCTAATCATAGATTCCATATTGTTATCCATAAAATTTGGATATTTTGATTCCTTTTAAGTAGACAACCTTATAACTCCTAAGTTTAAATAATTCAAAGTTTCTAATTATAAAATAGTAAACCTTATGTCTCCCTAGTTTTAAAAACTAGGAATGAATTTTTGGAAATTTATGTCTTTCCTAAGTTTTTTATGTTGAATACCTTTTATCTCCCAATTAGATAAATTTGTAAAAACCTCAAAATTTTTTAATTTTCAAATTTTCTCAAAAATAAAACCAAATTAAATATTCTTCAAAAAACTTCAAACTTTAGAAAAAAATTCAAACTTATAAAACTTACAATTTTTTTAAATTTTAATTTTTTTAAACAAATAGATTTATCACTCCAAAAATTTCAAAAATAACTAAGTTCCTTATTACTCCAAACTTATAAAATAAATAACCAACTTTAAAAAAATCTAACTTATAAACTAATCACCCCAAAAAATTAAATACATTAAACAACCATAATTAAACCTTATTTATCGTATCTTTCAAACTAATCTCTAAACCCAAAAAAAAAATTAGTTAAGCAAAATTATTGCTCCAAAACTAAATACCTTATCTCTCCTAATATAAACTTTAAAAATCTCAAATTACTACTCCAAATATAAAAAAATTCAAATAAAACTTTATCATCCCTAAATTAAGCTCCAAATATTAAAAAAAAATAGCAAACCCTAGTATCACCAACCTTGGAAACAAATTGCTTCATCCATTCATTTTTGTTGATGTTTAGACCGCACTGCTTCAAAATGCTTCACGTTCACTTTAATGCTTGACTTATCCTCCTTATTATATGCCACATGTAAACATGCAAACATTTAACTTACTATGAGACATTATAACACTTGTCTAATTTGAACAGACTAAACATTAAACATCCTCGGTTTATGTTGGCTTTCTTGTAGGCATTAAATCATTACACTCCAACTAGCGCTAATCCACTTATGACCTCTATTGTAATGCTAAGGTGTTATTTTATTGATGCTTTCCCTTGTGCTTGGATTCAAAAATGACCAATACTACTATCTTTTTGGTACTTTATTACCTTCATTCCTTTCCAATATAGCACTTAGCACTTAATTTCTCAACTTCTTTTCCAATGTAGTGCTTGACACTTTTTCTACATAGCGCTTATCTCTCAAATATTAGGATTCTAACATTCCATTCCAGAATTACATTTTGGTTTGGATTTTGACTCAATGCTTTACTTTCTGACTCAACACTTGATAATGGTACTTTTCTTTCTTGACTACACTATTTCATGTTTCAACTCCTATAATAGATGTTAGCACTCTGTGAATTACTTAGTCAATATTTCTCTTATTAATTATTTTTATTCATGTTGATCTTTGTTTTTCTAATATTTTATGTCTATGAGTTGCTTTGAATATTTCTAAATTATCAAATAGTGCTCATGATAATGTACAAAGTCCTACACTTAATAATAAAAATAACTCATTTATGTATTCCTTATACATGAGTCACTTGATGCTTCTAGTATAGGTTGCATTTTTCTTTTTCTTTCTCTGAATGTGTATTAGACTACTTATTACTCTTGATGTATCTAGAACCTCTTATCCTTTAATTGCTTGCATATCTCAATATAGTAGACCTCGAATCTTTTTTATTATTCTCTTCAAGACCTTAATTCCTTTTCTATTCAAGCCTCTTTTTAGCTCTATAAAGTGTTTCTATTTTCTCTGTATAAAGACCTCTTTGCTTTCCACTATAAGGGCCTCTACACTATATATGGACCTTTTTATTAGGCATCTTTGCTTTCCACTATAAGGACATCTCTTTCTTTAAAGGATCTCTATCTAATCATCAACATTCCTCTATATGGACCTCTTTATTTGAAGGGTCTCTATTATTCAATATTGACCTTTTGAGCCAATATCAAAATCTGAGTCTCCTTGATGATAACTTGCAACACATATCCATTGTAAATTCTAATCTAATGCATGGATTAATATAAATTTAGCTAGGTGCTTCTTTATCATTTAATATTAATTTGTTCTGTTTTCTTTCTTTCTCTTAGAAATCTCTAAATGCTTCTCAATCCACTTCTATCTATTTTTTAGGAATATCTGAACACTTATAAATATGTTGCTATATATTTATTATAATAATCTAAATGCTTCTCAATCCACTGCTATCTCTTCCTGCTCCTCAAAGCTGAAACTCTTCTCTATCCTCTATAAGAAGCTTCTCACACTTTAGTCGCTTAATATCTTAATCTCTACTACAATTTTTTTCTAAAATAAATAATGTCTTAGGTCACACCAAAAAACTCAATATGATTCTCCTCCTTACTAGAGAATCCAATATCAATGTTAGGGTGGTTCTAAATATCCTTGAATGATCGACTATCTCTAGAGTTGGTCCTGCCTCAGTCTTCTTATCTACAAATCCTTCAAAAAAGCTTCAATATTTAAATTCCTCAAATTTAATGTTAGGGTGGCTTTATCCCTAGATGACCAACTTCCTTCTAGGTTGGTTATTTCCTATCAATATAGTTGAACCTCTATTATTCATTGGTTTTCCTTCAGCCTAGTGGAATGACCGTAGCTTTTTACTTAATATGATCTTATAACAGAATTTGAGCCTCACTGTCGTCAAAGTGAAAAAACTCTTAATCAACTTTATCAAACTGGATAAAATTGATTTATAATAGTGGGTAAAATAACTCTTGTAAATCTAGATAGAGTCAGGTGATAGTTTTGAGACCACCAATGGTTTTTTAATCCTTAATAAAATATCATAGGTTAAGTATCACAAGATCAAATATAATATAGCCACAGTATAATAAGGTCAATATAAAGATATGAGTAGAATATTATGAGGAAATTAATATGTAATAGAAGGCTTATAATATATGAAATAAAATTCAATAATATGCAACAATATGAATGTAAACATCCTTAATAAACATGTACTAAGCATGTAATACAACTCAATATTAATTGCTCAAAATGTATGCAATATTTATTTCATATTTTTCTCTTACAAATATGATAGTGGTGTTCTCTTTTCTTTGTATCTATATTATGTTTGAATATCTATAGAGTACTATCCTCCATATATAGTCATAGTAGTGTGACTCTTTGGATACTTGACTATTTCATTCCATATGCTAAGTCTTATGACTCTTGTCTTATCTACTTGACACTTGCACACTTGATGAACACTTGAATCTATAAAACTTGCACACCTAAACATGACTCTTACACTTTTATAACTTGCATACTCTAATCTAAGACACTTGTGCACATTTTTACTTTACATATTGTTCTCATACATATAAGACACTTGTCCACATAGAATCAAATTACACTTGTACACTAACTCACATGATACTTGTGTATTTCCTACACATTCATACTTAAATAATAGGGAAATTTAACTCATACTCTAAACTATGACTCAACCCTAATCTATTATTTACAATTTTACCATGAAGGTACCATGGGGATACATTAGCATCTACCAAATAATGTAATATACTCTAATATTTTTGAATACCAAAGGAGTTAACAAGAGCAACTAGAATAGTGATAGGGATTTTGTATGACATAAGGTTCTTACCTTTCTTCTAGAGAAGTATGGAAGGTAAAAAGGATGAACTAGAAGGGTGATCTCTCGGTTTATGTCAAGTGACTGCATGCACCAAAATCATGTCGACCATGCTTTGATACATCACATTATTTACAACCCTCCAATTATGGTAAGGTAAGGGGTTTTAAAAAATCCTAAGATCTTGGTTGGAGGAAGAGGGTTGAGAATTAGATTCATGGGTAATGATGTTCCATTTATAAATCAAATTCTAGATGATATTATGTAAAGTATTACACCTATATGTCTTGTGACCCACCACCTGATGGAAGTCACAACATTCATTAGGATTATACCAGTTAGGCATATTTTGTAATAATTCAATCAACCTTGGTTGTAGGAGGTTTATAATTTTGGTATCAAGGAGCTAACCAAGGATGGCTAATTAAAGCATGGCTAACTTAGTGAATTTCATATTAGAATTTGATTACTTAGCTAAGGTGAACTTTGGAGTTGTAGGGGTATTACATTTACATTATTCATTTGACAAGCATCAATAACTCCATCACCCCACAACACGTTTATTCTTATATTGATTCTTGGAATTATCTTCTTCTTAGATTTTAATTAACCCCTATAGATAAGGATAATTTCAACTTGCTTAGCAAGGTCGACTATAGCCTCAAAGGTGGCAATGTGTATTAATGCATATGATAAGCTATTTATTCATTTAATATTTGGATAAAGACTTTAAGAAGGTCCTTAGATGGAGGTATGTACTAAAGTTTACCTATGAAGAGATGCCACTAGTCTAGAAATTCTATGAAAGACTTATCTTTAAGTTGTTTGATCTATTAAAGGTGATTAATAAATACACACTCTATAATATATATATATATATATATATATATATATAAATATATATATATATATATATATATATATATATATATATATATATATATATATATATATATATATATATATATATATATATATATATATATATATATATATATATATATATATATATATATATGCAAAATATTGGGTGAATAGTTTTTCTAGTTGGAAAAATATCTTTATGGAATGATAGGGTAAGGAGAAGTACCATTCCTAGGTCATCTTGCCAAGATTGGTAGGGAAAAGTTGTAGGAGGATAGATTCATGATGGGTAACAATAGTAAAAACCAACTTAAAACATCAAATATAACTAAGAGGATCAACTAACACTCTATATAACTAAAATTAAGATGCTTTAAAATGCTTAGGAAAATGTTGTATGGTGACGAATAGGTCTAAGAGCTCATTTGAGAATTCTTCAAAGAAATATTGTTAGCTCAAAGAAGTACTCTAGATAGCAATAAGCTACTTCTTTATCTATTATAGTTTGTTATTGAACCTTGGATCATATGAGTATGAGATTGAAGGAGGAACATTTGGAACAAGCTAGGAGTATGGCCAAAAACCCAAATGAAATTAAAGGATTGAGATATAGGAGGAATGAAGGTGGTATTTTTTCTAGAAGAAATAAAGGGATTAGTGGGTATAGTTGTAAGGATAAACAAAGGTGGATTATAAGTAAGACTATAGCTACATGTTGGAGTTATAGGGAGATGTATTAAGTAAATGATAGGCTAGGCTATAGGTAGGTAATTTTTAGGAAACATAATGTCAATATGACTTGTAGGCATGTCATTGTGGTGGGATATTGGATCTAGCAATGATAACTTGATTTATAGCTTCTTCAAAAGGGTTATGGTCATCATGGGACTACTCTTGAGGGTCAAGAATAAAATTGATAGATGTTGACTGCTAGGCTTCCTCTTGGGATAAATTTTGGTTGTGCCCCTCATATTTAATGATATCCATGAAGATGTAGCAGTTCATCCTCATGAGCTCATGTATGTGGTCTATTAAAGGGAAATTCATTATATTAAGGATGTCTTCATCAAGGAGATTTTGGGTTCACTCATCATCTTCATTATGAGTAGTATTATTGAAATGATCATCTTCATTATGAGTAGTATTATTGAAATGATCATCTTCCTCATAAATACTAATCAAAATGTGAATGAAGAGATGAATTTGTGCAAGTTGAGATACATAGAAAATAACCATGGTTAGCCATGACTAGAAATTTCTAAGAGAGGCTTAACTCAAAGGGGTTGGAAAAGGAAACTAGAAAGTTGAATAACGCATGGAGGTGTTCACATCAGGTTCACGAAAATGTAGAGATGATAAATTTCTATATGAGAAATTGGTCCTTTGTTAGTATCTTACCTCAATATGTACACTATATTTATGATAACACAAGATGGGAATAATTATATAAACCATAGTGAATAGTTAATGCATAGAGCAACAAGTGTTGGATTTTAAGCTAGATTATCTTAATCCCAATATTATGGATCTTTGAGTAGACTCAAATATAAGAGCAATAAAAATATAATATGGCCAATATAAATAATAATAAAATTCAAAATAATATCAAATATGAATGTAAAATGGCCAAAATCATTCATGCAATAACATGAAGAACACTTACAATATAATTGCTCAAAATATGCATACAAGATGAAATATTATTAAAGCTTGAATTAATCATATAATATCCAGATCCTTTTCAAATTTTCTATCATGGAACTTTACCTCCATAATATAGCCATAAAATATAACTCTTAAAGTACTTGATTATTGCTCTCCATATGACAACTCTCTCATGTCCTTTGGCTTCTCATCTTGCCACTTGCATATATTATTCTTGACTCTCCACTTACATTTACACTTAAATCTATGATACTTGCACTTGTTTACATGACACTTGTTATTCTACATGCACACATGATACATGATACTTGTGCACATTCCCACATTACATATTTGCATACTTAATTACATGACACTTATACATTTTCTATCATTATACATTTGCACTCTTACTTACATGACACTTGTGCATATCCTACACATAGACACTTACATAAAGGAAAATTATAAATCATACACCTGAACTATAGATTCATACCCTATTCTAATATTTACATTGTACTATAGGTACCATAGGGGTACATTAGCATGTACCAAATAATGTAATATTCTACAACAAAAAGATAATACAAATATTATAATATAGCTATAGTGAAATACATATAAACACAAATATAGAACATCATTAAAATAGGAGAGGCATTAGCAGGACAGGTAGATCAAGTAATGAATCTATTCAATATCCGTTCAGATACAAAACTCTGAGCTTTTGTGATACTAAACAATGACCTACAAGAGAAGAGAATGATGTGATCTTCTATGGGGGAACAACAAAATGGTGTTAGTATTTATGGGGACTATCAAAATTTAAACACATAGAATACATCCTTAGTTGGATAGCCAATCTTTGATTTCCTTTATAATGAATGGAAAACAAATCAAGTGTGGCCAAGTACCACATCATGAAAAGTCTTCATAATTCTAAAAAGTAAATGATAAGATATATGTGTCACATCCCACCTTGGAGGACTATTTTTATGATGTTATTTGTGTAGTGAAAGTTGCTTTTAATGACTACTATGTTTGCAGTGTATTTGTCAAAATAAAATGATGTTGTGTTGCTTGATTGCAGGAACATTTATTTTCATAGGTGGAAGACTAACCACCAAGATATGAGAAGGGAAATGATGACTATGATAACTCTATAGGTAAAGCTCATATTCCCATCATCACTAGTTACCTCCTTGATGGTAGTGTGACTTGAGTATTACTCTAAAAAGTCCTGCCTAATCAAATGAAAAATGGTCATGGGGGTTACTAGGCACATGCATCGAGTGCTTGTATGCCATTTGTGTGTGATTTATATTTGATTTCCTGATTAATTTGCATGAGATTAGTTTAATTAAATTTTACTTTGAAAATGCACATTAATAATGTTTTGCATTTTACAAATAATTCTAGAAAATATTGCAAAGAATATCATGCAATTTATCATGATTTAGTGAAATATTAATCTAAAGTAAAATATTTATTGGGTTGAGCATGCTTATTTGATCTAGTCGATCCTATTTTAGAAGAAAATTAGGTAGTTTTTTTTATGATCTTGTTCAGTTTTAAATTGGATTAAAACATGAAAAGAAAAACTAAATTGTAGATTTAAATAATCAATATATCTTACACATGCAAGGCTACTTTGGCAAGGTTGAAATAGTGGATAATATTCTACTCTTATCTCTATGGATTACCTTTCCATTAAAAAATATTTATATATTAAAGGAAGCTTTAGCTTGGGATGAGAAAAAGAAGATGAAAAAATTATATATATATATATATATATATATATATATATATATATATATATATATATATATATATATATATATATATATATATATATAAGCATATTTTGTGAAAGAAAGGAAGCAAAAAAAAAAGATAATAAATAATATATATATAAACATCTTTCTTGTCTAAGAAGAAAGAAAGCTATAAATAACCATTGAGGTTGAGGAAAAAGGAGGATTATGTGATATGAGACTGGGGAAGGAAGAAGCTTAGGGAAGCATTCAACTACTAGATAATTATAGATCGGGTCTTTCCACTATGATTGATCTTAAAGCTTGTCTAGTATGAAATGGAATAAAGTTATACATGTTTATATGTTTTACTTTATCTAGTTGCTTCTCTTTCAATGCATACTCTAGATAAAATGTGTTGAATACCAATTCAAATCATCGGTATATGCATTAGATAATAAACTAATAATTCTCTTTGTTTTATTAATACACAAAAGTATATGAGTAGTGATTTTGGATATTTACATTTCTTGTGAGTGTCAATTTCCTAAGCCCTACTAGTCTTACTTGGGGGATGGCCTAGTATACATGTTCTTGGTATTTTGGGATGCCAACATTACACTAATATCATATAATTTTTAAGTCGTCATCGGTTTCGTAATAGAGAAAATTTGCATCCTTTATATGCCATGTTATGAGCTCAAATAAAGCCCAAAAAGTTTCAACATGTTCTACCAATTCTTATTATTGATTGATGAAACCATCGGTACACCTTGTTGAAAATATGAGCAAGGTTTGTTGTCATTGATTTCAAGAGTCAGTTTCAGTGAGCAGTGCGAAAGGAAGGATGTCAAGTGTTAATTTCAGTAAGTAGTGTAAGAGAAAGATTGCTTCTAGGCCTAAGGGAAATAATACTATAATATCTCCTATTATAATATTCAAGGTGGTTAGATAAGGTCTAAAGGATCAATAGGAAGGCCCAAGAAAAATATATTATAATATTTTATTATAATATTAAAGGTCTAATGTTAAGACCTAAAGTTGTTAAATTAATTATAAATTAATTATAATAATTTCATTATAAATTAATTTATAATTTAATTTAATTAACCTTAAAGTTATTAAATTAATTATAATAATTTCATTATTAATTAATTTATAACTTAATTTAATTAACCCTAAGGTTAGGGTTATAAGGGCAAAGTTTATTTATTAAGTTCCGACATCATATGAAGATTCCCCCTCCGTCGATGTCCAAAGGGAGATGGCACAATGGTATAAATACCATGTGCATTGGTTGACTTAGAACTTACCTTTGATCGATTCAGATTTGAGAGCCTATGATTTTCGTGATTTGCGTGCAAGGAAAAAGATAAATTTATTATTTTATTCGATAGCCATCGAATGGACAAAAGGAGGAAGGCCTAAAGCCTCATAGCCAACTAGACAGTTGGGCTAGAGACAAGCGGCTATGTGTTGAGACGTTGTAGGGCAAAAAGTCTCGTGATCGAATCCCAGAAATAGTTTTTACAGTGGTCGCTTTCGTTTTGAGCACCCAACATAGAAGACAAAGTGCACAAGGAAATTTTACCTTCCAAGGTGAGTGCCTAGCTCACACGACAGTTGAGCCATGGCTAGGGCGTTGGTGGTAGCACGGTGGGGGATAAAATACCACTAAGGGCAAAAGAGGTATTTAATTTTTAAATTAAATTGTGTCCTAAGATTTTATTTGGCATGAGACTTTTGTGAGACTTTTGTGTTAGGAGGGAGATATAAGGTTTATGAAAATTAAATTTTATATTGTGATTTTGATGATTAAATTTGGAACGAGTAATAAGATGAATGAAGAAAATTAATTGTTGTTTAGTTTTTGCTAATCAGTTTTTAAGAGAGGATATTATAAGGTGTAATAGAGATTAAAAGTTTTGTATGGTGAAATATTTTGACGGAATATTTGAATGAAAATTTGAGAAGGTTTTTTCTACCTAACCTTTGATATTGGAAAAGAGGGTAATTGTGATTGAGACAGGTTTTGAGGTCAATTCTTCATCAAACAAAAGGTATGGGCACATCTTCCTTGTGAGTGTATTGTTGGATTGGATGTTGTGAATACTAAGTTGGAGTGAAAAGGATTGTTTGATAAGCATTGTTGGAAATATTGAGTGAGCCTTCATGTGTATGATTAAGGTTTGAGAAATATCATGAGTATCATTGTTATGTGAGACTATTTGATAAGAATTTCTAGAAATATTTGAGTAAAATTTCATATGCTTCATTAGGGTTTGTGAAAAGACCATGAGTATCATTGTTATGTGAATTTGGAATCATCTTGAGTCAAGGTTGAGTTCCATAGTGTGAGTTGTTGAAATCATTGTGAAACACTTGTTTAGGGTTTGTAAGCAAGTTGTGTTTCATTGAGTGATTGGTTGAGTGGAGTTGATTGAGCATAGTTGATTGAAAGTGTTGGAGTGATAGTTAAAGTTATATGAAATAAATTTTTCTTTACTAATTTGAAAAAAAAAATTAAAATTCATTGAGTGTGAAATATATCAAGTCTCTTACCATTCTCTATATGTTTCTATGGTTAAACAAAATTTTGAGTGAAATTTTTTTGTGATGTTGAAGAGGTTTTTTGGAAGAGATTAAGTTGAGTTTTGTAAGTTTGAAACATATTGAGTCTCTAACCACTCTCTATATGTTTCTATGGTTAAACAAAATCTTGAGTGAAATTTTTTTGTGAGATTGAAGAGGTTTTATGGAAGAGATTAAGTTGAGTTTTGTGAGTGTGAAATGTATTGAGTCTCTAACCATTCTCTGTATGTTTTTGAATTCAAACAAGATTCTGTATGAAACTTGTTTTTGTTATTAAAGAGGTTTTCTATGATAGATTGAAGTCCTAGAGTGGACTTAAGGACTGAGTTGAGTAAGCTTTTATGAAATCTTACAATGTAGATTTGAGACAAGTCTTGGTGAAGACTTGTTGAGTAGATTGAGCAAGTTCTAGTGAGGACTTGTTGAGTAGATTTGAGGTAAGTCTTGGTGAAGACTTGTGAATAGATTAGTGTGAGATTCTATGAAATCTTACAATGTAGATTTGAGGAAAGTCTTGGTGAAGACTTGAGAGTAGTTTGAGAAAGTTCTAGATAGGACTTGTAGATAGATTTGAGGTAAGTCTTTGAGAAGACTTGTGAGCAAATTTTATTGAATGATTTGTTCAAAACTTGAGTTAAGGTTTGGGGCAGATATAGCAGAGTTGAGTTGTGATTGGATCAAGCTTTGTGTTAAGGCTTGAGGACAGATTATGGTATAGATTTAATGATAGATTTGTGCCATAGTAGAGACAAATATTGAGAAGATTTATGTTAGACTAAAGGACTACGTTTAGTGCAAATTTGAGATAGAGATTGAGAAGATTTGTGCTAGACCAAAGGACTATGTTTAGTGCAAATGTGAGATAGAGATTGAGAAGATTTATGCTAGACTAAAGGACTGTGTTTAGTGTAGATTTGAGATAGATATTGAGAAGATTTGTGCTAAACCTAAGGACTATGTTTAGTGTAAATTTGAGATAGAGATTGAAAAAATTTGTGCTAGATCGAAGGACTATGTTTAGTGTATATTTGAGATAAATATTGAGAATATTTGTGTTAGATAGAAGGACTGTGTTTAGTGTAGATTTGAGATAGAGATGAGAGTAAGCTTTGGATGTGACGAAGAAGAGGATAGTAGTATTTAGTGGATATAGATCCCTTAGCTAGGGTAGTAAGGACATAGATCTTTTAAATTGGGATAGAGTTTTCTATGGATAGAGATCCACAAGCTAGTGCAGTGGAGGTAGTAGTCTTCTAGAGGATCACCAACCAGAGTAGAGGAGAAGAAGTTCTCCTATGGATAGAGTTCCATAAATTAACTTAGGGGATTGGTGTCTCCTGTGGATAGGTATCCACAAAATTTATTAGGGGATTGGTGTCTCCTTTGGATAGAAGTCCATAAACATTATAATAGGGAAGGATTCCTAACATAATTGTTGAGGAAAATTTAGTGAAATATTTTCTTTGTGGATGTAGCCCACATTGGGTGAACCACATTAAATCGATGTCTCTATTGTGTGGTAATTTGTGCATTGCTTTAATTACTACTATTGATATTGCCATTGATATATTGGATAATACTGTTTGAGAAAAGAAAAGTAAAAAGTGGTCTTATACTTGTTCACCCCCCTATTAGTATAAGTTTTGTGTTCTTCAATTGGTATCAGAGGGGGTTCCTTCAAAAGAGTCTAACAACTTGAAGGAAAAGCTCACAAGAACACATATAGATTCTTAGAATGGATATTCAAAAAATTCAACACCATTGTTCGATGGGAACAATTGTGCACTTTGGAGTACAAGGATGAAGTTTCACCTAATGGAACTTGGAAATTAAATATCGGAAGCGATTGATAATGTATACATACCACCAACAATTCCACCTATAGATAAATATGGTAATCTCCTACAACTGAATAATTCAAATTCAATGAATGGAATTTTAAGGGGCTTGCATGAAATGGAGTTTATAAAGGTTATGCATTGCACATCAACAAAGAAAAATTGGGATAAGTTGAAAGGTATATATGAGGGAGACAAAAAGGTCAAAATGGTAAAGTTGCAAAATTTTAAGAGAATATTTGAAGACCTATAGATGAAATATGAGGAAAATAGTGTTGCATAATTACTTCGTGTTGATGAGGTTGTTAACTCCATGCAAGGACTTGGGCTTAAAGTTGAGGAAACATATGTTTGTGATAAAATTTTAAGGTCACTCCCAAAAAGGTATAGTGAAAATATTTTAGCTATAGAAGAGTCAAAATATATTGAAATTTTGACAATATATGAATTACATGGAATTCTCATAGCTTTTGAGATGATAATAAAATAGGAACCTATTCCTTAGAAAGAAGCAACCTTTAAAGTTACTAAGAAGACAAAGGGTAAGAAGTCAGATTGAAGCAATGAGTTATCCAGTGATGAAGAAGCAAATTATGGTAGAAGGAACAAGGAATCAAGAAAGTATAAAGGTACGAAATTAGTAAGATATTTTAAATATAGAAAATATGGTCACTATGCTACTGATTATGCAGAAGCTAGAAATAGCAGTGGTGATGAGAAACATGATCATAAGAATAGAGAAGCAAGAAAACATAGGTGCCAAAATAAAAATAGATATGGACAAGGCACACAAGGAAAGAAGTTTTTCCAAAGGCATAAGAAAAGTTTTTATGCATACAAGGTAGGTAAGAGTTCAAGTGATAGTGATGATAGGTCCTCAGATAATGAAGAAGATGAAATTTTATTTCTGGCAGAAGAAAAATATGATGTTAGAAAAAAGACACCATTGATGATGTTAGAAGATGAATATGATGATGCTCTTGAAGGATCAGAAGAAAGTCTACTCTTGGTAATAGAATAAGAAGGATATGATCCTATAGAAGACAAATCATAAAGGAATAAAGATGATCCGAAAGGCAAAGAGATAGAGGAAGAATAAAAAAAAGGAGAAGTTGATATTATAGGAGAGCTTATTCATGCCCTTGACACATTAAGGAAGGAAAGAAAGTAGAACGCAAAACTCAAGCTTCAATTTCAAGAATGTGACAAAGAGAAAAGGAAAGCTTATAGATGATATAACCAAATCAATAGTTAAGGATATTTAAAGAGAAGTTAGAAGCAATGGTTTTAGAATGTGAAAGGTTAGAGCATGAAGTAGCTTCACTAATGAAGGAAGTAAAAGAGTCTAAAGACAAGTTACACAGGTTTGGGAGAAGCTCAAATACCTTGGATAAGATTATCAAGGTACAAAAATCTTCATCAAACAAGATTGGTCTTGGTTTTGAACAAGTACAAAAATAACAAGGAGAGGATTCAACCTCAAGCTCCAAAGAATAAGAAGCTTAAAATAAGAGAGTGTAAGAGAAATTGAGTCTTCTGAGGCTGATTTGAACAATAGAAGGTTCAAAAAGGAAGGGAACAATGCACAAATGAGGAACAAATGAAATAAGAAACAACACAAAGAAGAAGAGACTAAGATACCAATGAGGTCAAGGTAAAGTTTCTTCAATGAATGATGCTTCTCATATCACAAGTTTGGGCACAAGGGTACATAGTGCAGGACACATGAAAGGCAAGAATATGGGAATTTTAGAAACAAACATATTTTTCAAGGATATTGCTACTCTTATAATCAGTTTGGTTACAAGGCAATAAATTGTAGGGTTCATGATAGGAGTGGATATGGATTCACCAGGAGAAAACCCAAGATATTTTCACCTTTAAGGAATAATAACATTAAGTGTTATAAGTGCAATAATTTTGGCAGCCAAGAGGTGTAGATCAAATTTTCCAAAGATAAGCAGGAACAAAAAATTTAGAGGAATCAGAAGGATCAGTTGATGAAGAAAGGGGACAAAGGTAAAGATCAGTGTATTCTAGGAGTAGAGATGCTCCAACCCCAAAATTAACCACCTCAAGAGGAGGTGGAGGAGGGGCTAAGCTAAGAGTCTCATTCTTATCCCTAAGCCCCAAAGGTGACCCTTTGCCATTGATGACAAAGGGGAAGATATTTGAGTTAGGGGAAAAGCATTCAATTAGGGGGACCAATTTCTTAGGGGGAGCAGAACATAAAGAAGTAAAGGAAATGGTAAAAGGTAAATGGGTTGCCACTAATGACAAAGGGGGAGATTTTTGGAAATATGAGCAAGGTTTGTTGTCATTGATGTTAAGAGTCAGTTTCAGTGAGCAGTGCAAAAGGAAGGATGTCAAGAGTTAGTTTCAGTAAATAGTGTAAGAGAAAGATTACTTCTAGGCCTAAGGGAAATAATATTATAATATATCCTATTATAATATTCAAGGTGGTTAGATAAGGTCTAAAGGAGCAATAAGAAGGCCCAAGAAAAATAATATTATAATATTAAAGTTCTAATGTTAAGACCTAAAGGTGTTAAATTAATTATAATAATTTCATTATAAATTACTTTATCATTTAATTTAATTAACCTTAAAGTTATTAAATTAATTATAATAATTCCATTATTAATTAATTTATAACTTAATTTAATTAACCCTAAGGTTAGAGTAATAAGGGAAAAGTTATTTATTAAGCGTCGACATCATACGAAGATTCCCCCTCCACAAACATCCAAAGGGAGATAGCACAATGCTATAAATACTATGTGCATTGGTTGACTTAGAACTTACCTTCGATCAATTCACATTTGAGATCCTACGATTTTTATGATTTACGTGCAAGCAAAAAGATAATTTTTTTGTTTTATTCAGCAGTCATCGAATGGACAAAAGGATGGAGGCCTAAAGCCTCATAGCCAACTAGGCAATTGGGGTAGCGGTAAGCGGCTATGTGTTGAGACATTCCAAGATGGGAAGTACCATGATCGATTCCTGATGGTAGTTTTTACGATAGGCATTTTTGTTTTGAGCACCCAACATAGAAGACAAAGTGCACAAGGCACTTTTGCCTTCCAAGGTGAGTACCTAGCTCATGTGACAGTTGAGTCACAGCTAGGCCACTAGTGGTAGCGTAGCGGGGGATTGAATCACATTGAGGGAAAAGAGGTATTTAATTTTTAAATTAAATTTTATCCTAAGGTTTTATTTGGCATGAGGTTTTTATGTTAGGAGGGAGATATAAGGTTTATGAAAATTAAATTTTATATTGTGATTTTTATGATTAAATTTGGAAGGAGTAATAAGGTGAATGAAGAAAATTAATTGTTGTTTAATTTTTGCTAATCATTTTTAAGTGTAGAGATTATAAGGTGTAATTGAGATTAAAAGTTTTGTATGGTGAAATATTTTGAGGGAATATTTGAATGAAAATTTTAGAAGGTTTTTGCTACCTAACCTTTGATATTGGCAAAGAGGGTAATTGTGATTGAGATAGGTTTTGAGGTCAATTATTCATCAAATAAAATGTATGGGCACATATTCCTTGTGAGTGAAATGTTGTCGGATTGGATGTTGTGAATGCTAAGTTGGAGTGAAAAGGATTTTTTGATAAGAATTGTTGGAAATATTGAGTGAGCCTTCATGTGCATGATTAGGGTTTGAGAAAGATCATGAGTATCATTGTTATGTGAGATTGTTTGATAAGCATTGTTGGAAATATTTGAGTAAAATTTCATATGCTTGATTAGGGTTTGTGAAAATACCATGAGTATCATTGTTATGTGAATTTGGAATCATCTCGAGTCAAGATTAAGTTCCATAGTGTGAGTTTTTGAAATCATTGTGAAACACTTGTTTAGGGTTTGTAAGCAAGTTGTGTTTCATTGAGTGATTGGTTGAGTGGAGTTGATTGAGCATACTTGATTGAAAGTGTTGGAGTGATAGTTAAATTTATGTGAAACAAATTGTTATTTACTAATTTGAGAAAAAAAATTGAAAGTCATTGAGTGTGAAATATATTGAGTCTTTTACCATTCTCTATATGTTTCTATGGTTAAACAAAATTTTGAGTGAAATTTGTTTGTGATATTGAAGAGGTTTTTTGGAAGAGATTAAGTTGAGTTTTGTGAGTGTGAAACATATTGAGTCTCTAACCACTCTCTATATGTTTCTATGGTTAAAAAAAATCTTGAATAAAATCTATTTGTGAGATTGAAGAGGTTTTCTAGAAGAGATTAAGTTGAGTTTTGTGAGTGTGAAACATATTGAGTCTCTAACCATTCTCTGTATATTTATGAATTCAAATAAGATTTTGTGTGAAACGTGTTTATATGATTAAAGAGGTTTTTTGTGATAGATTGAAGTAAGTCCTAGAGTGGACTTAAGGACTGATTTGAGTAAGCTTTTGTGGAATCTTACAAAGTAGATTTGAGACAAGTCTTGGTGAAGACTTGTTGAGTAGATTGAGCAAGTTCTAGTGAGGACTTGTTGAGTAGATTTGAGGTAAGTCTTGGTGAAGACTTGTGAACATATTAGTGTGAGCTTTTGTGGAAGCTTACAATGCATATTTGAGGTAAGTCTTGGTGAAGACTTGAGAGCGGTTTGAGCAAGTTCTAGAGAGGACTTGTAGATAGATTTGAGGTAAGTCTTTGAGAAGACTTGTGAGTAGATTTTATTGATTGATTTACTCAAATATTGAGTTAAGGTTTGGGGAAGATCTAGCAGAGTTGAGTTGTGATTGGATCAATCTTTGTGTTAAGGCTTGAGGACAAATTTGAGGACATATTATGGTGTAGATTTGAGGATAGATTTGTGCCATAGTAGAGATAAACATTGATCAAATTTATGCTAGACCAAAGGATTGTGTTTATTACAGATTTGAGACAGAGATTGAGCAAATTTGTGCTAGATCGAAGGACTGTGTTATTGTAGATTTGAGACAGAGATTGAGAATATTTGTTCTAGATTGAAGGAATTTGTTTAGTGTAGATTTGAGAAAAATATTGAGAATATTTGTGCTATACTGAAGGACTTTGTTTAGTGTATATTTGAGATAAATATTGAGAATATGTGTGCTAGACCGAAGGACTATGTTTAGTGTAGATTTGAGATGAATATTGAGAATATTTGTGCTAGATCGAAGGACAATGTTTAGTGTAGATTTGAGATAGAGCTGAGAGTAATATTTGGAGGTGAAAGAGCAAAGGATAGTAGTATCCAATGGATAGATATCCATTAGCCAGGGTAGTGAGGATAAAGATATTCTGGTGAAGATATAGTATTATATGGATAGAGATCCACAAGCTAGTTGAGTGGAGGTAGTAGTCTTCTAGAGTATCACCTACCAGAGCAGAGGATAAGGAGTTCTCCTATGGATAGAGTTCCACAAATATGCTTAAGGTATTGGTGTCTCCTATGGATAGGTATCCATAAACTTGATTAGGGGATTGGTGTGTCCTTTGGACAGACGTCTATAAACATAGTAATAAGGAAGGCTTCCCAAGAGAATTGTTAAGAAAATTTTAGTGAATTCTCCATGGATCTAGCCCACATTGGGTGAACCACGTTAAATTGGTGCCTCTATTGTGTGTGGTTATTTATGAATTGCTTTGATTACTACTATTGATATTGCCATTGATATATTGGATAATACTATTTGAGAAAATAAAAGTAAAAAGTGGTCTTATACTATTCACCCGCCCTCTCAGTATAAGCTTGTGTTCTTCACACCTATGGTTACGAGGCTGGAATGCAGTTATGAGCCTTCCATGGATACACATCTCCTTTTGGTAGAGCTTCTGGTATTAATCCTATTGTTAGCCGATGACAAACCCATTGATGGTCTTATTATATGGAGATTTTACTAATCCTTGAGGACATCTTAAACCTTTAGATGCCTACACCTGAAAGATACCTATCATCGAAGATATGTTTCCTTGATTTACGAGATAATTGCTAGATGCCATTAAATACCTCTATGATAGTTTATATTTAAGTTTACTCTGTCCATAAATTTACATCTAGTTTCTCGTATCATGTGTGCAACTTCAAGCTTTGACTTAGGGTAGCTCCATGGATCAAATTGGCCAAATATGAAACATGGTAGAGCTTGATTTGAAATGTGACTATTCAACTAAATTGCTAATCGAGGATATCTAATGATGTTGTCATATAATCAATAGCTTCGTAGGATATTTTGTTAAATATGTTTAACTATGACTACTAGTGGTCGTTCTCAGTTCAAACTATATATGTTGGAATTTTGTTCCACTTTAATACCTCTTCTTCCACTGACAGGATCATGCTACTTAAGGTCGATTCTTCAACTATAGTAGGCTACCTTTGTTAAAGGTTAAAACTTCATATGATCTAAAATCATTAAACTAGGAAATAGTTTATACCCTGTGTTTTCAGGATCATTCTACCACTGTTGTAATGCTTGAACATAACTTTGTAGCGCATTTGTCACTCCTGAGAACGTTACACCACAGACGTGTATGAACATAAAACCAATCAATATCATATGTTTAAATCAATATTGTTCAACACTTTAAATTTAGATAACACCGATATAAAGATATAGCAAAATCCTCGATGATGAAGCGACCCGTTATCCAGTGCATTACGTAGAATATAATATTATCTCATCACCTTAATATCATATCCATTAATGAATAAATTACACCCAGGAATATAATTTTATGAGAGTCATTAAATAAATGGAGTAGGGTCATTTGAGATTATCCTGATATATCTACTAGTAGTTGTCCAAAATTCTTGTATGAGATGTCTTTGAGTGGTTGTCTCGAGATTCATAGAGGAAGTCTCAATAGAACAAAAAATTTATAAAACACATGGTATGTTTTAAGCGATATGTATATGTTCTATTAAATGATATGGTGTAATAGACACCCAAATGATTAAAAGAATATTATTGAAACTGTAGGTAATTTCTATATTAAAGGTATATTGTAAATTTATTTTATACTATATGTTGAATATGAAGGTAAATGGAAAGTATATGGTTTTTAGTTGAAATAAGATTTGAAATCATTTATATAAATAAATTGGTGATCATTTGAAGTGATTGATTTCTATTTGAAAATATGGGTGTAACTTAAGTAAGAGTAGAAAATGGAGATAATATCTTTCTTTACTATAATCTGTTGTAGTTCCATTCATATAATGAAAAGTAATTAGTAAAATCAAGATATACAACTTAAATGGAAATTTAAAAATTATGGATGTTGTATGAGAATTGTATATTAGTAAACAATATTATGTTGTGTATTGAATTCTACAATTGAATATTACCGACTAGAAGGAAGGAAAATATTCTAGTTTTGGGAAGGATGGATTTGTGTCCATTCCTTGGGAAGTGGTATGGGACTCTTCCCTATGTTTGGTGAAAATCCAAATGAATGATGAATAGTATTATGAATTAATCCTCATTATGAAAATATTAAATATGCATGAATATGTGATTTATGCTTGGCGATTTATTGAAATGAAGTTATAGATTTTATATGTGATGAAAGAAATTATTTTAGTGAAATTATAGATTTTGCATATAAAATACATACTATGATTTTTTATAAAAAATTTAATGAATGAAATCAATTAGAAGAATGGATGATCTTGGTGTCCATCTAGGAAGAGGTATGGAACTCTTCCAAATGTTCCTGAATGGCATTCATGTTGATTGGGATTAGAAAAGTAAATTATTTAGAGATGGACCTTGATGCTAGATGATTTATGGGAATTTAGGGGGGTTTCCATATTTTGAGAAATTAATTGAATAGTATTAAAGCAAATATTGAAGGCAACATTTGGTATCATTTGGAAATAAGAGAAATAATATTTGGATTGAATTAGCAAGATAATTAGAGATTATGTTGGATCAAATTTTGGAAAAAAATTGATAACATATTACAAGTGCATTCTTGTAAACTTTATGATAGAGGATGAAATAACTGAATGCATATTGGGATCTAGTTATGGAAATGAATTGATTTGAGATCTAACCTTATATTTAAATACAAAAAATGTGTAGGATATTTGATGCATCTTTAGCTCACATTTGGGAAGAGAATTGATAGGATTTGGAAAGTAATGAGATGAATCTTGGATCAAATTTAGAAAGCAAATTTGATAGAAATTGAGAATCAATTGAATAGATTAATATGTTGTATTGGATGGGAAATTAGACCCCTATTGGTTTGTATATAATCAAAGGAAATAGCTTTAGTATAATGAGCTTTATATTACCCATGCTAAACCTCTAAGGGTTTACTTTTATTAACCTAATATTAAGAAGAAATGTGGATGACATGGGTTGTTACAACAAGATGTTATTATGAAATGATAGATAATATAAATTATTAGCTTAAATTATTAATTTAGGAAGAATGGTTTGTTAATGAATTGAAGGTATGGGACTTTAATTCATGGATTGACTTTGTGTAAATTATGTATAATGAATTTGGAATTCATTCTTGAGGAAACTTATATGGTTCTCTCTAACATTGATATGACTTCTCCAAAATAAGATTTCGATGATTATCATAAACATATGAAAATTCTTAGGATGGCTTAGAATCCATAGATTCTTTAATTGTGTCATGAGTTTAAAGGGGCAATTGGACTCCTTATTGGTATGGTAAATACCTTAATGATACAATGATGACTTAGAGAAGGGAATTAGGAAAATTTCCTAATTGCATCATGAATTTGATAAGGAACAGTTGTATTCCTTGCCATGTATAATGAATTGAAAGGGACCCATCATGGCCCTTCTATATTTGTAATATTTGACATCCAAAGTTTATGAATATGAGGAAAGTACATATTTTGGAGGCTATGTTTATTCCCCATGAGGTTCCCAAGATAAACAATGTGTCACTCTATTTGTAGTTTGATGTGTTAATTCTTGTGAATGTTGTTTTACTTCAAAATGAAAATTATTTAATTGGATACTTCTTGATGAAACAATTATGCAATTCTTAGATTATGTCAATGGGTACTATGATGCAAGGAATGTATGCTTAACTTTAATAGGTTGATGATTTAATGATATATGATTATGTCAATTATTATTTAGAATGTATTGGGAAATTTTGAATGATGTAGTTAGCTAGCTTTACCTTTCAAAAACTAGCACTTGATGTATTCAATGGTTGTATGAATGCAAAAAAAGTAGAATGTAATGGAGTGAAAAACTTTCTCAATTGGATATCTCATGTGTGCTACAGTATCAAGAATCATAAAGTAATGGATTCTACTTCTTAAGACTAATTAGGTTATGATCACTTCATAAACATTCCTAGTTGGTATAACCTAAAACATAATGATAAACTGAAATAAGCCTTAAGAGGTATAAGGTTATATAATCATGCTTAAGATGACATTCTAAAGATTATATAAATTAATCACGTATAGTGATTTTGTTATCCCATAGAGAAGATGTGGGTTGGATCTAAGATCTATGAATAACCATTGTTGAGGTTATTTCATCTATGATGATTTTTCATCTTCAAGGCATTCACCAATATAGGATGATTTCCCTTTTAATAGGGATGAAATCTAATGCTTGGCCAGTGTTCTTGTATCCAAGTGGTATGAGGGTATTGTAGAAGCTGATCACTTCTACGCAAGAGTGACTCTAATGATTGGCCAGCGTTCTTGTATCCTTTTCTATCATGAACCCTGCAATTCATCGCCTTGTGACCAAACTGATTACATGAGTAGCAATACCCATGGAAAATCTATTTGTT
Organism: Wollemia nobilis; assembly: GCA_028583015.1. NCBI lineage: Eukaryota > Viridiplantae > Streptophyta > Pinopsida > Araucariales > Araucariaceae > Wollemia > Wollemia nobilis. The sequence goes on along the minus strand of JAQPPZ010000839.1, from coordinate 2,755,393 downwards.
TCCATATTCCTATCTTTCATGTGTCCTACACTATGAAGCCATATACCCAAATCCATGACATGAAAACATTTTCCAATGAAGCTTCCTTGTCTTGTCATCATTGGTCTCTTAGTCTCTCTTAACCTATTCTAATTTTTTGTTCCATATAATTCTTCCTGGTATATTGTTCCTATTCTTGTTGAACTTTTTGCTGTTCAACTCATCCTTAGAATTCTCACTCTATATTTTATTTACTTCTTTTGATGCTTCTTATTTTCTAGTGTTTGAGCTTGACTCTCCATTTTCCACTTCTTGTTTCCTTTGTTCTTCTCTAGAACTAAGTCATGTTTTGGTAACTGATGACTTTTGTGCATTGATAATCCTGTCCAATGTCTTTGGATTTTCCTCAGATTTGTGCAACTTGTCCTTAGAGTCTTTTACTTCCATCCTTAGTGAAACTATCTCATGCTCTAATCTTTCACACTCTAGATCTTTTATCTTTAATTTTTTGGCCATACCTTCTTCAAATTTTCTTGCCTCTTCAACCTTGATTTTGAAGTTGGTGAGTTCCTATAGAAACTTTGCTTTTGCTTTATCATCTTCTTGAGCTTGAACCCTTAATCGTAAGTTCTCACTTTTTAATTATTTAAGGTTATCCATGAGTCTTTCACATTCTATCTCTTTTATGTTTGACTATTCAACCATACCTTTTTCAAATTTCCTTACCTCTTTAATCTTATCTTTCAAGTCAGAGAGATCTTGTAGAAGCTTTGTCTTACATTTCTCATCCTCTTGTATTTGAGCCTTTAATTCTAAGTTCTCCTTTTAAACTTAATCAAATTATTTAAGAGTAGCTTCCTCATTTTATTTTTATAAATTTCTCTCTTTTATTTGGTTTTCAATAGGAGTATTTTCTTCTAATACTGAAAGTAGATTTTTTTCTTCATACTTGTTTTAATTATCCTTGTTATCCTTTATTGAACCAAACTCTAGGATTTCATTTTTGAAAATATCATATTCATATTCACCACTACTAAACCCATTGCAATAACCTGCATCATGACCGAGTTGATCATAAACAAAAATATTCTTCACCTTCATGCAAATAGTAAGCTCCATGGTGACCTGTATTCCTACATCTGGTACAAAACTTTATCCATATGATATTTTCTCCATTGCTTGATTCATATTTTGAATATATTTCCACTTTTCCTCCCAAAACAACAATATCAAATTCATCTTATTTTTATTTCATGACCATGTGTGTTCTTTTATTCTTGTCTCATGGTTCTGCCTTTGCCTTTCTTTGCCATTTGTGTTCTTGTAAGATATTTCTTCAAGTTGTTAAACATTTTTTGAATGAACCAGCTTTGATACCAATTGTCGAACACAAGCTTATACTAAGAGGGGGGTGAATAGTATAAGACCACTTTTTACTTTTCTTTTCCAAATAGTATTAGCTAATATAATCAATAGTAGTATCAATAGCAATAACCAAAGAAATGCATAAATCATCACACATGATAGAGACACCAATTTAACGTGGTTCACCCAATGTGGGCTACTCCACAAAGAAAATATTTCACTAATATTTTCTCAATAAATATCTTGGAATTCCTTTCCCTATTACAATGTTTATCGACCTCTCTCCAAAGGAGACACCAATCCCCTTAAATCAAGTTCGTGGATCTCTATCCACAGGAGACACCAATCTCCTAAATCAAGTTCTTGTATCTCTATCCATAGGAGATGCCAATCTCCTAATATCTACTCTGGATGATGATCCTCTAAAAGACCTCTGCCTCCACTACCCTTAGCAAATGGAACTTTATCTACAAAAGACACCTGTATTCACTGATCTAGCTGGATATCTCTGTCCTCAACTATGTCACCTCCAAAGCTTTGTCTCACATCTGCACTAAACACAGTTCTTTGGTCTAGCACAAATATTTTCTCAATCTCTATCTCTAGTCTGGCATAAAATTATCCACAAATTTGCACCAAACTTTTTCCTTGAATCTGTACTAAACATAGTCCTTCGATCTAGCATAATTTTATCCTCAATATCTATCCTCAAAACTTAAATCAAAGCTTGACTCAATCTCATATCAAATCTGTTGGATCTATCCCAAACCTTAACTCAAGGTTTGAACAAATCAATCAATCAACTCTGCTCACAAACCTTCTCAAAGACTTATCTCGATTCTGCTTTGCAATCTTCCACAAAATCTCACACTAATATGTCCACAAGTCCTCTCTAGAACTTGTCCAAATCTACTCAATAAGTTCTCAAAATAACTTATCCAAATATGCTCTCAATCTATATTGTAAGCTTCCACAAAAGCTTACCCAAATCTATCCACATGTCTTATCAAAAACTTATCCAAAACTACTCAATAAGTTCTCACAAGAACTTATCCAAATATTCTCTCAATTTGTATTGTAAGTTTCCACAAAAGCTTACCCAAATCTATCCATAAGTCTTCTCAAAGACTTACCTCAAATTTGCTCAAAAAGTCCACACTATAACTTGTCCAATCTTATAGAAACATAAATAGAATTGTTAGAGACTCAATATGCTCTATACTCATCATAATGCTCAATCACTTTCAATCACTCTTTTAGAAACATAAGGAGAATTTTTAGAGACTCAATATGCTTCACATTCACCTCAATTACTTTCTCAAATCAATTCAATATATAGAATAGTTTGTTTTATGGAACTTGAACAATCATTTCACACATCCACTTGATTAGGCTCAACCAACTCTACTCAACAAATCACTCATTGAAACAATCCTTGCTTACAAAACCTAGTCTAAGAATATGATCCTTCACTCAAAATGTTTCCAACAATTCTTATCAACAAATCTCACATAACAATGATAGTAGATACTCATGTTTTTTTCAAATCCTAGTTTAAGTTCTTCACACAACCAATGGCTTCAACAATAATTCTTATAAAACAAGGTTTTAACAACTTTTTATTCTAGAAAACCTTGAAGCATTAACTCAACACACTCAATAAGGAAACCGTAATCAAGTCCTTTTTACTCCAAACTTATTTTCTAGAAAACCAACCAATCAACTTAACTATAGAAGAATTTGCTCATACCTTTTTCTTGATAATGAAGGAACCTTTAAAATCTGCCACAACCACAATGATTCTCTTTGACAATTTTAAGGGTTAAGTAATAAAAACCTTCTCAAGCATTTAATCAATAATTTCCTCACAATTTTGTTTTACCAAAATAACAATTCTTAAACACACCTTACAAACTCTTTTCAAAAATAACTTTTTTATATAAAAAAAAAATACATTACCTTTTTACACCCTTATCACTGCACACCTTAACAACTTAAAATTCAACTACATATTACAATGGTCATATCTCTTATTACTCCTTTTAACCCTTATGACTCCTAACTTTGTAATAATGCAAACCAAACGATTCAACACTTTGAAACCTTAGAACAAGAAATATTTTAATTTATCATAAGGAAGCCTTATCACTACAATCTAAAATGTAATGTTGCCTTCAACCATTCTTTACACACTTCTTAAGATCACGCTCAATCCAAAAAAAAATAAAATAATATATATATATTAACCAATAATCATACCTAATCACTTAGAGGCTTTCCAAAAAAAATATTAACCATTCAACACTTTGAAACCTTAGAACAAGAAATATTTTAATTTATCATAAGGAAGCCTTATCACTACAATCTAAAATGTAATGTTGCCTTCAACCATTCTTTACACACTTCTTAGGATCAAGCTCAATCCCAAAATATATATATATATATATATATATATATATATATATATATATATAAAAATATAACCAATAATCATACCTAATCACTTAGAGGCTTTCCAAAAAAAAATATTAGCCTTCAACCATTCTTTACACACTTCTTAGGATCAAGCTCAATCCCAAAAATATATATATATATATATATATATATATATATATATATATATATATTAACCAATAATCATACCTAATCACTTAGAGGCTTTCCAAAAAAAATATTCACCCTGCCTACCACCGTCGAGATTTGATCCTGTACCTCATGCTAGCTTGTAACCTTCAAGCAAAGCTATCTTCCAACTCGACTACCACTGTCGAGATTTGATCATGTACCTCATGCTAACTTGTAACCTTCATTCAAGCTATCTTCCAACTCGACTACTACGGCAGATGAAACTGATCAGAGTAAATGTGAGATTTCACTTATCACTACCATGTCAACAATTTTATTTTCCTTTCGTAGTACCTGAAACTTCCTTTGTTGCTTCTCAATTTTCCATTGGCTGGCGCTACGCATCTCAAGGTGTTCTCATCTGATGACTCATATTTTTGCAAAGTTCATACACACATCTGATTCGTTGTTTGAGGTTATCACAGCTTTATAGTTGTGTTTCAGGTAATTGTTGCCACACAGTCTTCTTCAAATTCGAGCACGCATACTTAAAACTTGACCTTCATATTGTTTTCAAAAAACCATAGTGCCTTCCGTTTACTTTGCAAAATATTTTTCGCTATTTATAAGGTTTTGAACACGTGCATTTTTCATTATCAGACTTGAAATCTTCACAAGTTCATATTATCAAATTTGCGGCACCCTTTTATATAGGTTTTGTCCTTCTTATAAAAGGACGTCGACGGCGATGAGAATTTTATAATCGACGAAGGTTTTGCTCTTCGGGTATAGTTCACGGTGTCAGTGGATGCTTTTAAAAAACTTTGAGTAACCACTTTATGGCCCATAAGATATTAAATATTAAATTTCAAGCCTTTGATCCTCACACGTTGATGCTTCGCCTTTGTTGTTTTTTTTTATATATGCCTTCAAAGCAACTTTAGCCCTTAGTGATCGCATAATATTTAAATTATTTAATTTTTAATTATTTAAATCAAATAATATTTTTTAAACCTTGGCCATTAAACTTTGTCTTTTTATGTTATCCAACCATGGTTTAAATAAAACCTTTGACTTATGCTTCACATAATATTAAAATAAACATTATGAAGCTCTTTTGCCATCGACCTCTTGCATTGCTCATTTTGACCTTTTGCATCAACGGTGGTTTATTCCTTGGCATCAATGACAACTTCATGCCTTGACATCAATGACAACTCCATGGACTCAATATGTCCAAAAATATCCCCCTTTGTCATTGATGGTAACCCAAATTCTTTTTACCAAAAGCTTCACCTTTTCTTTGTTTTGCTTCCCATGGGACATTTCTCCCCTTGGCTCAATGCTCTTTTCAAATCTCTCATTTTTACTCAAAAACCAAATCTCCCCCCCTTACTCAAATATCTCCCCCTTTTACATCAATGGCAAAGGGTCACCTTTAGGGCTTGTGGCTAAGAATGAGTCTCTTATATTTAGGCCCTCCCCCACCTCCTCTTGAGGTGGTTAATTGTAAGGTGGAAGTATCTCTACTCCAAGCAAGACTGGTCGTTACCTTTATCCTCTTTTCTTATCATATGATCCTTCTGATTTCTTTGACTATTCCTATTCCTATTCCTATCCATATCTACATTCCTATTCCTGTTTATATCCATATCCATATTCTTGTTCCTGTTCCTGTTCATACCCATATTCTTGTTCCTATTTCTAATCATGTCCATATTCCTGTTCTTGTTCCTTTTTTATTTTGGAATCTATGTTCTATACCACTTTGTTGTATGCCCATCATTATTGCACTTATAACACTTGATGTTATTATTCCTTGAAGGTGCAAATGTCTTAGGATTTCTCCTAGTGAAGCCATATCCTTTTCTATCATGAACCCTGCAATTCATCGCCTTGTGACCAAATTGATTGCATGAGTAGCAATACCCATGGAAAAGCTATATGTTTCCATATTCCTATCTTTCATGTGTCCTTCACTGTGAATCCATATACCCAAATCTGTGACATGAAAAACATCTTCCATTGAAGCTTCCTTGTCTTGTCCTCATTGGTCTCTTAGTCTCTCTTAACCTATTCTAATTTTTTGTTCCATCTAATTCTTCCTGGTGTATTGTTCCTATTCTTGTTGAACTTTCTGTTGTCCAACTCATCCTTAGAATTCTCACTCTCTATATTACTTACTTATTTTGATACTTATTATTTTTTGGTGTTTGAGCTTGACTCTCCTTTTTCTACTTCTCGTTTCCTTTGTTCTTCTCTAGAACTAAGTCCTGTTTTGGTGACTGATGACTTTTGTGCATTGATAATCCTGTCCAATATCTTTGGATTTTTCTCAGACTTGTGCAGCTTGTCCTTAGAGTCTTTTACTTCCATCCTTAGTGAAACTATCTCATGCTCTAATCTTTCAGACTCTATTTTTAATCTTTTATTTTTTGGCCATACCTTCTTCAATTTTTCTATTCTCTTCAACCTTGATTTTGAAGTTGGTGAGTTCCTATAGAAACTTTGCTTTTGCTTTATCATCTTCTTGAGCTTGAACCTTTAATCCTAAGTTCTCCCTTTTTAATTATTTAAGGGTATCCATGAGTCTTTCACATTCTATCTTTTTTATCTTTGACTGTTCAACCATATCTTTTTCAACTTTTCTTACCTCTTTAACCTTATCTTTCAAGTCAGAGAGATCTTGTAGAAGCTTTGTCTTACATTTCTCATCCTCTTGTATTTGAGCCTTTAATTCTAAGTTATCCTTTTAAACTTAACAAGTTCCTTAAGAGTAGCTTCCTCATTTTATTTTTATAAATTTCTCTTTTATTTGGTCTTCAATAGGAGTATTTTCTTCTAATACTGAAAGTAGATTTTTTTCTTCATACTTGTTTTGATTATCCTTGTTATCCTTTATTGAACCAAACTCTAGGATTTCATTTTTGAAAATATCATATTTATATTCACCACTACTAAACCCATTGCAATAACTTGCATCATGACCGAGTTGACCATAAACAAAAATATTCGTCACCTTCTTGTAGATAATAAGCTCCATGGTGACCTGTATTCCTACATATGGTACAAAAATTTATCCATATGATCTTTTCTCCACTGCTTGATTCATCTCTTCAATATATTTCCACTTTTCCTCCCAAAACAACAATATCAAATTCATATTATTTTTATTTCATGACCATGTGTGTTATTTTATTCTTGTGTCTCATGGTTCTGCCTTTGCCTTTCTTTGCCATTTGTGTTCTTGTAAGATCTTCCTTCAAGTTGTTAAACCTTTTTCGAAGGAACCAACTTTGATACCAATTGTCGAACACAAGCTTATACTGAGAGGGGGGTGAATAGTATAAGACCACTTTTTACTTTTCTATACCAAATAGTATTAGCTAATATAATCAATGGCAGTATCAATAGCAATAACCAAAGAAATACACAAATCATCACACACGATAAAGACACCAATTTAACATGGTTCACCCAATGTGGGCTACTCCACAAAGAAAATATTTCACTAATATTTTCTCAATATATATCTTGGAATTCCTTTCCCTATTACAATGTTTATGGACCTGTATCCAAGGGAGACACCAATCCCCTTAAATCAAGTTCATGGATCTCTATCCACAAGAAACACCAATCTCCTAAATCAAATTCTTGTATCTCTATCCATAGGAGACACCAATCTCCTAATATCTACTCTGGCTGGTGATCCTCTAGAAGACCTCTGCCTCCACTACCCTTAGCAAATGGAACTTTATCCACAAAATACACCTGTCCTCACTGATCTAGTTGGAGATATTTGTCCTTAACTATGTCACCTCCAAAGCTTTGTCTCAAATCTGCACTAAACATAGTTCTTTGATCTAGCACAAATATTTACTCAATCTCTATCTCTGTTCTGACATAAAATTATCTGCAAATATGCACCAAACTTTGTCCTTGAATCTATACTAAACATAGTCCTTCGATCTAGCACAATTTTATCCTCAATATTTATCCTCAAGCCTTAACTCAAAGCTTGACTCAATCTCAAATCAAATCTATTGGATCTATCCCAAACCTTAACTTAAGGTTTGAACAAATCAATCAATCAACTCTACTCACAAACCTTCTCAAAGACTTATCTCGAATCTGCCTTGCAATCTTTCACAAAAGCTCACACTAATATATCCACAAGTCCTCTCTAGAACTTGTGCAAATCTACTCAATAAGCTCTCAAAAGAACTTATCCAAATCTGCTCTCAATATATATTGTAAGCTTCCACAAAAGCTTACCCAAATCTATCCACATGTCCTATCAAGAACTTGTCCAAAACTACTCAATAAGTTCTCATAAGAACTTATCCAAATCTTCTCTCAATTTGTATTGTAAGCTTCCACAAAAGCTTACCCAAATCTATCCATAAGTCTTCTCAAAGACTTACCTCAAATTTGCTCAAAAAGTCCACACTAGAACTTGTCCAATCTCATAGAAACATAAAGAGAATTGTTAGAGACTCAATATGCTCTATACTCATCATAATGCTCAATCACTTTCAATCACTCTTTTAGAAACATAAGGAGAATTTTTAGAGACTCAATATGCTTCACATTCACCTCAATTACTTTTTCAAATCAATTCAAAATATAGAATAGTTTGTTTTATGGAACTTGAACAATCACTTCACACATCCACTTGACTAGGCTCAACCAACTCTACTCAACAAATCACTCATTGAAACAATCCTTGCTTACAAAACCTAGTCTAAGAATATGATCCTTCACTCAAAATGTTTCCAACAATTCTTATCAACAAATCTCACATAACAATGATAGTAGATACTCATGTTTTTTTCAAATCCTAGTTTAAGTTCTTCGCACAACCAATGGCTTCAACAACAATGCTTATAAAACAAGGTTTTAACAACTCTTTATTCTAGAAAACCTTGAAGCATTAACTCAACACACTCAATAAGGAAACCCTAATCAAGTCCTTTTTACTCCAAACTTATTTTCCAGAAAACCAACCAATCAACTTAACTATAGAAGAATTTGCTCATACATTTTTCTTGATAATGAAGGAACATTTAAAATCTGCCACAACCACAATGATTCTCTTTGAAAATTTTAAAAATTAGGTAATAAAAACCTTCTCAAACTTTTAATCAATAATTTCCTCACACTTTGATTTTACCAAAATAGCAATCCTTAAACATACCTTACAAACTCTTTTCAAAAATAACTTTTTTATATAAAAAAAAATGCATTACCTTTTTATACCCTTATCACTCCACACCTTAACAAATTAAAATTCAACCACATATTACAATGATCATATCTCTTATTACTCCTTTTAACCCTTATGACTCCTAACTTTGTAATAATGCAAACCAAACTATTCAACACTTTGAAACCTTGGAACAAAAAATATTTTAATTTATCGTAAGGAAGCCTTATCACTCCAATCTAAAATGTAATGTTGCCTTCAACCATTCTTTACACACTTCTTAAGATAAAGCTCAATCCCCCCCCCAAAAAAAATATTAACCAATAATCATACCTAATCACTTAGAGGCTTTAAAAAAAAAATATTAACCAATAATCATAACTAATCACTTAGAGGCTTTAAAAAAAAAATATTAACCAATAATCATATCTCTTATTACTCCTTTTAACCCTTATGACTCCTAACTTTGTAATAATGCAAACCAAACTATTCAACACTTTGAAACCTTGGAACAAAAAATATTTTAATTTATCGTAAGGAAGCCTTATCACTCCAATCTAAAATGTAATGTTGCCTTCAACCATTCTTTACACACTTCTTAAGATAAAGCTCAATCCCCCCCCCCAAAAAAAAAAATATTAACCAATAATCATACCTAATCACTTAGAGGCTTTAAAAAAAAAATATTAACCAATAATCATAACTAATCACTTAGAGGCTTTCCAACAAAATCTTCACCCTGCTACCACCGTCGAGATTTGATCCTGCACCTCATGCTAGCTTGTAACTTTCATTCAAGATATCTTCCAACTCGACTGCTACGGCGGATGAAACTGATCAGAGTAAATGTGAGATTTCACTTATCACTACCATGTCAGCAATTTTATTTTCCTTTTGTAGTACTTGAAACTCCCTTTGTCGTTTCTCAGTTTTCCATTGGCTGGCGCTACGCATCTCATATGATGACTCATATTTTCTCAAAGTTTGTACACACATCTGATTCGTTGTCTGGGGTTATCACAGCTATATAGTTGTGTTTCAGGTAATTGTTGCGACACAGTCTTATTCAAATTTGAGCACGCATACTTAAAACTTGACCTTCATATTGTTTTCAAAAAACCATAGTGCCTTCCGTTTACTTTGCAAAATATTTTTCACTCTTTACAAGGTTTTGAACTCGTGCATTTTTCATTATCAGACGGAGATCTTCTTTTTGAAATATTCACAAGGATTGGCCTTTGAACTTTAATTTAGGCATGTTTTGGAGTAAAGCAGTAGCTTCCAACACTTCTAGCCACTTTTCCAATTCTACCACTTCCTTTTGTTTTTGTTTTTGGTCCTTCTTCACTACTTCCAATCTCTATTTTATACTATCTATACTATCTTCAAGGGGAGAATTTTTTTGTAGGAGATGAATGCTCCAAAATTTGGGTTTCTTTAGTGACAATCCCTTTACCTATGAATACAACTTCTACAGTACTCCATAATTCTACATGTGCTTGGGATGAATTTATATCATCTATATCACTAAAGATTATGACAAATGCTCTTTTCCTTTTCTAGTGTCTAACACTGATGGATCTGTCTAAATTTCTTTGCCCTTATTTGTGGTAGAGTCACATGTAATAGGTCCATAATTTTATCTCTTCAAAAACCCCAATGGCTTGAGATTCTCAGTTGTGCTTTTAATTAATCTATTGAAGAGTTATAGAGAGGTAAAACTATACTATTTAGGAGATTATGGGATGCATGTTTAGTGATGCCAATCTAGAGCCAACATTTTGGTAAAATGATATTCATATTATGGCCTCCTTTCCAAACCATGCATCCACACTTCCATTGAATGGTATCACACATGAATAGGCATGGATGAAAAATAAATCTTCCATGTCATATACCCATGTATATGGATGCACTACATTCATACATTTTTAAAAGTAAAAGTGGATGAAGTTAGATGAGAAATCCAAGTGATGTATCTTCATTGGATATAACAATGAGTCAAAGGGATATTGTCTCATGGATCCTAACACCAAGAAGTTGTATATCAATAGAGGTGTTGTGTTTGATAAGAAGAAAAAGTTCATCTCTTCTTCTAAGCCACACGCTATTTCTAAAACACCTATTATTTTCTTGTTTGATGAAAATAATGAAGACTTTAAGAGAGATTATATGAATTTTTATGAAGATGAAGGGGATGTTCTTGATGAAGATAATGGAGACAATGACTAAGAATCATCCATATTGAGTACCACTCAAATATTCAAGTGGTATATCAATATAATTCATGATAAAAACTTTGATAGTGTTCCAAATACATCTAGTTCTAGACTATGAAATTAGAATAGAGTTTAAAATAAGGTTAACTTATCCCTAATAAGCACTTTAGTATATACATATGAATCTTAAATGTTTTGTAAATATCTTTCATATGAATGAAATAATTTTAAGAATGTCAAGTATCAAGCATAATAAAGAATAAAACATGACAATTTGTTGATATTACACTCGAAAAAAAACATACTAATTACAAGTGGATACTCAAGACCAGATACAAATATAGCAAGAGCATAAAAAAAACTTGTTGCAAAGGGCTATGCACAAAAGGAAGGAATTTACTATGATGAAAACTTTGCATCAATAGTGAAGATGAAGACCATTAAAATGATCTCTATAATGACTGTATTATTTGGATGGAAGTTACATTAAATGGATATGAAGTGTGCATTTCTTAATGGTTACCTTAATTAAGAAGTCTATATGATGTAGCCATAGGAATTTATCATAGTTGTTTAAGAGAAAAAAGGTATGCAAGCTCATCAAATCCCTTTATGAAATGAATTAGACACCTAAAGCTTGGTATATGAATATCTATCAGCATATCCTATGACATGGATTCTATCATATTCCATATGATCTAAAACTATACTTAAAAATGTAAGGAAGAGAGGTTATGATCATCATTGTGTATATTGATAACTTTGTCATCACTAAGAGTTTGGTGAATTTGATTTAAGAGACCAAGAAATAATTAAAGTATTCACTCAACATGACTAATCTTGGGCTAATGCACTATTGTATTGGCTTAGAGGTGTGGCAAATTAAGAACCATGTTTTCATGTCACAAATAAATTATGCTAGGATATTTCTCAAGAAGTTTCAAATAATAGATTGCAATCCCATAGACACTCTGATGGAAGTAGGGTTGCAACTATCATGTTATGATCCATCTCTAGAGATGAATGGAAATCCCTACTGCCAATTGACTTAGAGTCTCATTTATCTAACATACAATATATATGATATCAACTATGCTATGAACTATATTTCATAGTTCATGCATGAACTAAGGTATATCATTGGAAAGTAGAAAAATGAGTACTCAAGTATATATGTTATAACTGATTATAGTTTATAATACAAGAAGAATGATAAATTATTCCTAACAACTTTCATAGATGCAAACTATGCAGGATACATTGGTGATAGGATGTCCATTTTTTTGGGGAAGTAAGAAATAACATATTGATGCTCATTATTCTATAAAGGCTGAATTTTGAATTGTAGGAAGTTACATGGTTGCATCACATATCTTCAAGAATGGGCATCCCATAAAACAAACTAGTATTCCTGAGTTGTGATAGTAAAAGAGTTTTGAATCTTGTTTGCAATCTAGTATTTCATGAGTGAACAAAACACATTATGGTTTAGTGTTATTTTATATGTGAATATATTCAAGAACACAACATAATACTCACTTTTTGTCCCACAGAGGAGAAACATGTAGATATTTTTACAAAGTCTATTGCATGTGTAGACTTTGAAAAATTTAGAGATTTTCTTGTATGTAATTTGATTGACCATTGATGTAATAAGGATGATGTTGTGAATATTACATCATGCTAACATATTTACTTTATGGTTACAAATTTTATGGAAAGTTAGAAAGTATTTATAACTCCCAAACTTATAGCTTCTTGATTACACATGTATATATAATTTTATCACATCAATGTAAAACCTTATCACAATGTTCAAATACATTCTTGTTTCTAACACAAATATGTATGCAATAAGCTCAATATTCTTTCTTAAATATAGAAATATTTTCAATACATTGTTCCAATATTATTTCTTACCATTCCTTATAACATGGGTTTATTACTCTTCTAATAAATCCTTATATCTTTTCATATTTAATATTGATTATTAATCAACCTCATCAATAAATCAATATTAATAAGACAAAGATCTTCAATCAATAAATATTTTCAACCCTATTAATATGAGTTAATAAAACTATTATTACTTATTATTAAACAAACACGTTATTAAATCAATAATAATAAGATAAAATTCCTCAATATTTAGAAAAGTTTCCCATAAATATTACGGAATAATTGGATAAATAAATAGTCATGGTTTGAACATTGGACTCTCCAAAGAGAAGTCAAAGCCTTAATATTTTTGTTCTTAAAGTATTTACCCATTTCCTTGCTAATTCAAAAATAAAAACCTGCAGAAAGAATGGGTAATTTTTGGGTCAAATGCACATATCCTAAAGAATATCTTGTATGATAAGCAATATTTTCAAATAAATGTATCCTAAAGAATATCTGGTATAAAAGGTATATTTATTTGAGTGCTGCTACATGTATGTGATAAGCTCAATATTTCATAAATCTATTCTCACAATTAGAATCTTTCACATTCACTATTTCAACTGTAGCTTTCGTAAATCCAACAATTTGCAATCACTCTCACTGTAGCTATGAACCAAGACAATTTTGATACCATTTTTGGCAAATATACCTAATTATATTATAGGTAAATATATCTAGGACCATACAATAATACTCATAATAATGCACACACAAAATACTAGATATAGTATTATTAAAGTCTACTACTATAACATGCATGGAGCTATCTTGTTTCTATATTTTTTACAATTCTTTGTCATAAAACAAAAAAATGGAAAGAAAAAATGCAAAGACTAGTTCACATAGTCCCCAAAATGAATTAAAAAAAAAAAATTTAAATTATACATATTTTAATGATTTTAGTAAAACCATTTTATATTAAAATAGACCCCTACATTTAAATATCATGTTTATTTGGAATAACCAAAAGTATGTTTTTATTTTCTAAAACAAAGATGTATGTGATAAGCTCAATATTCTCATGACCATTATTTTAGCTACTATTTTTTTAGAGAATTGACTTCCAAGTTACCCAAAAAGGGATTAAAATCTATGGATTATACTCACATAAAAGTATGTTACAAAATAAATCATCTACATAGAGGCTAATAGGTAACTACTTACCATATTGATCCTAAAAGGAGCCATTTTTTGTATAATAATATTTTTAGTAGGTTGAAGAGCAACAATAAAATTTGATTCCATAGTCAAGACCAATGGATTAGTTTGAAGAATCAACATAGGTATTATTGGGATATATGAGAGAAGACTATAAATTATTCTTCTCACTTCACAATACATTGCTCAAGGAACATTTATGGTCATGAAATATTTGGATGAAATTTAAGTACTCAAAAAAGAATTTTAATATCTTGATCAAATGTGGATATTATATTCTGATGATGCCCATTTTAAAATTAGTATAGGATCTATAGAGGTTATAATCAACCCATATAACCAAGTAAGGGGATTTTTCTTTAGGCTAACTTTTTATTACAATTAAAACATAACAAATTATGAGGCATTCCTTGGGCTACAAAAATCTAAGCAATATGTGAGGAACCTCAAAATTTATATTGATTCTAAACTAGTTGTAAAGTCAAATACTTATGATCAACCAAATAAAACATGTTGAAATATTCGAATATAAATTCTATCTAAATGGAATCCTTTGATGCAATGACTATCCAAACAATTAGAAAAGATCTTAATAAACTTGTTGATCATTTGGCCAACAAGAGTGATTAATTTTATTCAACATGAGATATTTTATAGGGGAGGTTAAAACTAAATTTATCTTGAGATACTAATCTTCCTCATTCGCTTATCACCTTTTCTCTTGGTATGATATTTTGTGTTTTGTTAATCTCTAGCTTCCAATTTTGACTGCATGTCTAAGGATAAGCCAAGTAGTATGGGTTCATTTATTTTAGAAGGCTGAATATCTTTGGAAGCTACAAAAGTTGTAGGGAACCTTTTTCTATAGCCTTACTTCATCCAAAGGAGAATCAATCAAAAGTGAGATAGACTAAAGGTGGTTAGAAGGTGACTTCTATTTTTAATCAAAATAAAAGGACTTCAAAGGAAAGGTAGAAAATATTAGAAGCCATGTTGACCATTATATCTTCCATCAAATTTTGACACTCATTTACTATCCTAGGCTAGTCACTTTGATGGAGCTAAGGCTTGCAGGCCATTGATTTTCAATACAACAGTCCATGTGGTCCTTCAAATGAAGAAGAAATCAACAAGGAAGAAAAGGCTCCAATGAATACCATAGCTAAACATGTGGTGACTTATTGAGAGCCTGAGGAGAAAAACCTAAACTGGGGATACATAACTATCATGCATACAAGGAAGAAGGCAAGAAAAGAATAATTTAAGAAAACACCCACTATTTGATATAAAGTTTGACCTTAGTGTCCTAGCCTATCAGATCTAACCATGTATTGACTACCCATCATACATGTAAGCCTACCCTACCAATATACACCAGTTAGGGAGGCCATACCCACTATGTCAATAAAGTGATGCATCCTAGGATAAATGAGGTGAAGAATTAATGGTACTACCATACCCAACATAATAATGAAGAGGTGAATTAGTGATGATTTGTGATCCAAAGGCACAAAATTTATCAATATTTATGGCCTTGTATCTAGAGACCACAAAGCTACTAATTCAAATTTTAGAAGGATTATGGCTATAGAGCAAAATATAACTTGCAATCCTTCTACAAAAATTTTTAATAGGGAAGAAACCCTCCTCCTCACTAATAAATATACCCAACTTTTATTGTAAAAAAATCTAGAGTTGTTTGCTCATTCCTTGTACCTAGACTTGTGGGCTCTTCCTTTCACTACCCTTCTTTCCAATTATAATATGTGAAGCTCAAAAATTGAGCCACTATCTAAGGAGACTCAAATCCTTTGAGCCATATGTCTTGTAATTATTTCTAGCACATTAATGAAAGCCATGATTAATTTCACTATGTGCTCCTTTGTTTAATGTGCTTTCAATTCTTAGTGATGTGATTGTTTAGTTGTGTTCATTATAATTCTTAGTTAGTGTATTTGATGTTCATTTATGGCCACTTGTTGCAATTGGAATAGGATTTTAATTCTTGGCACATCACCCCCATAGCTTAGGTTTTAATTTTTTACAAGGTATTTGTTTTTACTATTTTTACTTTCAATGTAATTCCTTTCCCTACAAAACCCATTTGTCTTAGCTCATGAAGACCTCTATACATTAAGGATTAATTATGATGAGGAGTTGGCCTTTATTAGAAAACCTCAAAGGTTTCCCTATAGTTGGTCCTCCATTTGTGATGCTTTCCTGCTATTTCACTCTACGTAAGGTGCAGATTCCCCTAGCTTGTCAAAGTCTCTACTTGGATGGATAGTTGTATTTAGAGATGATAATAGTTCTTGTATAGAATTAAGTAGTCTCCTTGTGCATGGTATGGGAATATTCATTTTTTTTCTTAGTTGTGGATTTTGATGATGTGATGTCAAACATGATGTTTAAATAAAAATAACTTTTGTGATTGTTTTGTGTTGATGAGATTATCACCACTAACAACTCTTCTATTATGATTCAAGACATGAAGTCATGGCATTCCACTTTTTATATGAAAAACATGGGAAATCTACATTATTTTTGGGGATTTATATTGATAAGAAAAATCTTGGCATCACCATTTCCCAGCCCAAGTATGTTTTTAATCCTTCTTCAACATTTGAGGATGGAGGATTGTAAGTCCACTCATACTCCTTTTGATTTAGACTTAAATCTTTGTATTGATTGTACCACTCCTTTGGTGGATGTTATCTTGTATTAGTCTCTTTTGGGAGGACATATCTACCTAAAAATTTAATTGATATAGTTTTTTCTATCATATATGCAAGCACCCCATGAGAGTCACTAGAAAAAAACTAAGAGGATTCTTAGATAAATCTAGGGTACCTATTAGATGGATATTCACTACTCCATTGTATCTCTACTAATTTTGATAGGATTTGTAGATTCTAATTACACTAGTGTTTTGGATGATGAAGGTCCACCATAGGTTTTATGGTATATTTAGAATCTTTCTCTATTTCTTGGTGTTCTAGATGCTAATCCACTATTTATTAATCTTCTATGGATTCTGAATATTGTGCTACCATGAGGTAACTAAGCACATTAGATGGATTCTCATAATTTTGGAATAGATTGGTATTCATTAGTTTTCCAATCACTTTTTGATGTCACAATTAAAGCACCATCCAACTTATTTTCAATCCAATGTTTTATTAGAAAATGAAGCATATGGATATATGGATGCACTATGTGATATGGCTTCATGCATGTGGGATGCTTAATCTAGTATACCTTTATTAGAGTATTTAGTAAATATTTTGACCAAGATCATGCCTAAGGTCACTTTTGTGTACATGTAGGAACTTCTTGGGGTTGGAGAGTGTCCCTTAAGGGCAATGAAAAGTAAGGGTTTCTCTTTGTGTCCTCTATTGAGCATAAGGGGATGTTTGAGTACATGGTGGTTAAGCTTATCTTAAGGCCATGAATGAATTTTGTACTTATATTTTTCATATTTACCCTTTAGGCCCATGTAATACTTGAAAATGGTATTTTTAAATATTTTATTCTAGAAGGGTAGTCTCACAACCTTGACCAAAATAGAACTTGTATTTGGGTATGGATACCCCATCATAGCAACATTTTTAATCATTGGATGGAGTGTAGTTTTATTTCTATTTTTAATGGGATTATTTGGTGTCCATAGTCATCCCCATACATTTTTTATTCCTCATTATTCATTTTATGTATTTATTTTCAAGTAATCTAGGTAATTATTTGATTCCATTAATTTTTATAAATTATTGTGAAATCTAATAGTTGTCTAAAAAATGGATTAAGAATTAATTTATATTAGATCAAAGAAATAGTAGAGTTCTTATGAGAAGGAAAAATAGGGAAGGCATCACAAAGAGCCTCTTCATGATGGTTTTTTCTCTCTTTATCTCTTTGAAGATAGGGATAGTTTGTTAGCTTATAGTCTAGTGTTTGATGGATTGCTTGAGGAACACCTACATTTATCCTAATGTGCTTCTTTGAATAAGCTTAAACTTAATCTATCCCTAATGCAACATACAAATGCAATAACAAGGCCTAAAAATAAATTTTCTTTTGCATTTTTATTGTAAAGGTAAAGATAAATTTTCCATTTTAAAGAAAGGGTGTAAGAAAAATGCCATAAAAAAGTCCTAAATACGACTACATACAACTTTGATTTAATGCTAAAGCTTGAATATTTAGTTGGTCCCCTAACTAATTAAATAGTAAAGTGGTTCCTTCTTTTCCTTTATTATTTTTATCAAGTAATAGAAAATAGAAATTAATTTAACACACATTAAATAGAATTAAGGGCCTAAATATTGAAATAACAAGGGTTACAGAGTAGAAAAACTCATTTCTATCATAGAGGTAGAAGTTTTGTCGATATCATAAAAGCATTGTCAACGATTTTATTTGTTGGTGTGATTTTGTCTTCCTCTAAAATAGATAGTAAAAAAATAGATTAGTAGTAAATAGGCCTAGATGAGCTAAAGGAGAATATCAAACTCCATTGGCCAACATCAGACACCTATTTAGATAAGTGTTAAAAGTATCTGATATGATATATGTATAGATTAAATGATGAGTGGAAAAGTGCCACTATGATGGTGATAGTATTTCTATTGATTTTTATTGACTAAAAGTACTTTTGCTCTCTATTCTTGTATAAAATTAGAGAGTGATAACATCATCAAAAATATAATTTAATAGTAGTTCCACTTCAAAGGGAAACAAAGAATATTAAATGATTAATATGATGAAGGACTCTATAGATACCTACTCAATGATAATAAATGGAGATTTATTGCTTAAAAAAAGACTAACAATGACAATATGAGATGCCAAACTAGATGCAAATGAAATATAAAAATCTAGCTAGTATGCAACAAGATAAAAGCTTGGAGTTATAAGGTAAATAAAGTGTCAAAATCAAGTAAGGGAAATAGCACAACCCAAGATGCTAAGTTTGTTTCCCCTCATTTATGATAGCTTGTTGGAAACTTACTTGTTTTCATGTAGACACTTGAAAGCTTGAGTTTTGTTAGAAATAGAGTATATTACATCATTTGGGTCATGTAAATGTACCTTCCAAGGTACATACTTAGGACATTAGATTACTTTAGGGGGAATTTATCTTGTTACTTCATGCAATGTAATAAATGCACAATTGTCAATGTGCAAGTTGTATATGTGCAAGTTGTCCCTTGCACAACTAGGTAGAGTGTTGGCTAAGGAACTTATCTTCCTATATAAGAAGGGACTCATTGTAATAGATAGATAGATAGATAGAGAAGCTTAGAGCATATTCATAGGTAGTAGCACAGTTCTATGTAGATCACCATATATTGGTGATGGGTGCAATGTAGACTAGTAGCTTTATTAATGGAGTGCTCATTTTCTCCATAGATACATTGTATTCATTTATGTTATTTCTATTTATAGCATATTTTGGTCATCTTATAGATTTAATTTCTTTCATATTATTCTACATCTTATGAATTCTATCTTCTATTGCACATTACATAAAAAGCTAAAAGTGGTATCAGAGCTATGATAGATCTAACCATAGTAGATAAATAAACCACCATTGTTACTGAGCCTAAGTGAAAATATCTCAGAAGAGTCTAGGTGGTAGAATTATGGAGAGCCAAAATTTAGGACTAAAATAAATCTTAGTTTAAGAAATAATGAGATTATATTTGACTAGAGTCTTTCCACATAGTTACAAGAAAAATTCGTGAAGACTAGGAATCAAAATTCAATCCACTAGATTGATAGATCATCTAGTGAAGATCATTCAGGATATATGGAATTTGTTAACTATTACCCAAATTTTATTTTGTTGCAAAAAATTAATTCTCATATGATTGGGACAACAAAAATCTAGGAGACTTCAAATTTGTTGCCCAAAGGTCGACATGCCTTCATAGTGCAGATATTAGTTCCTTGTGCAAGAGAATAATACTATGGAAGAAGAATTTTGGAGAAAATTTGTGGTGAATTTAGGAGACTAAATATCTCCATTTCTAGATTGAATAAATTCATAGTTGAAAAAAATGCCATAGAAGCCTTGATCCAGAAGCCTTGAAGAAAATTTCACAGAAGCCTTGATATAGAAAAGGCCATAGAAGCCTTGAATAAAATGCTATAGAAGCCTTGATACTGAAAAGACCACATAAGCCTTGATACTGAAAATGCCATAGAAGCCTTGATATTGAAAATGCTACAAAATCCTTGATACTAAAAATGACACATAAGCCTTGATACTAAAAAAGGTGATAGAAGCCTTGATCCTGAAGAAGACTTCAAAAGAGAATATTTAATTTAGAAGTAGATTAAAATTTTAGTACTAATATTTTGTTGCAAGGAAATATGATTCAATGAGTTGGGAAACTTCCTACAAGAAAGTTAGGAAGACTATATTCTTCATAATCAATTCAACACCTGAAGCAAAATTAAAGAGATCAAGAGAAGATCTCATTGAAGAACTTATAGTGTTGGAAGAATAATAAGAAGAAGGACTAGGAGCGTCCTTATAAAATTAAAAAGTAGTATATATCCAGAAGAATATCTCACCACCAACACTTCCAAGAGTAGAAGTTTGAAGAAAAGGTCTCAAGGAAGACCAACAAAAGCTGCAAGATAAAAGACCTTGGGAAGGTCTCATTGAGAATATAGTAAAAGTATTGGAGAGCCTTGCTAAAAAAATCCTGAAAGGAGAACTCATTGGAGAAATCCACTACCAAGAAGAAGCCCCTGATAGTGAAGGACTTGGGACAATTATCGCCATCCAAAAACAAGCCCAAGAGAAGAATAATTTGGCAAGGAGTGCCAAATTTGAGAAGAGAAATTATGAAATGAGTGCAAAATCCCAAAATAAGAATCCAATGAAGACCTCAATACATTCAAAATATTATGAAGAAGATCCTACTTGAATTCAAAATTCGACAAGAAGACTTGAAGATTGAATAAGCTCACCAAATCCTAAAGATTTGAAGATTTCCTCTCATAGAAATAAGACACCACTTCAGAGGCAAATACTTCTCCAAATATATAGAAGAAGGAGGAGACCACAAGAGAAGAACAATACAAAAAATCCTAGGTTCATGAAAGAAAGTTCAAGACCATATTTTGGTGAAAAAATAGTTGTTTAGGACAGTCTAAAGAGAGCTTAAATATTCGACTCAAAGTAGTGACTTGGTGATATTAGACACCAAGATCCACATCCTCTATCAAAGCAGAAAAATAGCTATAGAATATTTCAAAAAGGTAAGCAAATTTTTGTGCAAGTAGATTCATTAATTGGATTACTTATCAGATTTGTTAAAGCACCTTAATTTGGATTAAAGTTGCAAGAAGAAGAAAAAATGGATTATAGTCTTCAGAAGTGCAAAAAGAGAAAAGTTATTTTTAAGGTTAATTTGCACATTAATTAGGATTTGGTTAGATTTTAGAATAACATCTATCAACTACCTATCATATACTTTGGAAAAATAAAAATAAGACTAAGTCCTACAATAATAATTGTAGTGGAATTGCAGAATAACTCTTGATGACTCATTTCAGATTATTCTTGATTAGTTGTAGTAAATTGATTAAGTATATTAATTTGAGAGTTTATTGGAGTGTTAAGGTGAAATTTTTAGTGCATTAAAATAAATTTTATTATATTAATTTACATTATTATATTTCTCTTAAAAGGATTATTGTTTGCATTCTTGAGAAGGGCACAAAATCATAAATTGTCAAATTGTCTAAAGATACTATTTGTGCACAAAAATCTGCAATACATAGTGGCCAACTGAAACCAAAAAAACATGTTAGAATCCTTAAAAACTTGGAGAAGAAGATGACTAACCAAATTTATAAATAGAAGTTGGTGAGTCTCAAATCCAAGCATTTTTGGGTTAGTTGCAAGGAGAAAAGTGCAAAAAATTGCATCTTAAAAGAAGCTTCTATATACTTCTATCTAAGATTGGATTTATCATCATAATATCCAAGAAAATAGGGGAAGGTATCTAAGAAAATATACAACATCAAAACCCCTACACTGCATTCAAAAATTATACCATGTAAATCAAAATATTAGACCTACAAAAAGAAGTGCAAGAAAGGGTGCAAAAGGCATCTTATTTTTAAATATTGTTACATTGTGTTGCACTTATATAACTCATTCTATGAAGGAAAAAGGTCCTATTGGAAAGTTATTCAAAGACACAATATAAAAAGGTTGAAATAGCCAAAGGTGGCCAAATTCTAGCATTATCCCAAGCATAGTAAGGAGCCACTCATATAGGCTCATCTTCTATGTATCCTGGATGGTCGAACCTGTAAAAGACAAGGCACAAAGCCAGGGAGAAATAAAGTAGTGTATAATCAAAGGAGCATTCACTATATCAAGTTGAGAATCACAAAGTCTTCATAAAAGCACTACCATATCTCCACCAAATATCCACCAAAGCTCCTCCATATCTCCACCAAAGCTCCACCATAAGCATTTCTTTTCTAGAAACTTCTCAGCACCAATGAAGTACAACAAAGAACAAGGTGGAAGAATACATTTGAAATGCTTGCAATAAGACATTGATAATACAAGGGCATGCAAAGGCAAGAAGGTACCACTTGCCATTCTCCAAAAGAACTCTAAAAAAATCCCATGAAGGAGATGTTACAACATTGTCTTGGTTTCGATAATCCATGTGAAAAATGAGTTATTTACAACCAGAAGAATTACAACAAGAAGTCTCATATACGTTGAAGTAGATATATCTCTTAAATGATGCACAAATATGTAATTAAAAATATATTTTCAAGCAAAGGTGACACTTTTCACAAACTAGAACAAGATCGACATCTACACCAAACACCTAAAGCATTCTTGGAATGTTTTAAAAATGTTGTGACATATTTCACTCGACCGAAAACCTATTAAAGGTGACTTTGACCAAGCAACTCAACAAGAAAATTGACAAGCAACTCGTAAGCAACTCGGTAGCAACTTGGAAGAAACTTGGCAAGCAACCTGTCAACAACTTGGTATCATCTCGATAGCAAGAGAAATTTGGGAGTATTCATAAGTGGTGAGGAATAGTACTCTCGATCAAATGGGTCAAGGAAGTATTAAATAGAGTATTGAAGCCAATAGCAAGTTGGAGAATCTATCGTTGCTTACAATGCCTAAGAAGAACATACTACCACCGATTTCATAAAGGTGCAAAGCCTTATTAAGGTACAATTTCCCCATCTAATTTTATTTCATTAAAAAATGAGTTATAAGGTTATATTTTAAGGTTTAAGTATTAAAATAAATCAATCTTTATTTGAAAGCAAAACTTAGGGAAATTAAATATCAAAGTTGACTAATATTTGCAAAATACAACATAGGAGAAATAAGGGATACTACTTGGGATTAATCTATTTAATATTTACAAATATTAATGTGTTCTAATTTTCTAGATTCAGGAGTTATAAAGGTTACAACACCAAACTAGGTTATTAGAAATTAGAAACACTTAAAATCCTAAGGGATATAAAAAGAGGTTATTAAGATTTTTTGCTAAGGTTGGAAATTTATAATATTCTTGTCTCAAAAATTTCTCAAAAGGGATAAAATAAATCCAACATTAAAACCTTTTAAAATTAGAAAAGTTCTTAGTTCAATAGGAGTAATAAGGTGTTTAAAAAGGGTGATTTTTGATCTTTACAAAAGTGTACAAAATTAACCATAAATTGAACTATATTTTACAAAAGCACTATATCATATTCCAAAAATCTTTAGGGAGTCATAAGGTATTCTAAAAAACTTGATAATAAAAATATCTATCAAATATTATCAAGTTGGGAAGATATAAGCTTTCTACAAAACTTGAAATTAGGTATACATATTCTCATTACTAGGGAGACATAAGGAAGCCTACAAACCTAAGGATTAATAAAGGTTTTATAAAATCAACCTTATATACATAAATTAGGGATCATATATCCTAATAAAGGGATTTATAAGGTAGACTACTAAGGTTCTATAAAATTCAATTCTAAGAAATAGCAAGAATAACTATTTAAAAGATCTATCATGGATGAAATTTTGAGAAAATATTTTAGTAATGAAGAACTATTCCATGAAGTAGAATTCTACTCTCAAAATGTAATAGATACTCTAGAAGGATACAAGTATCTACCCTCTAGCGATAAAGAGAAATTATCCTTATTTCTTAAAGAATCCAAAGAAGATAACTTTACAACATTGATGAAATATATTCATGAAATCCTCTTCACAACATGGTGGAACTCACAAAGATTGGTTATATTTTCACTGGAAGAATGTCTGGTGATTTTTAATCATTAATTATGTTTGTACTTACTCGAAACAAGAAACAATATGGCAATAAATAAAAATACTATTGTGATGATAGACTAACTTGTCATGAAGCAGATATTTCACCAACACCAATACCGAATCATAGGAAGAGAAGGATGAAAAGGAAGAAGAAACATAATAGAAAGAGTCATCATGAAGACTGAACTAGTTGAACACATACAAAAAGTAGAAGAACCTCCAGCTACAACTTACTTTGCATCATATGAAGACATAGATTATCTATTGAACCTAAACACAGTAAGAAACAAAGGAGAATACAAATTCCATTATCCAATGGGATAAGATTCATATTGAAGACTAAAGTCTTCAATACCCAAATAATGTGATACAGGGGGTGTTAGAAATAGAGTATATTACATCATTTGGGTTATGTAAATGTACCTTCCAAGGTACATAATTAGAACATTATATTACTTTAGGGGGAATTTATTTAGTTACTTCATGCAATATAACAAATGCACAAGTTTCAATGTGCAAGTTATCCCTTGCACAACTATGTAGAGTTTTTTCCAAGGAACCTATATTCCTATATAATAAAGGCCTTATTGTAATAGATAGATAGATAGATAGAGAATCTTAGATCATATTCATAGGTAGTAGCACATTTCTATGTAGATCACCATATATTGGTGATGGGTGAAATGTAGTGTAGTAGCTTCATTAATGGAGCGTTAATTTCCTCCATAGCTACATTGTATTCATTTATGTTATTTCTATTTATAGCATATTTCAATCATATTGTAGATTTACTTTCTTTCATATTATTTTGCATCTTGTGATTTCTATCTCCCATTGCACATTACATCAAAATACAACAAGTTTCAAGGCTTGAATGCTTGATTGATTGGATGCTTGAGTGCTTGGAAAATAACTTGAAGGTGAGCTTGGATGCTTGATGCTTGAAGGATGCCTTCACCAAATTGTGATAATATTTTGGCATAGCCTTTCCATGCATGAAGATAAATTCCTATGAGTCTAAAAATATTTTGATAAAATATTATTACTTTTAAAAGAATAATTGTTGGGCTCTCCCAAGTGTTGTCTTTATACAAAGTCAATCATTAAAGATGATAGTATTGGAGATGGTAAGAATTTGAAATGGGATAAAGATGATATTAATAGAGAGAATAGAAATGGAAAATACTAAATTTGGAATTTATATTAGGATCTAAAAATTAGATCCTGGTGATCGGATCCACTAATGTGGGTAGCTTGGAAGGTTCCAAATTTCCAATAGTTATTTTTTTAGTTTTGGCACATGATAGTCGAAAGCACTTCTAGAAAAAGCATTGACAATGATTACAAGATGGTACTTTCAATGTCATGATAATTGGTTATAAAATTTGGGAGAAAAGTGCTTCCTAGGATGTGAAATAACTAGTGATAATTTCACTCATGCCCCAACACTTTCACTTTTGGAGCAATAAATGCTCTAAATTTGGGTGCAAAAATAATTGGTTCAATTTGGATGACTGATTAGCTGATTGATGAAAACATAGACAAACTTGAAGATTAGTGATGTTCTCAAAATTAGGTGTCTATGTTTACCCATTTTTGATGCATTTTTTACATAATAAGTGCATCAATAACTGACATAGATATCCCAATTTTAAAATAGAATAATTTATTGTTGCATATGGTTAGTGATGCAAGATGGCTAATGTTTTAATTGTTTGCTTAGAGGTGATGTTAATTTTGTTTTTTTATTTTAGTTAGAATTAAATTTTATCATGCCCTAATGTACCCCCTTACATTTTGGAAGGAAAATTGTGAGACAAGCAAAGTCTTCCCAAGATCGAATAATGCTCCACAAGATCAATCATACAGAAAAGAGGTAAACCCACAATACAAATATTGAGTGGTAAAACCCTACTTCAAGTAAATTCACTTTATTGTCCAAAATTCTTAGCACTATGCAAGGTGAAGAAGAAAGTGCCTTGATCTTCTACTCAAAGATGAAAGACATGAGAACTCAACTATTGGCTTGTAATTGTGATTGGATAAGTGAGAAGCTCTTAAGCTTTATCATTTTGAGGAACTTGTCAAGCAAGTTCAAGAATTTTTTCACCATTATTGAGACCAGGCTAGAGCAATAAGAGGATGGCATTCCTCTCAACACACTTTCACAATTATTGATTCAACATGAAGAGTCTCTTAATAGAGACAAAGTGAATGGTCAAGTTGTCAAGGAGAAGAATGTTGCCTTGAGTGCCACTAAGGCTTCCTTCAAGAAGAAATACAAGGGAAGGAAAAATAAAAATTTCCAACCCAAAAAGCCTAGAGTTGATTTCACTTGCAACTTTTGTGGCAAGAAAGGCCACAAGGAACAAAATTGTTTCAAGAAGAAGAAGATTACAGAAAAGGAAGATCAAGAAAAGGCTAAGGGACAAGGACCTAAGAAATGGTTTGGCAAGGGAAAGAAAAAGATCAACAATGTAAAGCAAAATTCTAAGAAAAATGCCTTTGTTTGTGCCCTCTACTCCATTGACTTATCTACTTCTAATGAATGGGTCTTAGATTTTGGATGCACTAACCATATGTGTTTTAAAAAGGATAATTTTGTGGACTTTCATAAGCACTCTTCAGATTCAGTTGTCATTGGTGATAATACTAGAATTCAAGTAGAAGGTGTTGGTAATGTTGTAATTGAAGGAAAATTACTTGATAATATCCTATATGTGCCTAACCTTAGGAGAAATTTAATTTTAGTTTTGCAAGTTGCTAGAAGTGGTCATACTATTGAGTTCAATGTAACATCATGGAGCATTAGGAAAGGCATGCTATCAATCATTACAGGTTATGTGAAGAATAATATTTATGTGTTAGGTGATGCTCCTCCTAAAGTGTGTTTAGCAACCATTGTTTCTCCTAGTAGAAATATTTGGCACTTAAGGTTAGGCCATACAAAATATCAAAATATTCAAATGATGAAGTCAAAAAATTTGGTTGAAGGCTTGCCTACCATTTCAACTATTCATGGTTTGTGTGAAACATGCATCTTAGGCAAGATGAGCAAACAAAAGTGTGCAAAGGACAAGTCAACAAGGGCCACACAAATTCTTCAACTCATTCATACAGATATTATGGGTCCATTACATGTTAGATCACTTGGTGGTGCATCCTATATTATCATTTATAGATGATTATTCAAGAATGATCTTTGGGTATCTACTTAAGAATAAATAAGATTGTTTTGAGACATTCAAGGAGTTCAAATCTTTGGTAGAAAATAAAAAGGGAGCAAATATCAAAATGATTAGAAGTGACAATGGAGGGGAGTACAATAGCAATGATTTCAATGAGTTTTGTTCTTCTCATGGGATCAAAAGGTAGTTTACTTATCCATACACTCCTCAACAAAATGGTGTTGCAGAGAGGAAAAATAGGACAATCATGGATATGGTAAGATGCATGCTTGGTGACCACTTACCTCAATTTATTTGGGGTGAAGCTGCCAGTATAGCAATCTACATTCTTAACAGGTTTCCTTCAAAATAAGTTGAGGGGAAGACTCCTTATGAGGTTTGGAATGGTAAGAATCCGAATTTGTCACACTTAAGAGTGTTTGGATGTGATGCATTTTCATATATTCCTTCAAAAAAGAGGAATAAATTGAACAAAAAGTCTCAAAAATGCATCTTTGTTGGCTATGATGTAGAACATAGGGGCTACAGTTTATACTCACCTTATTCACGCATTGTATTTTTTTCAAGAGATGTCAAATTCAATGAAGATCGTCTTGAGTTATAAAAGGGTGGACCTTGTGTCAAAATGACCAAGTGGTTGGATCATTCTAGGGGTCCTAAAGAGCAGAATTTAGTTAGCCAAAGGATAACTAGAAGTATGACCCTTAACATGTCTCTTATAGCTAAGATAGAGAATGATCATGAGCCTACTTCTTACCAAGAAGCTTCACAACACTCTTGTTGGGTTGATGCCATGAAGGTTGAGATGGATTCTCTTCTAAAGAATAAAACTTGGGATCTAGTGTCTTATCCTAATAAGAGAAATGTTATTGGGAACAAGTGAGTCTATAGAATCAAGTAGAATTCTAATGGAGAGATAGAAAAGTATAAGGCTAGATTGGTTGCTAAGGGTTATGCCCAAAAACATGGCATGGACTATGATGAAACCTTTGCACCAGTTGCTAAAATTCCCACCATTCGGCTTCTCATTGCTATTGCTGCTACTCAAGGTTGGCAGATTTTTCATCTTGATGTGAAAAGTGCCTTTCTAAATGGTGATTTGGATGTGGATATATACATGAGTCAACCACAAGGATTTTTTGTACAAGGTAAGGACAAACTTGTGTGTAAACTAAAGAAAATCTTGTACGGTCTGAAGCAAGCACCTAGAGCATGGTACATGCAGATTTCAGGTTACTTCTTGTCTCATGGTTTTGATAAATGCTATTCAGATACACATATCTATGTGCTTAGGAAGGATAACTTGGTCATTTTAATTGCTCTATTTTTTGATGACCTTATTGTGACTGTAAATGAGAATGAGGCCATTTTTTATTTCATCTCCAAATTAAAGTTAGAGTATGAAATGACTAACCTTGGTCTTCTACACTACTATCTTGGCATGCAATTTTATCAGCATGAGGATTGTACCTTTTTGAGTCAATCCAAGTATATTGGATATATTCTTAAGAGGTTTGATTTGGAGGATGTCAATCCTACTTCCATTCCTATTTCTACAGGGTTTAAGTTGGAAGTAAGTACATAATATCAGATGGCTGATGCTACATTGTATAGGCAGCTCGTTGGTAGTCTTCTTTATGTTACCATCACAAGGCCAGATATTGCTTTTACAGTTGGTATGATGGCTAGGTTCATGCAAAAACCTTATATTGAGCACTTACAAGCTACCAAGAAGATTTTGAAGTACCTTTCAGGTACTATAGATTTGACACTCAAGTATTCTAGGCTTCATTCCTTTGCTCTTTTTGGCTATGCTGATTATGATTTTGGAGGGGATAGAATAGACAAAAATTCTACCACAACATATTTTTTTAGTATTGGGTCTGCAACTATCTCTTGGTATTCCAAGAAGCAAGATACAATTGCTCTTTCTACAATAGAATAGGAGTATAAGGCTACGATAATAGCTGCACATGAAGCGGTTTGGCTTCGTACCCTCATGAAGGAAATTGGCTTTGAGTAATTTTGTCCTTCATGTTTGCTCTCCGATAATCAATCAGCTATTACCTTGGCTAAAAATCCTATAATGCATCAAAGGACAAAGCATGTTGAAATTCAAACCCACTTTATCAGAGAGAAGGTATTGGATGAGACTATTCAGTTGGAGTATTGCCCATCATCTTCTAAATTTGTTGATTTATTCACCAAACCTCTTCCCAAGGAGCATATTTGTAAGCTGAGGGACTCACTTGGTTTGGTGAAGTTATCCTCAAGGGGGAATGAAGTGTAGTTACACTTGTGTGATGACAAATTCATCCTTATGAGGTGTTTTGTGCTATATATATGAGCTGATATTTGGTGGTATAATTGATTTTTGCATATCTTTTACATGATACTTTCTTGTTGCCTTGTGCAACTTTGTACATGTTTTTTTATGTAGTTGGCATTATGTAATTGGTTTATCACGGTACTTTCTTGTTAGCATTTATGCTACTTTTGTACATGATATTTTATAGTTGGATTTATGCAACCGGTGTGCACATTTTATTATTTTCATATACCTTATGCAACTCTTGTACATGGTACTTTTTTGTTAGCCTTGTGCTACTTTTGTACATGGTACTTTATATTTTGCATTATCATGGTACTCCTTGTTTGCTTTATGCAACTTTGATCATGATATTTTTTGATCAACTATATAGCTCGTGACTATAAGTATGGCTTGGCATATTTTTGTGATGACTTATAGTTCAATGTTTGTTAGATCCGTTTTGTTATCATCTTTGGATATTCATATATATTGTGGTGAATATATTTATGATGGTGTATCTAACTGATCTTATGTTGAGTTGCTTGTAGCTTGCAGGTACTTTCATTTGGGATTTTGCAGGCTTATTGACGACACCCTTGTGATGTTTTCTTCTTGTCATTTGCAACCACTTGTGGTTGATGGATGGCTTTGTAAGCTGCTTGTATTTGAAGCTACTATGTTGGGGGCTTGCAGTCTCATTTTGGCCCATTTTGTATTGGTGTCTTATTGTAGACTATTATTTGTCATAGAAGCTCATTGTAACTATATTACTCATTTGATTCTCATCCCCGTTTGTATATTTAGGGGGAGAATGTTTCTTTGTCTCATAATTCCTTTCCCCAATATTACATTAAGGGGGAGTGTTGGAATATGTAATGCAACATTGTGTAAATTATTCTTAGACTAAAATATAAAGTCTAAAGAATAATATTTGAATTAGAATATAATTCTATCTTATGTAAAATATTCTCACCCAATTAATAAATAAATTAAGGGTTCTAGGAATATTTAATTTGTGGGAAAAAGTTATTTCCCCTTTTCTAGCAAATATTAGAAAGTAACTAATCACTTTCTAATATTTGATAGATGTCACTTATCACACATCTCAAAGATTAGATTGTGATAATATTAGAAAGTAACTAAGCACTTTATAATATTTGATAGATGCCACTTGTCACACATCTCAATATTAGATTGTGATAAGATTTAGGGTTGTAGTAGAAAAGTTTCTCTTTAAATAGGGGTGTTGTCTACTACATCTTAATATATCTTGTCATATTGACTTGTGTTGTAGTTTATTTTGATGCATATTGTTGCATAACATTGAAGCATTCTTGTACTGTTGAATCATTGAGTAATATAGTGAGCTTCATAGTGGATGTTTCCCTTCTTCATTTGAAGTAGGTTTTTATCACTCAATATTTGTGTTGTGGGTTTACCTCTTTTATGTGTGATTGATCTTGTGGAGCATTCTTCGATATTGGGGAGACTTTGCTTGTCTCACAAAAATCAAATTGGACTGAGGAAAATCAACTTGATTATGATCCAAACTAGTGCACTAATGAAAACTAAGGATAGACAACAAAAAATAGCTTGGAAATTTAAGGGGGTTAAAATGGCTAGGGGTTAAAAATGAATTTGTTTCTACCATGGAGAGGAGAATATTGAAACTTTCGAGCAGTGAAAGTGACTTGATCTTTGATGGCTTACCATGCGTGCCTACCACATCAAGTAGGTTAGGTGTGGGTAAATCAATAGGACGAGGAGACCTAACATTGGTGAATATATAAAGACCTAATCCTTTAATGTAATTTTGGCCTTGAAAAATATTCCCAAAGTAGGGATAAACCTTTTACATAGTGATGGTACTATCGCATGATGATTTCATGTATCAATGACACTTTTTTGTGCAATGTTGCTATGACCACTAGGAAACACTTTCACCAATAATAACACTTTTGTGCCATGGTAGCATTTTTGTGCTTGCAATAATTTTTGTAGTTTTTGATCTTTTGTTTATTGATTTTGTTGATTTTGATGATAATAGAGATCTTGAATTGGATTTAATGTAGGAGAAATTGCAAACACTAGACTACATGTAGTGGCTATGTGCTTTAGAGACCATATAGGATCTCCTTAGGTTTTGCAAACCATGGAAGCATTAGGGTTGTATCATGTTGATGTCAAAGTGGAGTTTGACTAGGTGCTATTGGTGATACTAGAAGAGAAGTGGTATTAAAAAATAAATACATTTATACTACTGATAAAAGAGATGACCATAAAAGTTGAGAATATGTGGTGGATCTTTAGGATACCCATTAGGAAAAAGGTGTGCATAGAGTAGGATCAATGCAGGTGTATGGAGATATTACCAAGGGTTATAGATTTATTGATGGTGTAGTCTATAATTAATGATAATACTACATATTTAAAGGAACATTTGGATAGATAGAAGACACTACTATGTGATATTGTGTTTGGGTTGTTATTGGGATCCACAAGCTATAATGTTGTTCGTTGGATCTATGGGGAGGTGATGGCAATGATTCAATATGAGTAGTTAGTTTTCACTTGGGGATTTGTCATGCTAGCACATCTTTACCAGTTGCTCCACCAAACATTCTATAAAGGAAGTAAAAACCTAAGTAGGTGCACATTTATATAGGTATTATATTAGGAGAATATTGCCATTTTGAGACCATCAATACTACCAATATAGGTCAAGGATCAGGAGGTACTGACAACCTTTAGGTGGGATTTCCATTTTGAGGGAAGGTAAAGCAAATATAATAAGGGTTTTCTTGCAATGGATAGGAGGATGATTGATGAGTTTTATATATTGTAGGTCATATAGACATCATATAGGATATCATGATGATGCCTACCATCTATATTGCATCAAACATGTTATATGGCTAGTGGGACTATGGTGGAGTAGGAGCTCTACCATTTTGATAGAGTGGTCTATTAGTTTAGTACAATATGGGGCATACCAATAAGGGTAGTATGGTATAGGAGATTCACATAGGATAGGGAATTCATCAACACCCAAAATCTAGACTCTTATGTCAAGGTGGACCTAGATGTTCCTATAATTTTAGACCCTAGTTGAAACAATCCTAATATAACATAATATTATTAGATATGCTATCCTATTGAAATGGATATTAGTCATAAGGGTATGGATTGTGAAACAAAGATAGAGGTTTATCAGGACAAGGAAAATAATATAATACTAATATAATGCTATAGAAATACTCATAGACTATGGGAGGCTAAGGGGAATAGGACCTCACTACTTCCTCTACCCATAAGCATTATTTTCAATATATGATCGATGATGTCACCTTCATCTATCATCAAGGTAGAGCAATATGACTTAGCTAGGTAGGCGGAGAGCTTATATGCAACATTGGTAGTATAGACAATGAATAGGGACCTATTGGTAGCATAAATCATGGGTATGTAGTAAACCATCGAGGATTTAATTATAAATCAAGATGTAATGAGGATGAGAGAGATACAAGTAGAAAGTACTAGGTGGTGTAGGCTCTGTTGGAACAAATGACATGGATGTAGAGGTACCTACAATATGAGGGTGCATATGCAATACACTATTTGGCTATCTACCATGTAACTATCCTGGAAAATAGGTCCATGCATCATCCATGAGGATGTGAGTGGACCCACTTGAGGTATGTGATGTACCAATCATAGTGCTCAGTTAGGATATTTCCAATTATAGGAGGGGTAGGAGGAGCTATGGGATAACTAGACATGGGCTTCCAAAGAAAATATAGGAGTTGACTATTCTAAGATTTTGGGTTTGAGACTATTGCACTATGATTTTATATACATTTTGAAGAAATATATATACTATAGCTTGTATGGATTCAAATTGTGTCATGATTTTGTGGTTATATTTTAATTGCTTTATTTGGTTATATTGTGGATAAATTTTGTCATGTGATGGTTTGCATATTAGATGCTTAACGATGGATGGTTTAATGAATATGATATTTTACATTAATTAATGATGAATAATTTAATATTTTTGATCAATGATAAATATATATTTAAATATTATGAATTAAAATTGAATTATGAATGAATTAGAATGATTATATGTACTTAAGATATTATGATAGGATATGGTATATTAGAGGGCATGATAAGAGATGCATGATGTACCCAAGAGAGTGTTGCTATAATACAACTATTTACAACTCTATATAACGAGATATCTATAAATATGTATAACTTTATACATAAGTATGGTTAGTAATGTACCTAAAGGGAATTAAATTAGCTTTTCCTAGAGGTTTGATAGTTAGCTTTGAGATTTGCAAAGGGGAACTTTGGTTAGCTTTGTTTAGGGGACTTCTTCTTAGTAGAGCATGTACAAACATGAAAATCATATATTTACCTTTAAACAAATGTCTAAAGGACTTCTACATGGCATGTAGGACTTTTGAATTAGCTTTTTCCATAGGACTTTGGATTTAGATTTCATATTTTTCCTTGATCCATTTATGTATAGGATTTCTATTTGTATTGGTTTGACTCATAGAGAAGCATTATAAAGGACTTGCATTTATTGGTGTGGCAATTAATGATTCCCCTAGTTGGGATAATGAATCGATTGTTGACCTATTGCCCCCATGTGTGGTATGCATGGCAAGTAAGATATTATATGATTGATCTTATTTTCAACACATATTAACCTCATAGTATTCATCATCCAACAAAAGACTTATTAGATAGAAAAAGTTGATCTAGATGACCTTTCCATCAACACCTATAAAACTCACAATATTCATCATGTGGAAAAATATTTGTATTTTAGAAGATTGACAAACATAATATTTGAAAGAAATTAGATTAAGATAGATAGATATACATTCATGTTGTACAAATATTTATTTGGTTCATGAAGTGGGACTGGGAGGATCAACTCATATCATTCACCTAATGAATAAACATAAACTATCCTAATTAGGATCATCATTTGTATGTAATTGTGGATAGCTAGCTTGATATGCAATAGGTAACCTAGACATAGATAGGCACATGCATGCAAGCATAGATGAAGTCAATAAATATGTATGCTAAAAGTGATAGATAAATGACCCAGGTGTTGTAGGTGAGTTGGAGAGAAGAGGGCAATCCTCCAAGGGAGGTCCTAGGTTTGAATATCCACCCTACCAAAAAGTTGAATTGGGTACCCAAAATCCAATTGATAATGTTGGTGCGAGCAGGGCCGGGCATGACTCCCGGGTGACTTTGATGGTGTAGAACCCCTTGGTCATGGTCTCTTAGACCAAGGTAGCCCTATAAGGGGTTTTTTGCTTTAAAAAAAAATGATAGATAAATTATTTAAAACTAAATGTAATATATTTTAAGATGCATTATATTGATTGGTTTTTTAAGTTCTTTTTTATCAATTATAGTGAGGTGATAAGCACCTCAACTATACTTATTAGTTATAAGGTATGGATCTAGCCAATTAGATACAAATTTACCTTTGATTTTAGTTTTGGTATTGGTGTTCTTTTGATTATATTTGAGAACAAGATCATACAATTTAAAGGAACAAGATCATACAATTTAAAGGAACAAGATCATACTTTTTTGATATAGCCATGTTTAAGCCTTTACTGGTAGACCCATAGGTTCTCTAAGGCATGGATCCACTTTTTGTCAAGCAATTCTAACTAGATAAGATGGGTGAGATGTTATATATCCAATAGATAAGTCCTATAATAAGATGCATAAAGAAGGCATATTTAGCTCAAAAGGAAAGACTACATAAAGTTCATAAACTAAAGCATAGGGTATCATGCTACTAGGAGTTATAACACTAGTGTGATAGGCCCACAAAGCTATATACAATTGGAGATGCCAATCACTTTTAGTGTTTTTGATGAGTTTCTTGAGGCTTTAGATAGGATTCTTGTTAGAAGATTCAACTTGTCCACTTTCTTAAGTATTAGTATGACGTCGATAATTTATGTTGAATCTTATATTTAGCCCAATTTTCTAGACATTTTTTGTTCTTAATGGGTGCTTCATTGTTAGAGATTAGCATAGAAGGGATACCATAACAACTAAGGATTTGGTTGAGGATAAAATTGAAGACTTGGATTCTAATGGTTAAGGCTAAAGGTATGGTTATTATACATTTAGTAAAGTAATAAATAGCTATGATGATGAACTTATGTCCATCAGATCATACTAGGTTAACCTTTCTAATGATGTTTAAGCCTCAAATAAAAAAAAATATTAACGTAAAGTTAATGTTTCAAGAGATTGCGATGGAGCATGGATAAGTTTATCATGATTTTGACAATTATCACACTGCTTGACATGGTTGCAAGAATCGTTTTCTATGTAAGGCTAATGCTAACACATTAAGAGGATATTTTTGGCAATGGAAATTCTATTGAAATAGCCACTACATGACCCATCATGGGCATATATGATGAATACTTGAGCTTTGGTTGAGGATAGGCATCTAAGAAAAATTAAATAAATGGTATGATAGTATAAGGTATCACCAATTCAAGTCTTTAAAATCTAGTCTTTTACCTCGGATTGAGGTAAAGAACCCTAAACCTCATATTTTCCCTTGCGAATCAACATAGTGTTCAATGATGTCATGCATCATGTCATGAAAGATACATGTCATTACTCTTTTGTAGGTAGATCGTGTGTTCCTTAGCCCAAAGGGCATGACTTGATAGTATAAGGTTATCTATGGTGTAGTCAAAACTATTTTGGCTTGGTCCTTAGGAGTAATTTTGATCTAATTTTAGACTAAGAATCCATCCATCAAAGACAACATTCAACATTATACAATGAAATTTAAAATCATGTTGATATGGGAGAGGGAAGTTATCCTTGGGACATGCTTTGTTGATGTACCAAAATTTGATGCACATTTTAATGCTACCTATGTTCTTAGCAATAGGGATATTACTAGAGATCCTTTCTGAAGAGTCGATGCCTTTTATGAATCAAAATTTGAGGAGCTTTTGGAGCTCCACTTTGACTAATACTATGAATTTTGGATACATTTTTTATCATTTATAATTTATGATTTTTATGCTAGGAGTGACAACTAGGTAGTGGACAACTAGGCAGGGGACAAGACTAGGCATATCAACATAGGACCAAGCAAAATATATTTGAACTCCATCAAGAGCTTAGTGTATATCTCAATCTTGGTTAGGGTTAAGACCTTTTTTAGTTAAAGGGTTTTGGGATCTTCAAGAGTATCTATTTCAAATTTTAAGGTTTTTCAATTAGTATACATATTCCAATTGACGGTGACTTGGTAGTGCTCCCAAATTCTCAAGATCCATAGGATCTAATTTTGGTTGATTTTTTTTGAATGGCTATGAGATAGCAACATTCTCAATTTATAGAAAATATAAAAATAAAATATATTTAGGGCTAGAATTTTAGAAGGACCATCTTGAAGAGAATTATTGAGGATTTTATTTATTTCATAATTATATTTATTAGTAATCAACTTATGATAGGCTATGGTTAGAATATTTACAATGGAAATTTGTGTAAATATAGATATTCTAGGATCTATGATGATTGATGACCCATCATAATTCTCTTCATCCTAGTTCAATCTATATAAAGAAATGGTGTCATATTGGGATACCCTATCAAGGAGGCTAGATTCATCTTTACTATTGGAAGAAGAATAAGGTAAAGGGTAACTATGGATGGAGATATAGAATATCCCATATCATCTTGGTCAGGTTTCAATTTGTAAAGGCTCTTTGATACTATGCTCACATAGATATCACATACTAGAAAACATCTACTTAGGGATGGAATATAAGTTTGACATGAAGCATGAAGCACACTATTGTTCAACTAGGAAAGGGTTACTATCATGTATTTTCTCATCATTGAAGGTACCAACACAAATGAAGGAAAAAATTCCTAACTATATTATTTTATCCTTATTACTCTAAGGTAAGTCTAAGGTTTGAGGAGATGAGGGGAATCTTGGCTAGGTCTAGGACAAGCTGATTATCATACAATATTATAAGGTATGACTATTAATATTTATTGGATTAGATATTTTACCCTTAGATTCATTATTAGGTGAATAATTTAAGGTGATAGACCTTAATGCATCAATGATTGTAAGTTGAGAAGATGAATAGTATGATTCAAGATATAAATTAAAAGAAGGGAAAATACGAGCTTTAGGATTATTGACCTCAATCACCTGGCAATAGGAAAAGGGTTTAGGTTTGGCTATAATATGATAATTCTATCCCTTGTATTCATATTTAAAAAGAATTGATGGAAGGTTGAAGGGATGTCTTGCATCTCATTGATCCATGGCCTTCCAAGAAGAAATTTATAGGTCAAGTCACATGGCATAACATAGAAGAGAATGTTAAGAGTGTGGGGTTTGGATAATAGAGATAAGACTATAGTGCTAGTAGCCTCATTTTTTCCATTTTTCAAAATACTTAATGAAAAGATAAATTTTATCCAAGTCTTTTTTAGTTAGCCCAAAATTACTAATGATTCTCAAGCTATAGACATTGAGACTAGAACCATTATTGACTACATTTCACTTGATGAACCTATTGTTGATATGGATTATGATGTATAATAAAATATATCCATACATAAATGAGTGAATAATATCATATTCATGGAATTATATAGTTGTATGTTTAACCCTAATGGATCGATCATTCAGGTTGTGGTCTTGAAAATTGACTTGTTCACACAAAATTTGAAGTAAGTTGTCTCTATATACTAGAGAGGTCTTGAGAATTTTAATAAGAGAGATTCTAGATATGATGCTTTCATGTTTATTAAGTAAATAAAATACACCCTTATCCTTGGATTTTAATTGGATGATTAATGGAGGTCCTTAGGGGGAATAATTTCTCTTTGTATGAAGGACTAGAGGAGGAATAGAAGTTTGAGTAGGTGGTGGAATTTCATGTTGTTGTTTGGTTATAATATAGATATTATATATGATTAGAATAATGTACCATAAAAACCATCCTTTGGTTTGGAGGTGGTACACTCCTATAGTGAATGTTATTCATTGCATTTTGATTCTAATTATGATTGGATAGTAGATATTGGAGAATTATAAGATCTTGATTAGAAGAAGATTGATAACTAGAGCTATTGAGGACAACTTGAAATTTGTAAATTAGGTATTTTATTAGGTCTCTAAGGCTCATACATATATTGGTTGCATGACCATTGATGCAATGAAAGACACATTCCTCATTAATATAAAATCAAGGAGGTTTTTCCCTTCTAGGTTCAAGAGGCTTAACAAGTGGAAACTCTACCATTTTATCTATTAAGAGCTACTATAGAATGGATGAAAGAGGTTTTTCCAATTGAGAGTACTTCCTCTTATATTTTTGTTGTTGTGGATTCCCTAAAATAATATTTTGAAGGTTTGCTATAGCACTAACATTGTTGGCCTAGTGTGAGTCTATTATTCCATCACCTACAATGTGTTTGTTCTTGTACTACCCATTTGGGTTATAAGAATACTTATCTACCTCATGAATTTTTATTTTCAAATTACCTCTTTTGACAAGGGTTGTCTCTACCTATTGGCCTATATGAGGATATAAAATACACATCTCATTGTAATTTATTTTAAACTCTAAAATGGAAAACAATGATTTCATATAAGGAAAAAAAATATAGTCAACTTAATTATTATAGATATTACAAATAAAAAAAATAATTAATTTTTTTTTTTTTTATATATTGTACAAAAACATACTAGAAAATGAGTAATATCTTTAAAACTCAATTCAAGACTATCTATGATATGATAACTTATATGGCATTACAAGTTATTTACATTGGATTTTGCCTTATTTACTATAATAATTAAATTCAGATGATCCATAATAGGGTGAAAACATCAAGGTGATGAATCATCTATGATGAACCTAAATACAAAGCACAATAAAGCAATCAATGCTATCTAAATGCTATAAACTTGGATATCTTAGGCTAACATTAATATCACAATTAAAGGAAATATTTACTTGTTTTATCTAATTAATATTTAAAAAATATATAATAAAATTTTAAAAATTACATTAAAAAATAAAACAAAAACAACATATATTACAATTAATATAAAAACTAAAATATTGGATAAATTTCAACTATAATATAAAATGTCGAATTCTCTCTCAACAAGAAAGCACCCTAAAACCATCATGGCATGCATTCTAGAAACAAAAATATTTTAACCTTATAAAAGTATACAACATACACTATATAAAAATTCTATAATACTATGTTAAAACAATTTTTATTTTTATTAATATAGGGGAATTGATAACATCATTGGATGTTATCACTATAAACCCTAGCTCATTGGGTTAGACAAAGTCAATGGGGAAACTGACCTTCTAGGGAATTGAAATTGTGACAACCAGTTGGTGTAAAAACTTAGTCACTACCATCCAACCTATCCCCTGTTGTGCATTCTATAGTTTAAACCTTGGACCTTTCCAAAAAGAGGCAAAAGCCCTAACCATTACATTATCCTTATCAGATTAAAAATTTAAGCTCCTACATCCTTTACATTGAATCTCCTCCAAAGGATATATATGAACTCATCCTAAAGTGACATTGCTTTAACATCTCTAAAAAAATGATTAATATTATTCCAAGATAGATGGACATGGATAAAATATTCAAAGTGAACAAGACAACACTTCCAACGTATATGAACATAGTTTTAAGGAATTTGTGAAAGCTAGTCTAATATATGCTATTTATTTTAGGGATATCATGAAAATGGTATAACCTATGAAGATAAGTTTTGATTTGATCAAAGCAATGATAAAAAAAGATCCTACACTTGTGAACCTACCAATATAAGAGCAAGAATCATTGTATTTAACATAACAAGGGCTACAACATTTGCCAAAATAATTTTAAAAGGTACCTCTAACTCCTCTCCCATACTAAAAGTTGATATGTATATAAAAAAATTTAAAAATATAGTTCAAAAATTACAAAATATAGAAGAACAAATAGCCCTAGATCAAATGAATCTAATAAGGTATTACTTTGGTCAACCTACCATTATACCTCCAACTATCCTATATCAGTCATAACCTAAAGATAGAGAAAATGAGTAATATAATCATTCAAAAATATATTAACAAGGGTATAACCACTTGTTTCACCTAAAACATACTTCCTCTTGCACCCTAATTAGCATTTTATGGTAATCTACATGTTAGGTATTTTATGATATCATTTTATAATATTTGAAAAGATTGGATCCATGTCAATTCTAATGTCATGACCAAATTTTTAGCAAGATTATTTAAGAAAAGTATTCTACAATGGTTTACCACTCTACCCTAGGGTTTCATCACATATTTCTCCATAGTATTAGATATACCTATTAAAATGTTTAATGCTAGGGTAAGCCATAATGATATCTTACAAAAATTTATTTCCACCAAGGAAAACCAAGATAAATATTGATGCCTTTATTAGAAGATGGAAATACTTAGAATACCCAACCATGAAAAATATTAATGATAATGCTCTCAAAGAAATTATTAGTGAATACATTTTCCATATATCTAATTTTAAATCAAAATACGATACAACTTGGTTATCTTACTATCAATTTTCATAGTAGCTTCCAAAAATGAATGGAATCAATCATTACCCACTATTGCTTGAAAAAAGAAACACGTTGTATATGGAACATAGAATATAATGGGTTTTTGGTAGATACCAAAATATATTCACTAAATAAGAATCAAATTATATTATAATCGATTGTAAAATGATTGGTGAGAAGGGATATTTATATCCAAGTACATGATGCTCTAAGATCAAGATTATGAGATAGATTCCCATAATGTGTTTGTTCTTGTACTACCCGTTTGGGTTAGAAAAAAACTTATCTACCTCCTTATGGATTTTGGTTTTCAATTGACTTATTTTGACAAGGGTGGTCTCTACCTATTGTCCATGTTAATCATGTACTTGAAAGAAGATACATTGGATGTATATAACTAGAAGGTCTATTGGATGTTAATATTTCCTATAAATGTGTATAATATTTTTAGGTAAAGGAAAACATTGAGTGTCCCCACTAGGGATCATCACCTTGATAAGAAGTAAAATTCTCATCTTTAGACTGCTTATGTTGGTATAGATCACTAATAGTGAACTTTTCCTCAACATGACAAATAATTTTTTGAAAAATATCTCAACATATCTAAAGCTTTTCAAGGAATGCCTTGGTATTTGGTGGTACCATTTGAAGGAAGGCACACTATGTCTCATGGGAAAGATCTTGAGTAGTAATATTTCATCATAACAAATATTTCTATAAGAAATTCTAAAAAACATAGGGTGCTTGATGGGATCTTCCTTTCTTTTATATATTTAAAAGTTAAGAGTTTTAAATTAGGGAAACAATGACAACTAGATATAAAGGATATAAGGGTTGGTTACACAAGTCATCATAGGATTACTTATGACTAAAGGAAGACCCTTGTATGATGACCATCTATTTTTTTAATAGACCTAGTTGAGAGGTTAAAGTTTGAAGTTTTTGAAGAAATAGGATTCGATGGGACAAAAGGTAAGTTATGAGAGAAAGGAAGAATTTGAGTATTGAAATAAGGAGGTTGGTACCCTTTGGGTATAATTTTGAAGTAGGAATTGTATGATTTATTCCCAAGATATTTGGAATGAAAGTATTATAAGATAAAGGATGAGAAATTATGGGATTGTATTTAAGTGAAACCCATACTCATGAAATTAGAATGATTTTTTTTGACAT
Source organism: Wollemia nobilis (assembly GCA_028583015.1). Lineage (NCBI taxonomy): Eukaryota > Viridiplantae > Streptophyta > Pinopsida > Araucariales > Araucariaceae > Wollemia > Wollemia nobilis. The sequence goes on along the minus strand of JAQPPZ010000839.1, from coordinate 2,712,260 downwards.
GATGATTAGATATTGATGCACTTGATGATATACCCTAATTTTAAATGTAGATTGTGTATACTTGTTGATATATGGAAAAACTTATATTTCCCTCCAATAATGCCTCAAGAGTAGACAAAGATTAGTGATGTTCCATAGGTGGAAGGAGGTTTTTTCTCTTGGTCTCAATGGAAGTGGTGATGATAGGAGGATTTGATTTAATGAAATTAGAAGTTTATGCATTAATATTTACAAAGGATGATCCAATTTTTTTATAGGTAGAGGATTTAAGTAGGTTCTAGGGTATAGTCTATGAGTGAACCTTTCCTTGCATAGACACCAAGGGTGTCATGACCTTCCCTAAGAAAGGTTTCCACAATGTCCTTATTCTTCCACAAAAAGTAAGCCATGTGAGCTATGAATTAGAAAACCACCCTTACTTACTCATCATGGATAGGACTTAGAGAACCCAAAGGTGTAAAAAATTCCCAATTTTTATTTAAGGTTTGGTCCTAAAGGAGGTTTTGGTCATCACAACCGCCCACCAAAGGGTTAGGGATAATGGACAATCAGTGAGCAACACTATGTGTTAGGTAAAAAAATAATTAAGTTTTCAAATTTATATAATTGACTAAAGAAGAAAGAGAATATGCTTTAGAAACTTTATATCCCATTTCTTTAGTATACTAAATCTGAACTATGCACCTCAAGGGCCTCCCTATATACCAAAAGTCTCTATATACCTAACCCCTTTATATATACCTATTGGTACATGATAGAAAGATAATATGTGGGTCAACAATGATATGTGGAAGTGACTACTTGGATACATGGCCAAGATGTTACATAAGGGGTAATAGTATGCCTCCTTATGACTCCTACTAGCCCATTATAATACACTCCTTACTATACATAAGTATGTGTGATACCCTATATTGTTGGCTGGTGGTCTAAGCTCACTATATACCCTATATAGGTTATTAGCTTGTACAATAGTTATTCAAAGAATAATGAATAACCTTATAAGGAATAGCAATTTATTATGTTCTTTTTATCTAGATTTAAATTGATCTAATGTAAACAATCAAGATTAATGGTCTTGATTAAATTTTGATAAGTTTTAGCTTGATTAAGACTTAGTTTGGTCAAAGAATATCTTGGGACCCATAATGATGTTCACATCAGGTTCATACAAATATAAGAAGAGGAAATGGAGAATGTGTCATAAAGGGTCTATTCATGATGCATTTCACTCTCCTCATATTGAGGACAGGGGAAGTTTGTTAGCCTAGAGCTTAACATTTGATGGATTGATTTAAGAACACCTATGTTTATACTAAGATACTTCTTTGATTAAGCTTAACCCCAATTCATCCCTAATGCAATGAGGCCTAACACTAAAGTTATTGTCACTTTTGCAACAAGATTAAACCTTGGAGCAAGGGTGCAAGAAAAATGCTGGAAATAAATCCTAAATGCAGCTACATATAATTTTGATTTAATGTTAAATATTGGAGATTTAGTTGGTCCCTTAAATTATAAAGACTAAACTAGTTCCTTATTTCATTGTGCAACAAGATTAAAGTTTGGAGCTGTAAAGAAAAAAAAATCAAAAGTAAGTAAAGAGAAAGAGTACAACCCAAGATCCTAAGGTTGTTTCTATTTTTTTACAAAAGGTTATTTATATCTTGAAATCTTGCTTGTTTACTTGTGGAAACTTGGAAGCTTGACATTGAAAGCTTGAATGCTTGAAGATTTGAAGTGCTTGAATGCTTGATTTTCTAGATATTTTATGCTTGAGTGTTTTGGAAGAAATCTTAAATGATTGTAAAGTTGAGATATTGAATGCTTGCAGACTTGATTCTTTGATATAATCCTTTACCAAGTTATAACAATATTTTGGCATAACGTTGCCATACAATAAGATGAATTTAAATGATTCTAGATGAATTTTGGTAGAATTTTTTTACCCTAATAACTATGATCTAATGGGATCTCCAAAGTATTGGATTTATAGGAAGCCATGGATCCTTGGGTGAAGGATTTTATTAGAGTTGATAGGATTGAATATGGTAAGAATTTGAAATGGTATCAAGATGCCATTAATTGAGGAATATTAAAAATGATAAATCTTGGATTTAAAATTTCTATTGGGAGCTACAAATGGGATTTTGGTGACTTTATCAATTAATGGTGGGTATCTTCGAAGGTTCTAGTAGTTAAATTGAATGGTTTTGGTGCATTATAGTTAAAATATATGGCAACACTTATGAGCTGGCACTTTTGCCATAATTACAATTGGATGTCAAAAGTGGGCAAGAAAATTTAAAAGTAAAAATTATTAAAAACATTGCACGAGATGTTAAAGCACTAGTAGCACTTTTCTTTATGCATCAACGCTTTCACTTCTAGAGCAATAAGTACTCAAAATTTGGGAACAAGAATGAGTTATTTGATTTAGGTTGTTGATTAGCTAATTTGTAAAGAGGTTGGAAAACTTGAAGATTAGCAAAGTGCTCAAAATTGAGTGTTGACAAACACACACACACACACAAAGATGTATGTTTGTATATATTGAATAATAATATTTTCCACTAAATTTAAGAAGGGAAAAACATAATTCTAGTTGAAAATTTATAAGACAAACCCTTAGTTTGAAATAGAAAAACATCAAGAAGTTTACCCATTAAGTTGATAGTAGACAAACCTCTAGACAAGGTACTAAATATTTCAAAGTAGAATGTTCTTGACCTTGTTATCTTCCAATGCTCTAATAATCCATTTCATGTACTTAAGAATATAGGACACATTCTAGTTGTACCATATAAACTAAAATAGACATGCAAATTAATTATATAAACCTAATATGGTTACCCTTATGAGGTGACCAACATAATTAATAGTAGATGTATTGAAATAAACATCTTTCTAAAAATTGTAATTTTTCCAACCAAGAAGAAATATGTGTAATTTTAATATTCAAAATTTATATGAAACTTAGATAAAAATCTAATCCACATATCAAATTCTAAAACATCAAGAACAAGTAATATTTCTAGATATATTGCTATATCTACATTTTCAAGATTCTAACTCCATCCAAAAGAATTTAAAAGGAACATGGATTTTTTAAATCAATATAAATTTATATATCTATTTAAAATATGTATCTTGAAATGTAAAACTAGATATTAAGGATCTATTAGACACTATAGATTCCATAGTATAAATTAAATGTAAGAAGTAATTTTTTTGACAAACTTGGAACATCACATGCTTTATCTACTATCTAGTTTAGGATATTTTTGCAATCCTTGTTATTTCAATTATTTTGACAATATATATTACTTGATCAATAGTGTTGAATTGATTAGCTTTGACTTTCAAAGCATCAATGATGTATCACTTCTTGGATGATGATTCTTGATTGGATCCAAACTATTTTCATGTGATACATTATGTAATTCACATGTACATAATCATTTATATGGTTCATGTCTAGTATGTTTAATTATAAATCCTATCATATTTAACTCCATAATTAAATTATTTAAAAAAAATATATCCCTAATCATGTTTTAATTCTTGTACATTTTAATTATCTTTTGTATATGCTTCACACATGTAACCATTAACATAATATCTTTAGGGATTCCACACTTTATGAAATAAAATATTGAATTAGCTTGGTTCAATATTACAAGTTTAATAATTTATATACTTAAATATCAATCATCAATATTTTTTAAGATTATGACACCAAATGGTTTACAAACCCTTACAACCCTAAAAAATGAGCTTTGCATAGGCCATGTTTCACACTATAAATAAGCCATGTCTTGTAAAACCATTGTACGCATTTATTAGGTCCTGTAATTCCATGTGTGTTTGAGGTGGCATGCTATCACAAATATGAATTCATTGAAATTTATTTTAGAAAATTGCACCTCTATGCATTACTAAATATTTCATGTTTTTAATATGGAATGATACTATTTTTGTAGATATGTTTATTTCATTGCTCTTGAGATTATCATTAATCTATTAGAATTGGTCCTTTATCTCTACTTATATCATCTTGAACACATCCACTAGATGAATATATTAAACTTTTATATATTGAATCATTATAAATATGAACAATCATATAGCACAAAACAATCTAACATAAATAAATGAGACTTGGTAGGCATGAGAGACATTTGTTATAACCCTATCCTTCCCAAATTATGAAGTAAATTCTATGTAATACTATTCTATTGGTTTAATAATGAAATCTTTGTGTTTTGAATTGTGTTTCTCTATATTGCACTAACCATTACATATAAGTTTATTTAATATTATGGATCTATAGCTATTACATGACATGAGTACTAAAAATATTGAACTCTAACCTCTTAGCTAGGAAGTATGTACCAATAATTTTCATTAATTGCTATAATTCCATGGGCTAGGAGAATAAATTTCATGGTGTTATGGATGCTATGTTCCTCCTTGCTTCATTTTTTGCTAACATTTCCTATATACAAGAAATGATAAAATTCCATTAGATCATACATTTAGTGATATTTAGGCCCAATCAAACATTAATACTCATGCACACAAAGCCCATATTAATTCTTCTAAGAGATCCATTAATTATAATATTTTAATTCTTACACGATAAATGTTATCGGGTAAACTAGTAAAAAAAGTCGACATTTTTATCTTTTGATAAATAATGCAGCTTTGCACTCTGTCAACTACTAAATATTGCTATTTTTATAAACAATAAACATTTTAAACTAAAAAATTATATCTTTCATCAAATAAAGTGGGGTTATAAAAATTTATAATAAAATTCTAGGTGCAAAGTGGACTATAATAGTTATACTAGAATTAAGCACCCGTTAAGAGCATGTTATAGTTTTTTTATAGGATACCGTGAATAAAAAATGAAAAATTATTTTTTAGGGGAAGAACTTATGTTACTAAATTTTATATTTTAATATATAAAGAGTGTGAAAGAGTGTTGACTATTATGATACAATTTTTTTGAACAAAATAAACACTTGAGAAACTTGATCTATAAGTTGTATGCCCTTTTGAGACAAAACAAGAGTAGCTATAAAGTTTTTAGAAGATCTTTTTCTAAAATGAAGTAAAGGTATAACTATGAAACTCTTTTATTTTATACAAGAAAATATTTCAATGTGATATTGAAAATATATCAAAAGAATAATAAATCACAAAAATGAGAATATAAAATAAAATGAAATAAAATATTAAAACGTACAACTTTAATAAAACTAAATATATTTATATATTTTTATTTTAGTTTTTATAAATACAAATAAGTTAAGAGTACATACATATCTACAAATTATTCTATAAATACATGAATACCATGGGTAAATATTTCAGCGGGTTGTTTATGACAATGTTAATAAAGGATACTTAGTCTACACAACAAGCTAACTTTCCTTTTAAGCTTAAACAATTAACTAGCTATAAAATTAGTGGTATGCCCTTGATTACATGTGGCTATTAATGTTATTCATTATGCTATGTTCACTATTTCAATAGATTTTCTCCACAACATAAAGAGAATATAACATGCACATAAATATAAAGATAGGAAAATAATATAAAAATAAAATTAAATACTATATTAATAATTCAAAGAATAAATTTTAATAATATCATCCAAAATATTATCTATAATATCTTATCACCTTTTTGTAATCTAATTATGCCTACCACATCCAAAAAATTATATCGACTATAAATCAAACCAATGAAAGAAGCTTCACCCAAGGAATCCATGGAATTTTGTGTTGTGGAATCTCTCATGAAACACACATTACAACAATGCATTTCTCTTGCTCACTTTGTTATAATTAAATTTACGATTTAAAAATATAATGGCTTAATAGTATTGATCTAGATGTCTATATACAATGGATTATTTATATTTGAAAACAAAAAACAAAAAAGAGGATTGCATGATAAATATCAAATTTTATTAATTTTGGACGAAATTACACAAAAGGCAATCGTTGAAAAGAGATGTCTATCAGATAAAAATAGTCTATGATAAAATATTGCTATCCATTGGGTTTATATGCAAGTTTGATAAAATGGAAAGAGTCATGATAGTTAGAATTTAATGGTGTAAGACATAGGATGCAAAATCCACTACTACTATTAAACATTTTATGGCATGTGTTTCACTAGCTCATCCATCCATATATCTAAGCTATCCATCCTAGTCATCTAAGTTATCCAATCCCATATAGATCCTTCCAAACCCATTCAAGTCCTTCTGAGCTATCCGAGTATGTCCACATCCACTCAAGTTGTTCAAGCCCATCTAAGTCCTTCCAAGTTGTTCAAGCCTATTTGAGTCCTTATCCCTTTCAATTTATTTTGAGACTATCTAAGTTTTGAGATGTTCAACCTAATTTAAGTCCTCCTAATCCAATTTGTTCATATCAATCAACCCTCCTTGAGGAGTAATGGTCACCATTGTGTCAAGCTTGGACATCAAGTGTGGAAGCTACTTTTTGATTCAAGTATTTGTGAACCACTTAGATTGGTGACTAAATTGACTTGCTTGAATTAATCTATATAGTTGTGTGGACTAATTCCTAGTGGTTTTAGTCCATGTTTGAAATATCTAATCCTCATCCGCTAGTGTAAGACTTCTAATATTGAACTCCTCAAACACCAACTTCTTTGTTGCTATTGAAGTATCTAGTAAATGTGGGTAATTTGACTTAATAAGTTTAACATTGAAAATGGGATGGAAACCAATGTAAGGTGGTACATCTACCTCAAATATGTTCTCTCTCACTTTCTTGGTAATTGTATAAGTACTATAGCATAGAGGTATAATTTTCCCATTTAGACCTACAAGGCATTCTTTCTACAATCATAGCCAAACTTGATATGCCACTTTGAAGGAATATGGGGTGCAATTTTCATCATTGTAATACTTGTACTTTGCATTTATCTGGTCTAAGAGGTCATGAAACTACTAGTGTGCATGCTAAATATTAACTTAATTACCTTTTTGTTTCTCTTTCTCCATGTGGTGGAAAATCTATGGGTGAAATTAGGAAAGCCACATCCATAGGTTCCAAAGGTTGAAAACCAAAACAAACATGAAAGGGACTATATTTGGTAGAGCTATACAAATCCCTCTTATATCCATATTGAATGTATTGTATATTATTATCCCATGCTCAAGGATACTTTGAGTTATACATACGTAACATATGCATGATCACCCTATTGACAACTTTCATTTCCTCATAAATTTAGGGATGGAAAGTTGTGGATCAGGTAAGTTTTGTGTTCATTATTTTCCATAGAGTCTTCTAGAATGTACTAAAAATTTTGTTGTCTCCGTCAAAGACAATAGAGTCTGGTAAGCGAAAATGAAGCCATGCATGTCTAAAATATAGTTTTATAGTATCTTTAGATGTAACATACTTCTTACAATAAATCATGAGATCCATTTTAGAAAAGTGATCAACCACCATAAAAATAAAATAATTTCTATACTTGGAAATAAGAAAAACCTGAGAGAAAATCTATAGAGATAGATTCCCAAGGCTTGGAAAGTACTGAAAAGGGTGTATAGAAGTTTTTTTTATTATTGAATGGCTTTGCAATAGCACAAGGTTTACAAGACTTGATATATTTATCCACATAACTTCTCATATTTAGATAGAATAAGTGGTTTTGAAGAGAATATAACATGCACATAAATATAAAGATAAGAAAATAGTATAGAAATAGAACTAAAGACTATATTAATAATTCAAAGAATAAATTTTAATATCATCCAAAATCTTATCTATAATATATTATCACCTGTTTGTAATCTAATTATGCCTACTACATCCAAAAAATTATATCGACTATAAATCAAACCAATGAAAGAAGCTTCACCCAAGGAATCCATGGAATTTTTTGTTGTGGAATCTCTCATGAAACACACATTACAACAATGCATTTCTCTTGCTCACTTTGTTATAATTCACTTTATGATTTACAAATATAATGGCTTAATAGTATTGATATATATGTCTATATACAATGGATTATTTATATTTGAAAACAAGAAACAAAAAAGAGGATTGCATGATGAATATCAAATTTTATTAATTTTGGACGAAATTACACAAAAGGCAATCTTTGAAAAGAGATGTCTGTCAGATAAAAATAGTCTATGAGAAAATATTGCTATCCATTGTAACCAATTTTTATTGAAAATAAATTATGGGTTTATATGCAAGTTTGATAAAAGGGAAAGAGTCATGATGGTTAGAATTTAATGGTGTAAGACATAGGATGCAAAATCCACTACTACTATTAAAAAATGTATGGCATGTGTTTCACTAGCTCATCCATCCATCTATCTAAGCTATCCATACTAGTAATCTAAGTTGTCCAAGCCCATCTAGATCCTTCCAAACCCATTCAAGTCCTTCTGAGCTATCCGAGTATGTCCACATCCACTCAAGTTGTTCAAGCCCATCTAAGTCCTCCCAAGTTGTTCAAACCTATTTGAGTCCTTATCCCTTTCAAGTTATTTTGAGACTATCTAAGTGTTGAGATGTTCAACCTAATTTAAGTTCTCCTAATCCCATTTTTTCATATCAATCAACCCTCATTGAGGAGCAATGGTCGCCATTGTGTCAAGCTTGGACATCAAGTGTGGAAGCTACTTTTTGGTTCAAGTATTTGTGAACCACTTAGCTTGGTGACTAAATTGACTTGCTTGGAGTAATATATATAGTTGTGTGGACTAATTCCTAGTGGTTTTAGTCCATGTTTGAACTATCTAATCCTCATCCACTAGTGTAAGACTTCTAATATTGAACTCCTCAAAAACCAACTTCTTTGTTGCTATTGAAGTATCTAGTAAAGGTGGGTAAGTTGACTTAATAATTTTAACATTGAAAATGGGATGCAAACCAATATAAGGTGGTACATCTACCTCAAATATGTTCTCTCTCACTTTATTGGTAATTGTATAAGTACTATAGCATAGAGGTATAATTTTACTATTTAGACCTACAAGGCATTATTTCTACAATCATAGCCAAACTTGATATGCCACTTTGAAGGAATATGGGGTGCAATTTTCATCATTGTAATACTTGTACTTTGCATTTATCTGGTCTAAGAGGTCATGAAACTACTAGTGTAAATGCTAAATATTCTCCACAAACTTAATTACCTTTTTGTTTCTCTTTCTCCATGTGGTGGAAAATCTATGGGTAAAATTAGGAAAGCCACATCCATAGGTGCCAAAGGTTGAAAACCAAAACAAACATGAAAGGGGCTATATTTGGTAGAGCTATACAAATCCCTCTTATATCCATATTGAATGTATTGTATATTATTGTCCCATGCTCAAGGATACTTTGAGTTATACATACGTAACATATGCATGATCACCCTATTGACAACTTTCATTTCCTCATAAATTTAGGGATGGAAAGTTGTGGATCAGGTAAGTTTTATGTTCATTATTTTCCATAGAGTCTTCTAGAATGTACTAAAAATTTTGTTGTCTTCATCCAAGACAATTGATTTTGGTAAGCCAAAATGAAGCCATGCATGTCTAAAATATATTTTTATAGTATCTTTAGATGTAACATTCTTCTTACAATAAATCATGAGAACCATTTTAGAAAAGTGATCAACCACCATAAAAATAAAATCATTTCTATACTTGGAAATAAGAAAAACCTGAGAGAAAATTCATAGAGATAGATTCCCAATGCTTGGAAAGTACTGAAAAGGGTGTATATAAGCATTTTTTATTATTGAATGGCTTTGCAATAGCACAAGATGTACAAGACTTGATATATTTATCCACATAACTTCTCATATTTAGATAGAAGAAGTGGTTTTGAAGAATGACTAAAGTATTTTCCACACCAAAGTGACACTACTAAAGTGTGTTTTCCACACCATATTTGGTTATTCAATAGAGGGCACATAGATGTGTTCCATATGACGAAGTAGATATCCTTGTAGATAAAAATAAAAAACATGCTTACCTGACTAAATGTCTTGATATGTTTAAATAATGTCAAGGTTTTCTCCATATAGGGTGGACTAATTAAACATCTCATACCCACAAGAATCAAGAATGGCAGTGAGTTCTATGATGGGTGATCAACTCAGGAAATTTATAATTGAGTTAACACTTCCCATGTGTCGAATGATCAAATAAAACTACAAGTATGTAGTCATTTTTTATACCTCTTATTCATGATCTTACTCTATGTTTGTATGAATTCCATAGGTCTATGATCAATGTGAATGATTGTTTCATTTTATAGAATGTAGTGCTTCCACTACTTATAGGCCTACACAATGGTATCAAGTTCTTTATAATATATGGGATACTTTATAATAGTATCATTAAAAGTTTCACTATGGTATGCAATAGGATAGCCTAGATGCATAAGGACAACTCTCGGTACATAGTTTGACGCATCTATCATCAGATCATAAGGTTACCTCAATTTTGATAGGGCAAGAACAAGTGTCGAGCACAATTGGGCTTTCAACTTCTCAAAACAATTCTATTGTGTTTCTTCCTATTGGAACTTGGATTTGGATCCCACTTTGGTTATTAATTCAATGGCCATGTAATATGTGAAAACCCCCAATACAATTTATGGTAGAAATTGGAAAGACCTAAAAAGTTGTAATGCTTTGTGAGTCTTTGGAGTTGGCCCATTTTTATAAGCTAAATCCTTTTAGGATCAACATGAACACCTTATTTATTAATAATATACCCAAGGTACTAGAATTTCTTCATTCCAATTGTACACTTCTCCAAATCTACATATAGTTTGTGCTTCCAAAGAGTTTGGAGCTCTTTTTGCATATGATACAAGTGTTGCTCACATGCATTGCTATAGATGAGAATGTCATCCAAACACAAGACTACAAAAGAGTTGGTGAAGGGTTGTATAATATCATCCATAATTCTCATAAAAAATTTCAATGCATTACTCAAGCCAAAAGGCATAACCAACCATTCAAACAAATCCTCTGTAGATTTTAATGTTTATTTTCACATATCTATGGGCTCAATGGAAATTGGATGGTACCTAGATTGAGATAAATATTGGTGAAGAACTTTACTCCATGTAGCTAATCCAACAAATTATCGATCTAAGGTAATTGATGCAGGAGCATCCGGAGGTGGAAGAGCAATCTTGCATCATCCAAAAATATTTTTTTCTCTAAGTACCAAAGTTGTCGCGATATCGCGACACTTTTTGAGAAAAGGCGCCAAGGGCCGAAACTATCACAATTTCACGACACCTTCTTGAGAAAGGTGCAAAGGGGCGAAGCTATCGTGATATCGTGACACTTTTTGAGAAAATGCACCAAGGGGCAAAGCCGTCGCGATTTCGTGACACTTTTTGAGAAAATGCACCAAGGGGCAAAGTCGTCGTGATTTCATGACACATTTTGAGCAAAGACGCCATGAGGAAGAGTTGTCGCGATTTCACGACACATTTTGAGCAAAGGCGCAGAGGAGAAAAGTTGTCACGATTTCGCGACACATTTTGAGCAAAGGCGTCCGGGAGAAAAGTTGTCACGATTTCGTGACACATTTTGGGCAAAGGCACAGAGGAGAAAAGTTGTCGCGATTTCGTGACACATTTTGAGCAAAGGCACCGGGGAGAAAAGTTGTCACGATTTCGCGACACATTTTGAGCGAAGGCACCAGGGAGACAAGTTGTCGCAATTTCGCGACACATTTTGTGGATAGGTGCCGAAGGGAAAAGTTGTCGTGATTTCGCGACACATTTTGCAGATAAGCGCCGAGGAGAAGAGTTGTCACGATTTCGTGACACATTTTGTGGAGGAGCGTCGAGGGGAAAAGTTGTCGCGATTTCGCGACACATTTTGCAGATAAGCGTCGAGGAGAAGAGTTGTCGCGATTTCGTGACACATTTTGTGGAGGAGCACCGAGGGGAAAAGTTGTCACGATTTCGTGACACATTTTGCGAATGGGCGCCGAGGGGAAAAGTTGTCACGATTTCGTGACACATTTTGTGGATGGGCGCCAAGGGGAAAGGACGTCGCGATTTTGTGACTTGTCGCGGTTTCGCGGCCCGAAGGTGGAAAATGAATGCTGAAGGCAAAGACATCGCGATTTCGTGACATGTCACGTTTTCGTGACCCAAAGATAGAAGGAGAGTACGAAGGGCCAGGATGTCACGATTTCATGACCTGTCATGTTTTTGCTTCCCGAAGGAGAGAATACGATAGGTCGTTCATGACTCCACTCGGATAGGCGGCTGCAGAGGTCATTGCAGAAGGGCACGTGGCAACAACGCAGGTGTCTTTAGAGCACTCCTAGGAATGATGATTCAGAGGGTGGATGGACAGGAAGCTACAGAACACTCTACCACTACATGCCATGCTGATTGGAGACACCTGGCAGCATTTTGCAGGCGGCAAGAACATTCGTGTGGGCGGTTAGAAACAACTTTGCATTCTATGTAATGATGTCGAAAAGGGATCGGGTCCGCTATAAGAAATAGCTCATGCATTGTAACAGGGGTTGGCCATTTTGTATCTTCTGTAATTCAAATTTTAAAGCTCTGTTAATGAAATTTTCATGATTTCTCTTCTTGTATTTCTAGTTTTGCGTCAAGTGGTATCAGAGCCAGAAGGTTCTAAGCGCGCGAACAGACCACCGACCGTGAGGCAGTTTGTGCCAGGATTCAAGGTTGTGGGTTGTGAGAAGGTAAGTAGGATGCCTCCACGTAGGAACCGTGGTGGTGCGAGGAATAGGGGAGCAGAGGTCGATCTCAGGGCCTTGCAGAGGCAAGTTCAAGCCTTGCAGGAGGAAATCAGAAGAGGAGTTGAGCCAAGAAGAGAGGAACCCAGTGAAGATGAAGTTTGGGAAGACGAGGTTCCATCTGATGAAGAAGAAGCATTGGATCCAGCAGAAGCTAGGCTGTATAGGGCCATATCCCAGATCGGGAAGAAGCCGAAGTTTGACGTCTCCACCTATTCTGGGAATCTCAATCCCGAGGAGTTGATAGATTGGATCAACAACATGGAGGAATATTTTGAGTATGAAGAGATCTCAGACCCAAATCGGATCAGGTTCATGAAAACAAAGTTGAAAGGACATGCTAGCATCTGGTGGAAAGGAGTACAGCTGGAGAGGAATAAGAGGGGAAAAGAAAAGATCACCAAGTGGGATCGGATGGTAGAGAAATTGAAGAGGCAATTCATCCTCGCAGATTATGAGTTGGATTTGTTGAGAAAGATGCAGAGTCTTAGACAGGTGAGTAAATCTGTCAAGGAGTACACGGAGGAGTTCTACCAGATCTCGATTAGGACCGGCCATTCTGAGGCAAATAAGGAGAAAGTTGCTCGCTACATCAATGGATTGAGAACCAGCATTCAAGAAGAACTGAGTCTGGTTCGGATGAGCATGGTTGAGGATGCATACCAGTTTGCATTAAAAGTGGAAGAGAAACTGAATAGGAGATTTGATGGTAAGCAAGAGAGGGAAGGATCATGGTGGAAGAGGCTGGTGGAAGGACCAGTGGAGGAAGATACAGAGATCTGGGGAAGACTGGTGAAGCAAGCAGTAGCCAGAACCAGAAAGAAGAGAAGGAGGAGAATAACCAATGCCCATGCAATCAGAACAACAACTACCCAAGGGGAAGAGGTAGGCCTGGGCGAGGGTTTGGGAGAGGTGTCTTTCGAGGAACTTGCTTCAACTATGGAGAAGAAGGACATCGGGCATACAACTACCCACAACATCAAGAAAGGCCAAATCGAAGACCTGAGGGTCAGGCCAGAGCTGCTGTAGTAGACGAAGGTGTCAAATCTAAGCACTCTGAGGAGGCAGAACGAGGGGAAGTGATGATCATCAGAAGAGTCTTGTTGAATGAAGAAAAGAAGGCAGACCAGAGGAACAGCCTATTTTGAACAAGATGCAAGTGCGTAGGCAAGGTCTGTAACATCATCATCGATAATGGAAGCACTGATAACCTGGTTTCTAAGGATATGGTTGCCAAGCTGCAGCTGGAGAGAAGAAGACACCCGCATCCATATCGGATTGCATGGTTACAAAAGGACCATAGGGTGCTGGTCAGTGAGCAATGCCTAGTGAAGTTCAACATTGGAACTTACCGAGATGAGGTCTTATGTGACATCTTGCCTATGGATGCATGTCACCTGTTGCTTGGGAGACCATGGCAGTTTGATCGAAGTGTTGTACATGATGGTCAAGCCAATACATATTCCTTGTCAAAAAATGGAGTTCGCCATAAGTTGAAACCCCTGAAGGAGGTGGATGAGAAGGTATGCAGTAGTGCACGAGTCTGTCTAGTTGATGGAAGAATATTTTTAGATGGCCTGAAGCCAGATCATATGTGCTATGCAATAATCCCTAGGGTTAGGGAAGAAGAATGCAAGGAAACTCTAGTGGAAGTCATGGGACTGTTAGAGGAGTTTCCAGATATCATTTCTGATAATGTTCCTAAAGGTTTACCACCTGTTAGGAAGATCAGTCACCACATAGATTTGGTGCTTGGATCGAGCTTGCCGAATAAGGCCGCACACAGGATGACGCCTGTAGAAACTAAGGAGTTAAACAGGCAGGTTCAAGAGCTGCTAAAGAAGGGATTGATTAGGGAGAGTCTTAGCCCGTGTGCAGTACCTGCAGTACTAGCACCCAAGAAGGATGGAGAGTGGAGAATGTGCACAGACTCTCGGGCAATTAACAAGATCACTATTAAATACATATTCCCATTGCCCAGGATGGATGATATCATGGACTGCTTAAGTGGAGCTGAGTACTTCACGAAGATTGATCTGAAAAGTGGTTACCATCAGATCCGCATTAGAGAAGGGGATGAGTGGAAGACAGCCTTCAAAACTAGGGAGGGGCTGTATGAGTGGTTGGTCATGCCATTTGGGCTAACCAATGCACCGAGTACCTTCATGCGGTTAATGAATGAAGTCCTGAAGGAATTTCTAGGAAAATTTGTTATTGTCTACTTGGATGATATCTTGATTTTTAGCAGAACCCTGGAGGAACACCTGATGCACATCAGGAGGGTTTTTGAGAAACTATGGGAGGAGCAGTTGCTGATAAATCTGAAGAAGTGTAACTTCGTGAAGAGGGAGTTAGTATACCTGGGATTTGTTATCTCAGCAGATGGTCTCAAAATGGACCCAGAAAAGGTGAGGGCTATCATAGAATGGCTTGCTCCAAGAAGCATGATGGAGGTAAGATCGTTTCATGGTCTAGCCAGTTTTTACCGCAAGTTCATCAGAGATTTCAGCAGTATTTGTGCATCCCTTACTGAGACAATGAGGGGGAACAAGAAGGAATTCAAGTGGACAGCCAGAGCAGACAAATGCTTTGCTATGCAAAAGAAGAAGGTCACAGAGCAACCTGTCTTAGCACTTCCAGATTTCAATAAGGTGTTTCAGGTAGACTGTGATGCGAGTGGTAGTGCCATAGGGGCCGTATTGAGTCAAGAGGGTAAGCCTATTGCTTATTTTAGTGAGAAGCTCAATGATGCCAGGAAGAAGTATTCGGTGTATGATCAGGAGTTCTATGCCATAGTTCAGGCTCTAAAGAAATGGAGGCATTATTTGTTGCCAAAGGAGTTTGTTCTTTATACTGATCATCAGGCACTACAATATATTAACAGTCAAGGTAAGTTAAATCAGAGGCACCTAAAGTGGGTGGAGTTCCTACAGAGCTACACCTTTGTGCTAAAGCATCGAAGTGAAAGGTCCAATAGAGTGGCGGATGCCTTGAGTAGGAGGCAATGTTTATTGATGGAGATGAAGGTGGAAGTTGTAGGGTTTGCTGAGCTCAAGGGTTTATACCATGCAGACCCTGACTTCGCAGAAGCTTGGAAAGCCTGCACTGCATCTATTACTTTGGACAGGACTAAGTGGTTAAATTTCCTGATTCAAGATGGAATGTTGTTCAGGGGAAACCAGTTATGCATTTCGAGGAGCTCAATGAGGGAGAATCTAATCAGGGAAAAGCACAGTTGGGGTTTGGCTGGACACTTTGGTCGAGACAAGACCATTTCCCTTGTTAGTGAAAATTACTACTGGCCGCAATTGCAACAAGATGTGGCAAAATTCGTGCAAAGTTGTAGGATATGCCAGATGGAAAAAGGTGTGAGGCAGCCTACTGGTTTATATCAACCACTACCTGTACCCGAAAGGCCATGGGAGGATATTAGTATGGATTTTGTTCTTGGTTTACCCAGGACGCAGAGGGGACACGACTCCATATTTGTGGTAGTGGACAGGTTTTCTAAAATGGCTCACTTTATTCCTTGCCAGAAGACTAGCGATGCGGTCCATGTGGCTGGTTTATTCTTCAAGGAAGTGGTACGACTTCATGGTCTTCCAAGGAGCATTGTGTCAGACAGGGATACCAAGTTTGTAGGGTATTTTTGGAGAACCCTGTGGAAGAAACTAAAGACGGATTTAAAATTTAGTTCTGCATACCACCCCCAAACAGATGGCCAAACAGAGGTGGTAAATAGGAGTTTGGGCAATCTACTGAGATGCTTGGTCGGAGACAAGCCCAAGGGATGGGATTTAGTTTTGTCGCAGGCAGAATTCGCTTACAACAACTCTATCAACAGGAGTACCAATAAATCACCATTCTAGATAATCTATGGGAGCAGCCCAAGAAACGCTTTAGAGTTGAGAAGGATGGATACAAGAGAAAAATGCAGTGCTGAGGTTGAAGACTTTGCTGAGCACCTGAAGGGAGTGCATGAGGAGGTCACAAGGCACATTGCTAAGATGAATACTCAGTATAAGGCCAGGGCAGACCAGAAGCGCCGGGCTAAGGAGTTTGAAGTAGGAGATTTCGTCATGGTCCATCTAAGAAAAGAGAGGTTTCCTGCCAAGACCTATAACAAGCTGAAGATGAAGAAGTTTGGGCCATGCAGGATCATTGGAAAATGGGATTCGGGTAATGCATACGAGGTGGAGTTGCCGAGTGAACTTAACATCTCACCGGTTTTTAACATTTTAGATTTGGTTGAGTATCATGAAGGAGATAGCAGTGCAACACCAAGCCCGGATTTGTGGAGCATTCCAACAGCCATCCCAGTTGCAGATGAGATAGAAGAAGTCCTTGATACGCGTGAGGGCCGAAGTACTCGAAATAGGTGTTATTCTGAATATTTGATCAAGTGGAAAGGCAGGCCCATAGAAGATGCGACTTGGTTGTCGAAGGCAGAGGTTGACCGCCTGGGTCTACCTCAGATAGATCAGAAGTGAAGGTCACTTCTCAAATTCACCCGGGTGTCCGATGCAGGGAGCATCCGGAGGTGGAAGAGCAATCTTGCATCATCCAAAAATATTTTTTTCTCTAAGTACCAAAGCTGTCGTGATATCGCGACACTTTTTGAGAAAAGGCACCAAGGGCCAAAACTGTCACGATATCGCGACACTTCTTGAGAAAAGGTGCCAAGGGCCGAAACTATCGCGATTTCGGGACACCTTCTTGAGAAAGGCACAAAGGGGCGAAGCTGTCATGATATCACGACACTTTTTGAGAAAATGCACCAAGGGGCAAAGCCGTCACGATTTCGTGACACTTTTTGAGAAAATGCACCAAGGGGCAAAGTCGTCGCGATTTCGTGACACATTTTGAGCAAAGGCGCTAGGAGGAAGAGTTGTCACGATTTCATGACACATTTTGAGCAAAATCCCAGAGGAGAAAAGTTGTCACGATTTCGTGACACATTTTGAGCAAAGGCGCCAGGGAGAAAAGTTGTCGTGATTTCGTGACACATTTTGAGCAAAGGCACAGAGGAGAAAAGTTGTCACGATTTCGTGACACATTTTGAGCAAAGGCACCAGGGAGAAAAGTTGTCACGATTTCGTGACACATTTTGAGCGAAGGCACCAGGGAGACAAGTTGTCACGATTTTGCGACACATTTTGCGGATAGGCGCCGAAGGGAAAAGTTGTCGCGATTTCGTGACACATTTTGCAGATAAGCGCCGAGGAGAAGAGTTGTCACGATTTCGTGACACATTTTGCGGAGGAGCACCGAGGGGAAAAGTTGTCACGATTTCGTGACACATTTTGTAGATAAGCACCGAGGAGAAGAGTTGTCACGATTTCGTGACACATTTTGTAGAGGAGCACCGAGGGGAAGAGTTGTCGCGATTTCGCGACACATTTTGTGAATGGGCACCGAGGGGAAAAGTTGTCATGATTTCGTGACACATTTTGCGGATGGGCGCCAAGGGGAAAGGACGTCGTGATTTCGTGACTTGTCATGGTTTCATGGCCCGAAGGCGGAAAATGAATGCTGAAGGCAGAGACGTCGCGATTTTGTGACATGTCACGTTTTCGCGACCCGAAGACAGAAGGAGAGTACGGAGGGCCAGGATGTCATGATTTCGTGACCTGTCATGTTTTCGCGGCCCGAAGGAGAGAATACGATAGGTCATTCACGACTCCACTCGGATAGGCGGCTGCAGAGGTCATTGCAGAAGGGCACGTGGCAGCAACGTAGGTGTCTACAGAGCACTCCTGGGAATGATGATTCAGAGGGTGGATGGATAGGCGGCTATAGAACACTCCGCCACTACATGCCATGCTGATTGGAGACACCTGGCAGCATTTTGCAGGCATCAACAAAACATTCGTGTGGGCGGTTAGAAACAACTTTGCATTCTATGTAATGATGTCGAAAAGGGATCGGGTCCGCTATAAGAAATAGCTCATGCATTGTAACGGGGTGTTGGCCATTTTGTATCTTCAGTAATTCAAATTTTAAAGCTCTGTTAATGAAAATTGCATGATCTCTCTGCTTGTATTTCCAGTTCTACGTCAGTAATGGATACTAATTCTTCACAATGATTTTATTTAGAGCCTGATAGTTAATGCAGATTCTCCACATACCATATTTCTTTTGTTTTCAAGACATTTGGACTTTCTCCAAGAGAAGAACCTAGTATAATATGACCAATTTTTTAAACAATTCTTGAATCTATCTCTTGATTTCATAATTTTCAAGAACTGGTCTATGTTAAATAAGGGTGCTAGACAAAGTTGAACCAAGAATCAAATTGATAGAATGTTTTACTTCATAATGGAGTGATACTCTAGTGGGTGTCTTGAAGATGTCATCATATTCTACAATGACCTAGTCCATTTTCTACTGTTGTTGCAATGATTGCATGGTCACTATGATAGCCATTGTCTTCTTTGTATTTTGAGGCTTGACCATTAGGAGAACAAACTACTTTGTTTTTCTAATAATCATTTTATATTACTTAATGCTAATGAGAGAAATAGATATGGAAGGAGTTATCTCTAGTATCCTATATTACTAGTCCCCAAGAGTGATGATGACTTTGCAAGGTCTTGATTCATACATACCATATCTCTACCACATGAATGACTAGCCAAGGATGTTAGAGTTAGAGTATATTACATAATTTGGATCATATAAATTACCACATTAGGTACATAATTAGGATAGGAGATTACTTTAGGGGGAAGTTATCTAGTTACTTCAAGCAATGTAATAAATGCACAACTGGCATGTGCAAGTTGTAATGTGAAAGGTGTCCCCTTGTACAACTAGGTAGAGTGTTGGCCAAGGAATCTATATCCTATATAAAGGATATCATAGTGGTAGATATATCATAGCACATCATAACATATCATAGCATCTCACATAATCTCTCCATACCATTTCTCAAGTACTCATGTATGGAGTACAATGTAGCTCTTTAGATTATAGTAATAGAGTGACCATTTCTATTTATAGCATATTTTAGTCATATTGCTATTTCACTTTCTTTCATATTTCTTGTATTTCATTAGGACATGTGTTAGATATCTCCACAACTTATATTCTCAAAATCTAACAGTGGTATCAGAGCCACAGTGATTTGAGATAGGAGGATCTACATTCATCATAAGATAAGTCCAATAGGTTAAGAGGAATAGGGAGAGTCACCATTACTATTGTTGGCTTGCATATTTGAAAAATAGATCTACCATTGAGTGTGTTGTATGCAAAAGATACCATTAGGATTATTTGATTGAAATAAATCTTAGCTGTAGAAAATATAAGATTACATCTGGCTAGGGTCTTTCCATAGAGTTGTAAAAAAAACTCTTGAATACTAGGACTCGGCATTCAAGCCACTAGTTTGACAAATCAACTAGTGAAAATTATTATCTCTAGATTTATAAGTTCTTTTGTTCCAATTTCTAACAACTTCTTGTAGTAAAATGAGATTTAAGAAAAATTTGGGAAGCCTCCTACAAGAAATTTAGGAACAATATCTTCAAAAATCATTCCAGCACTTGCAACAACAAGGTAGAAGACTAAATATTTTAAAGACCTCAAGAAAGGTCCCATTACAAGAGCTGTAATCCTAAAAATTA
The DNA here is from genome assembly GCA_028583015.1 of Wollemia nobilis. Classification (NCBI taxonomy): domain Eukaryota; kingdom Viridiplantae; phylum Streptophyta; class Pinopsida; order Araucariales; family Araucariaceae; genus Wollemia; species Wollemia nobilis. Next base: position 2,691,818 of record JAQPPZ010000839.1, on the reverse strand, counting down.
TAGAAGTAAATAAAATTCCACAATAGACTTATAGCAGAATCAAAGAAGAAGAGACTTCAGAAGTTGAGTCATAGGAGGGTAGGATATTGGTGATATCCATTCAAGATCAATACTTGTAGATTGCAGAAGAATAATAGGCCAAAGAAGCCTAGAAGAAGAATAGGCCATAGAAGCCTTGAAAGTCATAGAAGCCTTAATTATTGAAGAAAAATCCAGAGAAGAATTTTTGATTTAGAAGAAGAATTCTTGATTCAGAAGTAAAATCCAAATAATATTTCCTAAAGAAAATTTTAGAGAAAATTTCTTGATTCAAAGATAAATTCTTGATTTCAAAAAATACTCCAGAGAAGAGTTCCCAAAAATATCTTGATTCAAAAGATAGATTCCTGAATTCAGAAGAAAAATCCAGAAAGGAGTTCCTGAAGAAGACTCCTGAGAAGAGTCCAAGAAATAGGAGATTGGTGATCTTATTTACTAATTAAATACTTATTTTAGAATAAGTTGAAGAGATTCAAAGTAGATCCCATTTAAGAACTTCCATTTTAGGAAAAAAGAGAAGGTCTAGGAGAGTATCATTCAAATCTAGAAGTAGAAGGTTGAAGAAAAGATCTCAGGCGAAAGACCATAGAAGGTACAAGATAGAAGACCTTGGAGAGGTCTCAAGGAGGAAAAAAGGCTTGGAGAGTCTTGTTGCAGAGCTCGTAGAATCATCGTAAAAATAGTTCCTAGGAGAACACATTGGAGAATTCCACTCCCAAGGAAAATTTACTAATAGTGAAGGATTTGGGACAATTATCACCATCCAAAAACAAGCCCAAGAGAAGAAGAATTTGGCAAGGAGTGCAAAATTTGAGAAGAAAAAATTGGCAAGAAGTGCCAAATTCGAGAAGAAGAATTTTGCAAGGAGTGCCAAATCCCTGAAGAATAATCCAGTGAAGACCTAAAAAAAATAGAATCTTGAGAAGAAGATCCTATTTGAAGTCAGAATTCGATAAGAAGCTTGAAGGAAGATTCAGATAGAAGAAGCCTACAAAATATAGGAGATTTGGAGATTACCTCTCACAGCAAGAAGGCACAACTCAGAGAAAAGAATTTTTAGAATCTACATCAAAAAATAGAATATCACTGAAAGGATTAATCCACCAAATCCCAATCTTAAGATAAAGACTTTGAGACTAGAGATTGGTGAAGGCGAAAGTTGTTTAGGACAACCAAGAAAGAATATGCGTATCCATCTACTACAAAGTAGCAACTAGGTGAATCAAAAGCACCAAGATCTACATCATCTACTTCAAAACCCATCAAAAAAGGTAAGCAACTAAGGTGTAACTAGTTGAACTTTAGATTAGGGTTCATTATCAAATTCCATAAACCACCATATTTGGATTAAAAATTGTAGAAGAATAGATTGCATTATAGTCTTCAAGAAAGTGCAAAAAGGGAGTTAATTTTAAGGATTATTTGCACATTAATTTGGATTTGAATGTATTTTAGAACTACAACTATATATAAACTACCTATCATCTACTTTGTGTTGTTGCCATTGCACAACTTACCCGAATTTGGGGACCCATTGAAAATTTTGAAATTTTGATGTGTCATTTTAAAATTTTGTTTGCAATAATTATTTTGTGGATTATTTTGTATTAATAAATGTGGCATTATGATTTGTATAATGTTTTTATGCCAAGTTTTTGTTTATCTTTCATTATGTTTTGTTAAACTTGATTTTTTTAAGTTTTAATGTTTAATATTGTGATTTTAAATGTAAATATTTAATTTTAAATGTTCAAGTTTAGCCATTTCAAATTAATTAAATAAATTCTTATAAAAGAAGGTTTTGTTTTTCTAATAGTGTCTATATGTTTTTCTAATAGTGTCTATATGTGTCACCAAGATTTAAAATGTTTTAAATGTAAATTTTTAATTTTAAATGTTTAATTTAAACCATTTCAAATTAATTAAATGTAAATTTTTAATTTTAAATGTTTAATTTAAACCATTTCAAATTAATAATTTTAAATGTTTAATTTAAACCATTAGGTTTCATTATCAAATTCCATAAACCACCATATTTGGATTAAAAGTTGTAGAAGAATAGATTGCATTATAGTTTTCAAGAAAGTGCAAAAAGGGAGTTAATTTTAAGGATTATTTGCACATTAATTTGGATTTGAATGTATTTTAGAACTACATCTATATATAAACTACCTATCATCTACTTTGTGTTGTTGCCATTGCACAACTTACCCCAATTTGGGGACCCATTGAAAATTTTGAAATTTTGATGTCATTTTAAAATTTTGTTTGCAATAATTATTTTGTGGATTAGTTTGTATTAATAAATGTGGCATTATGATTTGTATAATGTTTTTATGCCAAGTTTTTGTTTATCTTTCGTTATGTTTTGTTGAACTTGATTTTTTAAAGTTTTAATGTTTAATATTGTGATTTTAAATGTAAATATTTAATTTTAAATGTTCAAGTTAAACCATTTCAAATTAATTAAATAAATTCTTATAAAAGAAGGTTTTGTTTTTCTAATAGTGTCTATATGTGTCACCAAGATTTAAAATGTTTTAAATGTAAATTTTTAATTTTAAATGTTTAATTTAAACCATTTCAAATTAATTAAATGTAAATTTTTAATTTTAAATGTTTAATTTAAACCATTTCAAATTAATAATTTTAAATGTTTAATTTAAACCATTAGGTTTCATTATCAAATTCCATAAACCACCATATTTGGATTAAAATTTGTAGAAGAATAGATTGCATTATAGTCTTCAAGAAAGTGCAAAAAGGGAGTTAATTTTAAGGATTATTTGCACATTAATTTGGATTTGAATGTATTTTAGAACTACAACTATATATAAACTACCTATCATCTACTTTGTGTTGTTGCCATTGCACAACTTACTCGAATTTGGGGACCCATTGAAAATTTTGAAATTTTGATGTGTCATTTTAAAATTTTGTTTGCAATAATTATTTTGTATTAATAAATGTGGCATTATGATTTGTATAATGTTTTTATGCCAAGTTTTTGTTTATCTTTCGTTATGTTTTGTTGAACTTGATTTTTTAAAGTTTTAATGTTTAATATTGTGATTTTAAATGTAAATATTTAATTTTAAATGTTCAAGTTAAACCATTTCAAATTAATTAAATAAATTCTTATAAAAGAAGGTTTTGTTTTTCTAATAGTGTCTATATGTGTCACCAAGATTTAAAATGTTTTAAATGTAAATTTTTAATTTTAAATGTTTAATTTAAACCATTTCAAATTAATAATTTTAAATGTTTAATTTAAACCATTAGGTTTCATTATCAAATTCCATAAAAAATTTGTAGAAGAATAGATTGCATTATAGTCTTCAAGAAAGTGCAAAAAGGGAGTTAATTTTAAGGATTATTTGCACATTAATTTGGATTTGAATGTATTTTAGAACTACAACTATATATAAACTACCTATCATCTACTTTGTGTTGTTGCCATTGCACAACTTACCCGAATTTGGGGACCCATTGAAAATTTTGAAATTTTGATGTGTCATTTTAAAATTTTGTTTGCAATAATTATTTTGTATTAATAAATGTGGCATTATGATTTGTATAATGTTTTTATGCCAAGTTTTTGTTTATCTTTCGCTATGTTTTGTTGAACTTGATTTTTTAAAAGTTTTAATGTTTAATATTGTGATTTTAAATGTAAATATTTAATTTTAAATGTTCAAGTTAAACCATTTCAAATTAATTAAATAAATTCTTATAAAATAAGGTTTTGTTTTTCTAATAGTGTCTATATGTGTCACCAAGATTTAAAATGTTTTAAATGTAAATTTTTAATTTTTAATGTTTAATTTAAACCATTTCAAATTAATAATTTTAAATGTTTAATTTAAACCATTAGGTTTCATTATCAAATTCGATAAACCACCATATTTGGATTAAAAGTTGTAGAAGAATAGATTGCATTATAGTCTTCAAGAAAGTGCAAAAAGGGAGTTAATTTTAAGGATTATTTGCACATTAATTTGGATTTGAATGTATTTTAGAACTACAACTATATATAAACTACCTATCATCTACTTTGTGTTGTTGCCATTGCACAACTTACCCGAATTTGGGGACCCATTGAAAATTTTGAAATTTTGATGTGTCATTTTAAAATTTTGTTTGCAATAATTATTTTGTATTAATAAATGTGGCATTATGATTTGTATAATGTTTTTATGCCAAGTTTTTGTTTACTTTCATTATGTTTTGTTGAACTTGATTTTTTAAAGTTTTAATGTTTAATATTGTGATTTTAAATGTAAATATTTAATTTTAAATGTTCAAGTTAAACCATTTCAAATTAATTAAATAAATTCTTATAAAAGAAGGTTTTGTTTTTCTAATAGTGTCTATATGTTTTTCTAATAGTGTCTATATGTGTCACCAAGATTTAAAATGTTTTAAATGTAAATTTTTAATTTTAAATGTTTAATTTAAACCATTTCAAATTAATTAAATGTAAATTTTTAATTTTAAATGTTTAATTTAAACCATTTCAAATTAATAATTTTAAATGTTTAATTTAAACCATTTCAAATTAATAATTTTAAATGTTTAATTTAAACCATTAGGTTTCATTATCAAATTCGATAAACCACCATATTTGGATTAAAAGTTGTAGAAGAATAGATTGCATTATAGTCTTCAAGAAAGTGCAAAAAGGGAGTTAATTTTAAGGATTATTTGCACATTAATTTGGATTTGAATGTATTTTAGAACTACAACTATATATAAACTACCTATCATCTACTTTGTGTTGTTGCCATTGCACAACTTACCAGAATTTGGGGACCCATTGAAAATTTTGAAATTTTGATGTGTCATTTTAAAATTTTGTTTGCAATAATTATTTTGTATTAATAAATGTGGCATTATGATTTGTATAATGTTTTTATGCCAAGTTTTTGTTTATCTTTCGTTATGTTTTTTTGAACTTGATTTTTTAAAGTTTTAATGTTTAATATTGTGATTTTAAACCTAAATATTTAATTTTAAATGTTCAAGTTAAACCATTTCAAATTAATTAAATAAATTCTTATAAAAGAAGGTTTTGTTTTTCTAATAGTGTCTATATGTTTTTCTAATAGTGTCTATATGTGTCACCAAGATTTAAAATGTTTTAAATATAAATTTTTAATTTTAAATGTTTAATTTAAACCATTTCAAATTAATTAAATGTAAATTTTTAATTTGAAATGTTTAATTTAAACCATTTCAAATTAATTAAATAAAAAGGTTTTGTTTGTTTAATAGTGTCTATATGTGGGCTAGTGGATGCAAGCACAAGCATGGTCAACCTGGTCAACCTCGGGCACAAATTTTGAGGTGTCGATAGGTGCATGTTTCGGTGAACAACTCATCATAAAGCACATTGAGTGTTCATGCTTATAAAGATTTCATTACATTTTCCCAGATGCATGTAGGATAAATGGATGATTTTGACTACTAAATATTCATCAAAGAATATCTCCACTTATGGTGCTAATATCAAGTCTAACACATTCACACATAACACTAATTTATTCGATGATTTCAACTTTTCAATTGATGGATATTCAACACGACAAATCTAATATGCGTAGAAGATAATATAGGTTGAGAATGAATCTGCTACTATTCATCAATTGTACTTATTTGTGATGTGGGAGATAAACAGATTGGTGTTGGGAACGTGGCATGATTTCAATTATGATGACAGCTTTTTTATGGTAGATAGAATTTGATTTAATTCATGAATTTAATTAAAAATATTTGATTATTTAACCCACTGTCGTGTCTCAGAAAATGGGGATGTCATAGCAAGTTTTTTTTGTTTTAATTCCAAGGACAATGCAAGTTGATTGAATGCCTTGATGAAAGATGATACAGACATCGCGCAAGGCACTGGAAGTGGATAATGAAGCCTGACCATTCCCATTTCAGTAGATATGGTGAATGGAAATGTTTGAACTTTGAGATTTGTTGCGTATGGAGTTTACACATACAAAAAATATTGAAGATGACTGCACAACATTTGATGTGAAAGTTGTGTTGGCCTGTATGAAACACCGGGTGATGTAGAATGGAAAGAGTCACATTGGAGGAACATTTTTTATTGACTGTGTTTTCTAAATTTGAAGCTTTAAATAAAGAACAAAAGTGAATCCATACAAATCAATATTCATATTTGACTACGTAATCAAAGACGAACTTCTGCAATTAACCTGAGCAAATCAGTTTCAATGAAGAAGTTTTTTTTAACACAATATGAAGTTTTGGTTATATTGATGAAAATGTTATAAATTGCAAATGAGTAAGAGCTCCGGTAGATTCTATTGATAGTATCCAACATTTTGAACCAGTGACACCAGAAACAATTATGAATAATATGGGAAACAATGGTGTGAAAGGGCATCATAGAGCCTTATTGTTGGCTGGTGAAGGATTATTACAATGTTATGCTTATATATATAATAAACATGAAAAACATTAAGGTTTCCAAAACCGATTTGTAAAATAAGCTCAGAGATAAAGGTGTCAAAATTATTTTATTAGTCTCTGATGTCATGGCATGAGGGACTAGCTTTATAAACCAAATGCTAATTCACTTAGATATTATCAAAGCTCTTCGGGAGAAGGTTTGTAACAAAGTGGTGTTGTGCGTCAACATATGGAGATTTGGCATGTGATTTTATTGTAGCATTGGGTGACCTATCATGTGTAGTAAAATTTGAAAAGAAAGACTCCAAGACAACAAGCCAAGGTACTATAATTAGCAATGTTTTAGACTTTGTTTGTCTTACACAAATTATTTCATCTTTTCAAGCGCAAATCTTGACACAAGGAGGCATATAGCAGCGGTCATATTGATTGGTCTCAGGAAGAAGGTCATTATAGATAAAGTAATCAGAAGCGAGTTTTTGGATAAATTTGAAAATAGATTTTTCAAATAAATATAATGGCGTAGGAACCTTTTAATAATCATTAGTGATATTTTAAGGATATAAAAGGAAATTATATTATATACTACATGTGAAGGATGGGAAAATAATATTTTTCATGAAATAGATTTTTCAAATAAATATAATGGCGTAGGAACTTTTTAATAATCATTAGTGATATTATAAGGATATAAAAGGAAATTATATTATATACTACATGTGAAGGATGGGAAAATAATATTTTTCATGAGTAAAGCGAGAGTTATGATGAACAATATCAATGTTGTAACATCCATGTTATCACATCAATAATACAAACCCTTTGAAGAAGCTAGTTACGTTATAGAAACTCATGAAACCAAATAAACAAATTGAACAATGGAAAATTGTTAGTCATTGAAATGCAATGAGCAAGGGTCAAAAGAATTTGGAGCGAGATGAAGATAATATTGAAGATTGTAATTGCCAAAGGTTTTCTCACGGGTTGCTTTACTGAGAAGTTTTTCATCCACAGAAAATCAATTGATGTGAGGTATTATAAAAATTGTATTAATTGAAGATCTTTATAACAATATTATTGAATTATTTAATGAAACATATGCATGTTGATGGTAGTTTCATGGTTAATAATTTGATATATTTATTATTTCCCTTTGAAGATTGCACTGGATCTAATGTGGATTGTGTGAATACTAGTCACATTATATTAGGTTAAGTTTCAGAATATTTCCTTCTGCAGAGATCTAGGGTGGGGATTTTATAAGTTGTTGTAACCCGTGCTTTATTTTTATTTCATTTTCCTAACCCTAAACTTATTTTTATTTTATTTTATTTCATCCCACAAGAAAAATCAAAACCCTCAATTTTATGCAAATTTTTAATTTTTAATATTTAATATTAGGGTAAATGTTTATTTCATTTTAATAAGTTCTTGGAATTATTTGAAATAAACATTAGGATTTTAATTAATTAAATTTTCCAAATAATAATAGTTAAAGTTCAAACATTAATTATTTGGATAAATTTAATTAAAATCATTTTCTAAGGTTAAAATTCAAATATTTGCATTCAACAAATTTTATTATTTGCAATATTTATTTATTAATCATACAATCTGGTAATTAATTTCATGAACAAGAACATTTTCATAATTTAAATCAAATACCAAAACCATAGGCCCTTGTTAATAGTTACTTGCACTTCTGAGGTATTTCCACAATATTTTCATATTTTACAAGCATATAAGCACATTTTAAAAAATTAAGGAAACATAACTTTGAAGAAACTAATTATTTATTTTCATGATAGGATGGCTTTGATAGGATCCTAACTTTGAGTATGTTTTTGTAATCGGGTAAAATTGTCACTCAATAAAATTGGCGCTAGAAGGAGGGTTGATTTGAAGTATTTGCTTTGATTTATTTATTTAAGTTGTTCAGATTTGATATTAATGCATGAGTTTCATTTCCTTTTCACTCACTTTGAAATGTTTTGGGCATGCATTATATAGCCCCCCCATTCAATTTTTTAGGTTTTTCATTCATAGTTGAAGTTGTTCATTTGATAGTTCATTCATTCATGGAGTTATTGATTTGTATATTGTTCATTGTTGTTGTCCATGGTTGTTGAGTTTATGGTTGTAATTAAGATGAAAGTATTGTATAGAAATACCATAAATATGAATATGACAATTTTTTTCTTATTTCCTTATCCTTGTGAATTCCATTATATGTTTTGGTTGTTGCAGGTTGTGTAATTAATGTTTGCATGCATAACTTACCATGTTAAATAGATAGAATTGCATTGTGAATGATTTTGGTCATCCTATAGACTTGGCATGAGGATAGGAATTGATTGCATAATGAATTACGATCGTACAAAGATATTTATAGGTAGTTGTACAATTTTTGGAATTGCTCTTGATGATTACAATTCATTACCAAAGAATTAGGGTTTGCATGTTAGGAATAAAGTGAGGAATTATCATAAGAAAACATCTCAAAACTTATCTTGGAAGAAATGGTTGTGTAGGATGATAGATCTGAGTAACAGTTGCAGCAAGGGTTCATACAAATTGTACAAGTGTTGTACCAAATTGTATAAACTGGTCATTTACCCGATTTGGTAATAAAATTGTAATACAAAACCTACCAAATAAGGAATAAATACTAGTTTGGGGAAATCGATTACAAAACTGATCGATTTGGCTTACAAACCTATTCCAGTAGATTGGTTGAGTAAAAAATCATACAAGGTGCAGTGTTGTATGATTTGGATCATACAATTGTATGATTTGGTGATCGTACAAGTTGTTTGGCAAATTCACATAGTGAGAAAAGCAAACCGTACAAGTTGGGCATGTTGGATTTGGAAATTTGGTAATAATTTCTAGACCTTCAAAATCACCTTTCCTCATAGCAATAATACACCCTATATCTACATTTGGTACCATTTCCTAATAAAATTGGATCATATTGATGCAATTGAATAAGCATGTTGTCATTTTGAAAGATTGTCCATGATCTAAAATGGTGCTATATTTGACACCATTGTTGTAGTTTAAAGGATCCATTGATCAATTAGGTAGCACCATAGTGCTCTACATTTGGCACTATTGCATTATCAAACTTTGGTATTTTTGTTAAACGGGTAAAAATTATTGCAGTCAAGAAGATTTTGCAAAAGTGACAAATTGTGAGTACCACAAATTGGATGTGAATGATAGAAACAAGTTTGCAAAGGCATAGGATAGAGTATCATGGATAAGATATTCTTATTAGGAGAATCATGATAATTTCTCAAATATGAAATGTAAATTGTGTTGAACACAATATATATGAACCAGTGATAGAACAAGTATGGACATCTAATGAAGTAGACATTGAGAGGTTGGATGTATTGTTGATAAACATGAAAGGAGAGGAGAAAGAAGTACCTAGAGTTGAGGAGAACATTGATGTAAGTCAAGGTTTTAATGAGGAAACTATGTGATATAAAGGTGAGTGGATGGTAACACCTAATAAATTGATAAATAGGTTACAAAGGAGTGTGGTGGATGGTAGTCAAGCACTAGAGCAACATCACAGGAGGTCTTAATAAGAAGAACCAAGGACACAACCTACACACTAGTGAATTTGGTCATAGAGTGAAGATGTAAAGGATATTGGTAGATGACTATTTTGTGAGTATAATATTATTTAAGTATATGATTACATTGAGTACCAAAAAAGTGAGTCATCTATAAGGTGAAATCAATAAAGGATTCTATGAGACACTTCATCAAGTGAAGAGGAAGAATCACCAACAATGGCCCATGTAGACAATCGAGTAGGAAATCATAGATGCCCCTATTTTATGGGTGAAGGAAATGAAGACTCGATATGACACATCAAGACATGCATAACCATTTGGAGAGCAAATGGTGTGGACCAACCAAATGAATGGTTGTGATTATTTTATGCTACATTACAAGGAATTGCCATAGAATGGTATTTGAAAATATAAAACACACCACATTTTCAAGATTGGAACATAATGAAGGATGCATTCATTGAGGAATTTTGCTCCTTGAAGGATGATGGATATATTGTAACTAAAATTTGCACCACTAAGCAGAAAGCTGATGAAGATGTGAAATCATATAATCATTGATTAAAGCAGCTAGTGGACAAGATGCAAATACCTCTAGTATATTTACTGGTAAAAATATGGTTTGTAGATGGGTTGTTACCTAGATATAAGAAAAAGAAGGTAGTTCTATAAACCACATATAAATAAGCCTTGGAGAATGTAAATAATTTTGAAAGTGAGACTAAATAAAAAATCACTAGAATGATAACACATATTAAGCATGATTATTCAAATAGTGATGAAGATGATACAATACAATATATGGTACAATCATTTCAAAAGGAATTTTATAAGATAATAAAAGAGGTGAAAGGCAAATTCAAACAAGATCAAAAGGATATTTAGTGTACAGAATGCAATTCTGAAGTTCACACGAATATGACTTGTTATTGAAATGATTATTGCCACATTTACAATATACTTGGACATGAAGTGATACAGTGTCCATTTAATTCAATAGTGCACCCATAGGTTCTCTTAATCCAAGAACAAGAAGAGAAACCAAAACCTCAAGGGAGTGGCCATTAAGCCACCAGTGGTAGTTATAGGAATAACCAAAGAGGAGGAAGAAAATATCAAGGCAACTGGTAAGGAGGATAAATCTGCTTGTAGCATGATTCAAAAGGAAAACCAATCATATAGTGTCACAATTACGAGGAGTGGGGGCATTTTGTAAAGAATTTTTCTTCACCTTAGAAACAAGAGATACAATAGACTACACATGTGTAAATGGTGTGGTCCAGGGAACCACAAAGAAAAAAATTGTCCAAAGCAAACGAGTTTGAGTAACCCATAAAATGTAAAATTTTTGGGCATAGAGGTAGCTATAGTTAGAGAGGAAACCAAATAAGTAATAGCCATGACAAGGATCCAGGCTAAGAAATACAAGTATTCCAAACCTGCCAAAGAAAATATATGATGGCAAGTAGCACAAAGGATACTTGAGAAATAATCATAGAAGGCAAAACAAGTGAGACTAATAGAAGAAAAAGAGAAATAAAACATCAAAAGACAAAGAAGTTGTGCAAAATATGGTAGCACAAATCTTGAATACAACTGTCAAGATTAAGGTGGTGAATTTGTTAGAATCCAAACCATCATTGCATAAAACAATTGCGAAAGACATACAACCTTATAAGGTGATGGAAGTCCAGAGCCAACCAATCAAGGAAGAAGAATAAAAGAACTATTTTATAGATCCAACGATATTGATGATTGATGTAGGGAATAAAATTGAAATAGTCCATATGAAGATCTTGGGATACAAGTTGACACAAGTCATTGTGGATGGAGGATACAATGTTAATGTGTTACCTAAGAAGACTTGGTGATAAATTGGTGCTTCGTCATTATGGGCACCAAGATGTCGATTATATGGTGTTGACCAGTATGGAATAGAGATAGGGTTTCTTGTCCATACAAAAAGTTATAATAGCTGACCAAGAATTTATCTTGAATTTTGTTGTGATTACCATGCAAAAACTAACATATGATGCTTTTTTGGGAAGAGGATGGCTACAAATAGCTAAATTTAATCACAATTGGAGAAATAACTGGATCACCTTCAAGAAGGGATAACACAAATACATGATCAACTTGAATAACTATAGGATCAACAAAGAGGTGGCCACAATTGATGTGTTTGGAAGTTCTTCTAGTGAAGAGGAGTTTGAGCCTAATGTAAAAGGGATGTTGTACCTATATGACTATAATGAAGATGAAGCTCAATATGATAGTGGACTTCTCCATTTGAAGATGGAGGAGTACAAGGTTTTTTAGTCCACATACCTTTGTATTAATACAAAGGAGACCACCAAAAACCAAGATGAGATGAAGGTCAAATAAGAACCAAATAAAGAAGAGGAGGAATGGACATTTCCTAAAAAATTTATAGAATATACAGTGGGAGATGTTGAAATTGATGCAATACCAGTGCATCCAATGAATGTGGAAAATGTAGTTATAGAACCTATAAAAATTAAGTATGAAGGACCTCAGATAGTGGATGTAAATCTAGGAATAAAGTATGAGCCTAGGATGATCCACTATGGTAATTACTGGAACTCTATATTAAAAGCAGTAGATTTCAAGATATTATTGGAGTACAAGGATGTCTTTGATTGAATGTATAAGGACATAAAAGATGTACCACCATATTTATGTATCCATAAGATCATGTTAATGCCTATGGCACAACCAATGAGAAGAAGACCGTATAGGATGAACCCTAAGTATGTTGCATTGGTAAATACAAAAATCGAAAAGATGTTAGATGCAAACATCATTTTTAGTCACTACTAAGGATTAGGTTTCACCTATTGTGGTCACTATAAATAAGGAAGTGGAAAAATCCAAATATGCATAGATTTTAGATGTTTGAACGTAGTGAAGATTAAGGATCCCTTCACAAAATCAATTCTAGAAGAGGTCGCAGGACATAAAATTTATTCATTCCTAGATGGGTTCTCTGGATACAATAAAATAAGTATAGTCAAGGAGGATAAGTTGAAAACCACATTTATTATGAAAAATTGTATCTATGTAACCGAATTCCATTTGGGCTATGTAACACCCAAGCCACATTTGAGTGTATTATTATGTATATCTTTGATCAATTGGCCATAGGAAATTTTAAGGCATTTTTTGATGATTGGTCCACTTATGGTAAGATCAAGGATCATCTACCTAGCCTCAGTGGATGTATGAGTAGGTGCAAAAATGCAAAAATCTCCCTAAATCTAGGAAAGTGTTTTTTGATGGTACCTTATAGGAAACTATTGGGGTATATAGTGTGCATTTAAGGGTTGAAGTTGATCCTAACAAAATTAGTGTTATATTACACATGGAGGAGCCATATTATGTGATCTCTTTAAAAAAATTCCTTAGATCCAGGGATACTATCAAAAATTTATCAAGAACTATGCATACATGTCATACCCATTGGATTATTTGACTAATAAAAATATTTCCTTAAGATGGACGGAGGAGCACCAAGGAGCTTTTGAAGAGTTGAAAGGTAAATTGGTCAGTAGACCCATTCTAGTTAGTCTTGCCATCTAGCCTACTTTCCTGTCAGCTTAGCCTGGGTAAGGAATTCCATGTCCATATTGATACCTTAAACTTTGCAATTGGATGTGCATTGGCAAAAGAAGGATAGTTTAGGCTAGATCAACCCATATTTTTTGCAAGTCACCTATTGTCACGAGCAGAGAGGAATTATGGTACACTGGAGTGAGAAGCTCTAGAGATGGTATATGTGGTACAAAAATTTAGGCATTAACTATTGGTGAACCCTTTTTCTTTCTACGTAGATCATCAAGCTTTGTTGTACTTGATAAATAATCCAGTCATACAAGGACAAGTCAACAGGTGGCTTGTCACTTTGCAAGAATTCATATTTCAAGTAGTAGTTTGACCTAGTAAGAAGCATGTGATTGCAAACCAATTATCTTGAATACGATCATGAGAACTTGCAAGGATGGGGATTCCAGATGAATTCCATGATGCTTAGTTATTCGTAATTAACATTGTGCCATATTGGTACAAATTGATTGAAAATTACCTATCCACATGTGAGTTTGCATAAGATCTGATGACAAAAAAAAAGAAAAAGGTAATCATGAAGTCAACACCTTTTTAGTTAATAGTTGTATTTTTGTACAAAATGGGTATTTATGCTATCCTATGAATATGTGTGATGGATGAAGAAGTTAAAGCAACATTGAAAGAAGCTCATGAAGGATTTGTAGGAGGACACATTGGACCTAATACCATTTCTTAGAAATTACTTTTAGTAAGATTATGGTTTTCCACATTGTATAATGATGCAAAGGAGTATGTACAAACATGTGACACTTGCCAAAGAGAAAGGAAACTAGTATGATGAGACTTTATGCCCTTACACCCATCACAACCCCAAGAACTATTTGAGAGATGGGTATTGGACTTTGTCGAACCACTAAGATGCACTCATATGGGGAAGTGTCGATATATCATGGTAGCTATTGAGTACCTAATAAAATGGGTAAAGGCAAGAGAACTACTAGATAACACAACAAAGAGTACAACTTGATTCTTGTATGAGCAAGTAATTACAAGATTCAGTATCCCACTATAATAAAAAGTGATCGAGGAGGTCACTTTGTGAATGAGATTATTAAAAAGTTGACAATTGATTTCAGGATCTAGCATTCCTTGTCTAGTCCATATTACCCTAGAGCCAATGGACAAGAGGAGGTGACTAACAAAGTCCTAGTATCAACTTTATACAAAACTTATCGGATAGAAGGAGAAAATTAGGAGGAGATACTACCATCTATTCTTTGGGTATATCAAAATACCTTTAAGCCAATGATATACCATACACCATTTCAACTAATGTATAGTCAGGAGGCAATAGTGCCATTGAAATTCTTGGTACCAAGTCTACGGATAGTTATGGAGCATTGCTTAGGTAACCAAGATAGTCTAGAAGAAAGACTAACAAGACTAATAAAGCTAGAGGAGAGAACAATCATGGCACAATGGGTGATCAAAGTGGCCCAAAAGAGAAGAAAGTTGTGACATGACAAGAACCTTCAAAATTTAGAACTTAAGCAAGGTGACTTAGTTCTAAAATTTAATGGGAAATGAGAAATAAAGTTAGGAAAGTTAAAAAGCTTATGGATTGGTCCCTTTAAAGTTGTAGAAGTGAGGGATAATGGGGCAATTAAAATATAAAACTTGAATGGAATTGAAGTATAAGACACCATTAATTGTTTGAAGTTAAAGCTATAAAGAACATTGTTTTTTTATTTCTTCAAAATAAGTTGAATAGAGGGAGGAAAATCAGTATAATGAACTGCAAATAATAATTCAAGGTCCATTACAGAAATATATTAACATGGGACTCACATTCCTATTTTCATAAGGGGATGAGGTAAGGCTAATTATAGAACAATAAGAATTGGTACCTCAACCTAGTGAGAGAAGAAGGATGTGAGTACATGTAAGGTTTGTAGATAGGACTGAATGGATCAAAGAAGATGAATAAGGGAATACCAAAAATGAGGGAAGGAATCTAGAAGAACAAGTAATGGTGTATCCACAGTTGGAGTATAGAGAATTATCCCAATCAACAAAAGATCAATGAAGAATGCAACTAACAGTCCAATACAGAAATAGGGCAGACATGTTCAAGATGGAAGTTACAAAAATGAATAGATGTGAAACTATGGAGGAAGAGCTCATCAAATTCACTCTGTTATCTCATATTGGGCTACTGCAGTAAAGGATGTGACACCAAATCCAATAGTTACAAGAGGAGTATAAAAAATTGCAGGGTCACACTACAAGACTCTAGGAATAAAATTTCCAAGACTTGGATGATATGATGTAAAGGATGGATGAGAAAAGGATAATGAGGTTACAGGAATTAGAATTTAGAGGAAAAGAATATGAGATGACACCACAAGTAAATGGTACATACCATGGCATGAAAAATGACCCATTAATGATAGAATAAAATGTAGAGATAGTTTGGTGAGATATTGAGGAAGATATTACAACACCCGAACTACAAGGAAATGTACACAAGGATTCAAGGGAATCCAGTGATGGAGAGTTTCCTTGGTTAGTAAGAGATGATAGTTCTGATAGCGGTGATGATAACTTACTAGGGAAAACATAGGTATCTCATGCTCGTCATGAACCTAAAACCTACTCAATAGCCTATCAGTAGTTTAGGAGACAAAGGAGAGAAGTGAAAAGACTTCGAAGGTTAATGAAATAACTAAAATATTGGTCAAAACAAAGGGATGATGATCATAATGATTCTAGTTTTGAGTCCAATTTTTTGGAACCATATAGGGAAAATTTTGCAAACATATCTCCACAACGATGCTAGGAGGAAAGGTGATGGATACACTGACTATTACATATAGATCATCGAATACAAGAAATCCAATAATTATCACCTAAAATGAAAAGAAATTGGGGTCACTTGGACAACATAGAATTGGTGGATATAACCCCTAGAAGGAACCAACAATAATCCCCAATATAGTAGCGAGGCTGTAGAGAAGGAGTATAACCACTAAATACTGGTAGGGATAGAGGAGATATTCCACCTAAGGGAGGTAGAGGATGAGGGAGGATTCGACCTCCTATTCCTAGATGGCTAAGAGATACACCATTGGCCTATTTGAACTAGATCAAAAACTTGCAAGACATCCCCTGGTTGAGAGGGTATGTACCAAACATCAGAGGAAGATAACCACAGGGATGACCTCCCTTGAAGTGACAAGGACCAAGAATAATTGAAACTGGAAGAGGATTTCTCCAAGAAATAGAAGTCCAACTTAATATTTGAATAGGTCTTGTGTCGAGAGAACTAGATCATGGAAGACATATGCAAGGAAGAGGACTTGTCGGTAGGGGAAGAGTACTCTTCATTGATGAAAGGAGTCAAGGATAACAAAGGACTCGTTCACCTATCTTGGAAGATGATTTGATACAAGGAGATAGGCGAAGGAGTCATTCAAATGATAGTAGACCAATAAGAGCACCCCTGCCTCATGATCAATAACTAGAATGATAGAATGAAGGATTACCAAGAGAAAGTCCTACAATTTTTAATTGCACGATTCTAAATTGTACACATGGCAATCAAAGGATAGTAAAAAATCCAACCTAGCAAGAGAAAGGAATCGAACAAATAATAGGTTGACACCTAATGACATGATTATACATGATGTAGAAGTAGGACACCCAAATTATGAGTCAACAAAGGGTATCATACAAGTGAATAAGTTGATTAGAATATTGAAAAAAAATAGAAAATTATCTTAATTGTGAAAATCCTCTGGGATACAATTAAGATGGAAAGTGGTTGAAAACCAAAAATGGCAGCCGCTTTTGAGAGAAAAAAAGAGAGAAAAATATAAAATTATATTAATAATGAAAATCCCTTAGGATGCAATTAAAATAGAGGGTGGTTGAAAACTAGAAATGATGGCCCCCTTTGAAAAGAAAAGATAAGAAAAAAATAAAATAAAAGAGGTAAAGAAATTATGGATAAAGATAAGAAAAAGATAAAATTGCATGTACAAGGGTGACGAGTTGTTAATCATCAGTACAATAGGAGAAAACCACATGCAAATGAGGATAAGGTAGTAGGATTTCATGCATTAAGATGTTAGGGTTTCAAATTTTTATAAATCAAGGCACCATGTAGAATTTTCTTTCTCCGCTTACAAACTGTACACATGCAATTGAAATTCAGAGGTTTCGAGAGCAAAAAGGGTGCAATAAAATATTTTTATTCTATATGGGCATTTTAATTCAACAACTTGCTACAATTTTCATGACCCATTTTAAATATACACCATGAGAATTTTTGTTTTCGAAAAAGCAAACTAGATTGATAAAAGAAGGGTTTTTACTCTAGGAAAAAGGTGATTTTTAGAAATCGTGTTGCAGGTGGAGAAAATTCATTGTACGAATGAGGTTTTTTTGGAGGGAGACACCCAAGAAAATTCTTATTGCATAAAAATTAGGGCTAGGGTTTTATTTTTCCAAAAATAAGGTGTGGAATTGCTTAAAGGTAAAATAACAAACCTTAGTATAGAAATAAACCATAAAAGCATGAAGATATTTTTCTAAGTCTTCATGTATGAAAAAGTGGGAGAGGATGGTCATACAATGTTTCTATACTACCAAAAAAATTGTTTTTGAAGAATATTGCACCGAGTGAAGGAGAAATTGCATAAATTGCACTGAAATTGCATCAAAAAGAAAGATTGCTTGCTTTCAGTAAATGGGTTTTTTGGAAATAATACCAATTGAAAAAAAACAAGGGTTTTTAGTCAAACTATGTATTTCAAGATTGTATGTATGATTTGGAAGTGTGATCATACAATTTTGGAGCAAATTGTAAGATTTCTACTCTTTTGGAGACCAAATTTGTGTATTTTTGAAGAGATTTTATGAAATGTTTTGCAATTGTATGTATTATGATGAGGTTGTATGGAAGAGAGGTGTCCTTGTATGATTTGGGAATAGCTTGTACAATTTTATATTGAGATTGTATGATTTGAAGTTCCATTTGTATGATTTAGTATGTTTGTATGAAATCGGGTGCAGTTGAGTAATTTTTACTGGAGTTGTATAATTTGGCAATTGTTGTACAATTTTAAAATGTACATGTATGATTTGTTGAGACCTTGTATTATTTATAACAACCCTTGTATTTTTTGGAAGTAGTATGGATTTTGAAGTGATTTTGTGTGTTGTCTTAAATTTCTAAGTTGATCAGAAAGTGTGTGACGGTAATGGCAGAGGCATGAGATCTCGATGAGAATTTTGAGCTCATTTTGATCGTATTGTAGTGACTAGGGAAGACCAATCACTAGGACCATTTCACCAAAGATAATCATGACCCAGGAGATCTCCGTAAGTTTACCCTATTCAAGATCAAGGATATCAATTTCAGTCATATAGAAGGCATGGTAATTATCCTTGGAGAGGGAGAGGGCATAGGCCTTGGATAGGTCAGAGATATTGGTGTAGTGGTAGAGGTGGTGCACTTATAAAATATAGGAGAGATAATATGGAGACACCCAAGGCACACAAAAGGGAACTTCGTAGTGAAGTTCATCGAGAGAAGACTCTGAAGGAGCAGGAAGAACTATTTAGTGAAGCAGAGGAGGAGCATGTGGATATCAATAATATCATCTTTGGAGAATCAATAGTAGAATTTTACAAGAAACGGTGGGAAATTATTGAGTCAAAACACCCATTAAATCTTGTGTTGATGAAGGTCACAGTGAGTACTATCGCATAAATCCCACCACAAGATAAAGTATTCTTCAATGAATACTTGCTACAAATTCTCCAGTCCTACAAATCTACTGTGAATTTCACTATTGTGAGAGTGGGTAATAGGTATGTTAAGGTGGAGTTTCGATAGAGGCATTTCAAAGAAAAAATTGGACTGCCAAAATATGGAGCTCCAATTTTAAAGAAGATAGTAGATCCAATTGAGGCTCACAGGTTGATTACAACACTCGCATATGTTAATTCACCTGTGGTAGCCAATATTTTAGGTACTATAACCCATGGAATTAAATAGAACTAGTTGAATACTGATGAATTGGCATGTGCAATGAATGTTTTTATGGCTCGGTTGTTTGGAGAATCATGAGATTTGGAAATGCCAATATGGATTCCATAGTACATGGAAGGTGTCCACAATGGCATGAAATATGATTGGGAAACATATTTAAAATAATAGATATAGCAAGCACTAACAACTAGGTAGAAGACATTCACAATAACTTTTCATGTTATTGTGCTTTTATTAGATGCAGTATCTGGAATAGGTATTCCCTTTCTTGGTAGGATCCAACCTCAGGAGTTGTCACCAGAACAACCTACCATACTATGATGGGCAAAGAAAATACCTCTATATAAGGCAACTCGAAAGAAATATAAGAGCAAGAAGAGTACAAAACAACCAATACCTTTGAGGCAAGAAAAGGCAAAAACTACATCTGATGAAGATGTTCATCCTTAGAGGAAAATAAGAAGATAGTTGGAACCTACATTGGAATAGTAGGCATAGGATAAACAACTAAAAGAGCATCCAATATCTTTTGAATAGGAGGAGAGAGTAGATCAACAATCTAGTCCTATCAAGATTCAAACACACAGGCAACAAGGGAAACATAAGAAGCCCATGAAGAAACAACAGTACGAGCCGGTACTAGAGAAGGGTACTCAAACTTGAAAGGATTGGATTTGCTAAATTTCAATATTCCTGGTCTGGAAGAAGTAGGAAGACCAAAGGGATCTCTATAATTGCTCCAAGCCTCTGATTTTAATTCTTTGGATTCATCCATATGTTTGGCTAGAAATACAATGGTACCACTAGCTCCAAAAGAAAAAGCAGAAGTTCCATTGGAGGAACCCACGGGAACAAAGAAAATAAATATTGTGATGAGAGGTGTTGGAAATATTGAGTATATTGAGTTGTCATTGATGTCAAAGGATGCATGGTACTCAAGGCAAAAATATTCTTCAAGGTTGATGAGGTTTTAAGGTTGGACAAATTATTACAAAGGAATTTTATTGCAAAGCAAGACAATTATTTTTAAGGATTATAATATTTAAATACCAATATTTAAATATTATAAAGAGATGGACAAAGGCTTGAGCAAGGACAAATTTAATATTTCAAAGGAACAAAGGTTCAAGAATAAAAATATTTTTCAAATGGACAAAGGTTTAAAGACAAAAGGATTTAATATATCAAAGGGCCAAAGGTTTTAAAAATAATATTATAATATTTAATTTAAATATTCAAATGGGTTTAAGTTTAAAAGGTGCCAAGGGCAAGCATAAAAGTCAAAAATCAAAGCACCGATGTCCATGGTGAAAATGAAAAGATACATATAAATGGAGGAGCAAAAATCATATGCAATGAAAAAGGTTTTAATCGTGATATTTGATATTATTCCAGTGCATTATTTTCAGCGAATGAAGAGGGCAAGGAGCGTAGTGAGAAAGTTCATCATTGGGAAAAATCTGAAGTAGATAAATAATTGGTTGTGCATCTTGGTTCCCACCCATTGGTGTGTCCCAGCTAGTTGGTTGGCCCTTGGTAGGGCGCTACTATGCAGAGAGACAGAGGTTTGAATCCCATCGTGAGGTTTTTGCTATGTGATTTTTTGGTTGGAGGATAAAGTTGCAAAGGATACAAATATTACCACCGAGCCCTTAGGTTTCACCCATTGGGCTAGCTTAGCTAGTCGGAGGTCCTTTGGGAGAGCATTATGTTGGGCAAGGTGAGGAGATCGAATCTCCTGCACAACATTTTGATAGTTTGGTTTTTTGAGGTAAGGGCAATAATGTTTTAATTCTTATTAAGTGGGAGTCATAAGGTGCAACATTAATAATTATTTTGTATATTTTGTTTTGAGTTAGTGGGAGTCATAAGGTGTATGAGGATAGATTGAAGATTTTCATTCGCACATTGTGTTAGGTGTATTGGGATAAATTGAAGATTGTCATTTGCACATTGTGTTAGATGTATTGGGATAAATTGAAGTTTGCCATTTGCACATTTTATTATGTGTATTGGGATAAATGGAAAATTGTCTTTTGCATGTGATGTGAGGGTGTTATAAGGCATATTGAGATAAATTAAAATTTGTCTTTTGTATATTGTGAAAGTAGGAGTTATAAGGTGTGATTATGGTTTAATTTTTAAATGTATTTTTGCATGGTAGAAGAAGGAAATTTAAGGGCTTAGTCACTACTAAAAGCTTTATTTTGGGAGACTAAAAAGGAGTCATAAAACATTTTTTTCAAGCCTTATTGTGCATATCTTTTTGAGAAGGGTTTTATTGTGGATGATTTGAAAGAGAGATTTACTAACTAGTTTTTGAGTGGGACAAGAAAGAGAAATTATTTTTGAAGTAGGTTTTGAAGGCACATCATCATCAAGGTAGTTTTAGAGGTATGGTGATTTAATTCCTTCTTAAGGTGGTTGAGTTGTCATATGTTTGGAGAAATAAGGATTGATTGAGTGTGCATTGCTTTGATAGAAATTGGAAATAAAAGTGCAAGGGTTTGAAAGAAAATTTGATGTGCATTAGTGATTGATTGAAGATGGGAGTAATGGTGAATTATTGTTGAATAAAATTGGAAATATATGTGCTAGGGTTTGAGAACAAAGTTGTGCATGAATTTGAAAATATACTAGCAAGGGTTTGAGAGCAAATTGGTGCATTAACTTTGAGTCATATTGGGAATGAACTTGCAAGGGTTATAGACCAATCTTGTGAAGCAAATCTATGCATTAGTTTTGAGTGATATTGGGAATAAATTTGCAAGGGCTATAGACCAGTTTTGTGAAGCAAGTATGTGCATTGGTTTTGATTAATTTTGGAAGTACATAAGAAGGTCAACTATCAAGTGCTAGACTAGAGTATCCTTTTGAATGCAATGAATGTGAGACATGTGAAAGCGATAGACTTAATGAATGTGAAATAACATACTGAGTATTTGTAGTGCATATCATTCTTCATATGTTCATGAAGATAAAATAATTTTGGGTAGAATATGTCTAAATTACTTTAGTCAAAGAAAGCACTTTTGAGAAGGATATAAGCATTGTTTGTATGCAATATTTGAGAATATTTGAGCAGGTTCTATGAGCAAAATTAAGGTATATTTGAGCAAGTTTGAGCAGTTATGGTGAGAATAGTTGAGTAGGTTTGGTGAGCTTATTTGAGTAGTTGTAGTGAGCAGATTTGAGCAGGTTTTGTGAGCTAATTTAAGTAGTGATGATGAGTAGAGTTGAGCAGGTTTCATGAGATGATTTACGCAGGTTTGGTGAGCTGATTTGAGCAGGTTTGGTGAGTTTATTTGAGTAGGTTTAGTGAGCTAATTTGAGAAGGGTTTGTGAGATGATTTGTTCAGGTTTGGTGAGTTGATTTGAGTAAGTTTAGTGAGATTATTTGAGACTTTTTGGTAAAAAAAGTTGAGTAGGTTTGATGAGCTTATTTGAGACTTTTTGGTAAAAAAAGTTGAGCAGGTTTGATGAGTTTATTTGAGCAGGTTTGGTGAGCTTATTTAAGAAATTTTGGTGAGAAAATTTGAGCAGGTTTTGTGAGCTTATTTGATTAGGTATGGTGAGAATATTCGAGCAGGTTTTGGAGTAGA
Organism: Wollemia nobilis; assembly: GCA_028583015.1. Lineage (NCBI taxonomy): Eukaryota > Viridiplantae > Streptophyta > Pinopsida > Araucariales > Araucariaceae > Wollemia > Wollemia nobilis. The sequence continues at coordinate 2,668,503 of JAQPPZ010000839.1, read as the reverse complement.
TTTGAGAAAGCCTTGTGTAAAGGCTTGGAGTAGATTAGAGTAAAGGGGATTGGTGTCTCCTATGGATAGAGGTCCACGAACTAGAGCAAAGGGGATTGGTGTCTCCTGTGGATAGAGGTCCATGAACTAGAGCAAAGGGGATTGGTGTCTCCTATGGATAGAGGTCCATGAACCAAAGTAAAGGGGATTGGTGTCTCCTATGGATAGAGGTCCATGAACTTGAGCATAGGGGATTGGTGTCTCCTTTGGGTTGGTGCCCATAAAAATTGTAATAGGGAATTGGTTCCCAAGATATTTTTTGAGAAAATTTATAAGAAATATTTTCTCCATGGATGTAGCCCACATTGGGTGAACCACATTAAATATGTGTCTCTTATGTGTGTGATGATCTGTGCATTATTTCATTATTGCAATTGATAATATTAGATAATACTACTTTGGAAAGAAAAGTAAAAAGTTTTATCTTATATTGTTTACACCCCCTATCAGTATAATCTTGTGTTCTTCAATTGGTATCAAAGTGGGTTCCTTCATGAAAGCCTAATAGCTTGAAGGAAGATCTTACAGGAACACACATGGCTCATAAGGAAGGGTTTTCATCAAATAAGACTCCATTGTTTGATGGGACTAACTATGCTTTCTGGAGTGTGAGGATGAAGACTTATTTGATGGCACATGGATATGATACATGGCAATCTATAGAATATGGATTCACACCATCTACAACTCCTCCTACAAATGCAAGTGGTAAGAAACCATATGAAGATAATGCCAAGGCAATAAATGTAATTTTGAGTGGGTTATGTGAATTAGAGTTTGTGAAAGTCATGCAATGTACTTCAACAAAAGAAATGTGGGATAAGTTATAGAGAACATATGAAGGAGACGACAAGGTCAAAATGGTAAAACTTCAAACACATAGAAGGAAGTTTGAAGACTTGAAGATGAAATATGATGAAGATATTGCTATGTATCTACTTTGTGTTGATGAGGTTGTCAACACTATTCGTGGACTTGGAGAAAATATTGAGGAATCTACTATTATTTAGAAAATATTGAGGTCACTCCCTATGAGGTATGATGCAAAGGTTTTAGCAATAGAAGAGATGAAGGATCTCAAAACTTTAAGCATGGATGAGCTACATGGAATTCTCACAACCTATGAGATGAGGACAAAAAAAGAACAAACATCAAAAAGAGAGGCAACATTCAAAGCTTCAAAGAAGGAAAAGAATAAAGAACAAGAATCAAGTGATGAATCAAGCAGTGAAGAAGAGGCTAACTTTGTGAGAAGAAATAAGAAGGGTCCAAGAAAACACAAAAGTATGCAGGCTATGAAATGTTTTAGTTGTGGTAACATTGGTCACTATGCAGCTAATTGTCCATAAAATGGAGGTAGTAGCAGTGAAGAAGAAAAGGATTACAAGAAAAAGAAGGAAAGAAAATTTTATTATGAAAATAAAAATAGGCATGGTCAAGGCAAGCATGAGAAGAAGATTTTTCAAAGGCACAAGAAGATTTTTTATGCTGAAGAAGAAAGCAGTGCTTCAAGTGAAAGTGATGAAATCTTCTCCGATAATGAAAAGGAAGAAATCCTATTTTTGGCCATAGAAGAGAATGAAGATGCTCTTGTGATTAAAGACCTAGAAAAAGAGAAATATTCAGAAAATGAAGAGGAAGCCACAATTGATATGGAAGAGGAACTTATTGTTGCTCTTGAAGAGTTGAAAAGGGTTAGAAAGAACTTAATATTGAAGGCTCAAGTACAAGAGGATGAGAAAACAAAGACAAAACTTCTACAAGATCTCACTGACTTAAAAGTTAAGGTTGAAGAGGTAAAGAAAGTTGAAGAAGGTATGGTTGAACAATTAAAGGCAAAAGAGCTAGAATGTGAAAGACTAGAACATGAAGCTGAAATTCTAAGGAAGGGACTTGAGAAATTCAATAATAAGATATATCAGTTTAGGAAAATCTCAAAATATTTGGATGATATTATCAAAACACAAATATCTCCATTTATGAAGACTAGACTTGGTTATGAGGAAGGTCAAGAGGTACAAGAAGAGGAGTCAAGCTCAAAATAAATAGAAGCATCAAAGAAGGTATTTGAAGAAGAGCCTAAGACCTATATTGATAAGTTGAGAAGTGGAAGCATCAAAGAGGAAGAAAATAATGCACCATAAAGGAATAGGGACCATCACAAGAAAAGCAAATAAAGAACCATGTGATCATATCCTCCAAGGCAAGATGAATATCTCTTCCAAGGTTATTTCTACTCATGTAATATTTTTGGTCATAAAGCTATACATTGCAGGGTTCATTGTAAGAATGATTATGGTTTCACCAAGAGAAATTTCAAGCCATTTGCACCTTTCAAGGACTACAACATCAGGTGTTACAATTGCAATAATTTTGGGCATAGAGCAAAGTGGTGTAGAACAGAATTTCTGGAACTTCCAAAGACAAGCAAGAAAAAGGATGCTCAAAATTTTCAAAGAGGTATGACTTCAAAAGTTTGGAAAAAAATTGAAAAATAAGAAGAGCATTGTAAGTTGGGAGTAGCTTTACTCCCATCCCAAAATTAATCACCTCAAGAAAAGGAGGTGGTGAGGGGGCTATGCTAAGTGTCTTATTTTTAGCCCCAAAGGAGCCCTTTGCCATTGATGTCAAAGGGGAGATATTTCAGTAAGGGGGAGAGATTTCAATAAGGGGGAGCAATTGTCAGGGGCAGTAGCTTGTTAGGGAGAGCAGATTGGGAATCCAATTGCAGTCAAAGGAATTTTTTATAGGGTTGCCATCAATGACAAAGGGGGAGATTGTTGGAAATATTGAGTATATTGAGTTGTCATTGATGTCAAAGGATGCATGGTACTCAAGGCAGAAATATTCTTCAAGGTTGATGAGGTTTTAAGGTTGGAAAAATTATTACAAAGGAAGTTTATTGCAAAGCAAGACAATTATTTTTAAGGATTGTAATATTTAAATACCAATATTTAAATATTATAAAGAGATGGACAAAGGCTTGAGCAAGGAAAAATTTAATATTTCAAAGGAACAAAGGTTCAAATATTTTCCAAATGGACAAAGGTTTAAAGACAAAAGGATTTAATATATCAAAGGGCCAAAGGTTTTAAAAATAATATTATAATATTTAATTTAAATATTCAAATGGGTTTAAGTTTAAAAGGTGCCAAGGGCAAGCATAAAAGTCAAAAATCAAAGCATCGACGTCCATGGTAAAAATGAAAAGACACATATAAATGGAGGAGCAAAAATCATATGCAATGAAAAAGGTTTTAATCATGCGATTTGATATTATTCCAGTGCATTATTTTCAGTGAACAAAGAGGGCAGGGAGCACAGTGAGAAAGTTTTTCATTGGGTGAAATCTGAAGTAGATAAATAATTGGTTGTGCATCTTGGTTCCCACCCATCGGTGTGTCCCATATGGTTGGTTGGCCCTTGGTAGGGTGTTGTTGTGTAGAGAGATAGAGGTTTGAATCTCGTCGTGAGGTTTTTACTGTGTGATTTTTTTGGTTGGAGGATAAAGTTGCGAAGGATACAAATATTACCGTTGAGCCCTTAGGTTTCACCCATTGGGCTAGCTTAGTTGGTCGAAGGTCCTTTGGGAGAGCGTTACCTTGGGCAAGGTGAGGAGATCGAATCTCCTACACAATATTTTGATAGTTTGGTTTTTTGAGGTAATGGTGGTAATATTTTAATTCTTATTAAGTGGGAGTCATAAGGTGTATGAGGATAAATTGAAGATTGTCATTCACACATTGTGTTAGGTGTATTGGGATAAATTGAAGATTGTCATTTGCACATTGTGTTAGGTGTATTGGGATAAATTGAAGTTTGTCATTTGCACATTGTATTAGGTGTATTGGGATAAATGGAAAATTATCTTTTGCATGTGATGTGAGGGTGTTATAAGGCATATTGAGATAAATTAAAATTTATCTTTTGTATATTGTGAAAGTAGGAGTTATAAGGTGTGATTATGGTTTAATTTTTAAATGTATTTTTGCATGGTAGAAGAAGGAAATTTAAGGGCTTAGTCACTACTAAAAGCTTTATTTTGGGAGACTAAAAATGAGTCATAAAATTATTTTCAAGCCTTATTGTGCATATATTTTTGAGAAGGGTTTTATTGTGGATGATTTGAAAGAGAGATTTACTAACTAGTTTTTGAGTGGGACAAGAAAGGGAAATTATTTTTGAAGCAGGTTTTGAAGGCACATCATCATCAAGGTAGTTTTAGAGGTATGGTGATTTAATTCCTTCTTAAGGTGGTTGAGTTGTCATATGTTTGGAGAAATAAGGATTGATTGAGTGTGCATTGCTTTGATAGAAATTGGAAATAAAAGTGCAAGGGTTTGAAAGCAAATTTGATGTGCATTAGTGATTGATTGAAGATGGGAGTAATGGTGAATTATTGTTGAATGAAATTGGAAATATATGTGCTAGGGTTTGAGAACAAAGTTGTGCATTATTGTTGAATGAAATTGGAAATATATGTGCTAGGGTTTGAGAATAAATTTGTGCATTGAATTTGAAAATATACTAGCAAGGGTTTGAGAGCAAATTGGTGCATTAACTTTGAGTCATATTGGGAATGAACTTGCAAGGGTTATAGACCAATCTTGTGAAGCAAATCTATGCATTAGTTTTGAGTGATATTGGGAATAAATTTGCAAGGGCTATAGACCATTTTTGTGAAGCAAGTATGTGCATTGGTTTTGATTAATTTTGGAAGTACATAAGAAGGTCAACTATCAAGTGCTAGACTAGAGTATCCTTTTGAATGCAATGAATGTGAGACATGTGAAAGCGATAGAATTAATGAATGTGAAAGAACATACTGAGTATTTGTAGTGCATATCATTCTTCATATGTTCATGAAGATAAAAGAATTCTAGGTAGAATATGTCTGAATTACTTTAGTCAAAGAAAGCACTTTTGAGAAGGATATAAGCATTGTTTGTATGCAAGATTTGAGAATATTTGAGCATATTCTCTGAGTAGTGTTGAGGTATATTTGAGAAAGTTTGAGCAGTTATGGTGAGCAGAGTTGAGAAGGTTTGGTGAGCTTATTTGAGCAGTGATGGTGAGAAAATTTGAGCAAGTTTGGTGAGCTGATTTGAGCAGTTATGGTGAGTAGAGTTGAGTAGGTTTGGTGAGCTGATTTGAGCAGGTTTGGTGAGCTGATTTGAGAAGGTTTGGTGAGATGATTTGAGCAGGTTTGGTGAGTTGATTTGAGCAGGTTTGGTGAGCTGATTTGAGAAGGTTTGGTGAGATGATTTGAGCAGGTTTGGTGAGCTGATTTGAGTAGTGGTGGTGATTAGAGTTGAGCAAGTTTGGCGATCTTATTTGAGCAGGTTTGGTGAGCTAATTTGAGTAGGTTTAGTGAGCTTATTTGAGAAGGTTTGGCGAGCTTACTTGATCAGGTTTGATGAGTTTATTTGAGCAGGTTTTGTGAGGTGATTTGAGCAGGTTTTGTGAGATGATTTGAGTAGGTTTGGTAACTAGATTTGAGCAGGTTTTGTGAGCTGATTTGAACCATTTTTGGTAAGTTGATTTGAGTAGGTTTGGTGAGTCAAATTGAGTAGGTTTGGTGAGCTTATTTGAGTAGGTATGGTGAGTATATTTGAGTAGGTTTAGGATAAGATTTGAGCAAGCCTTGTGTAAAGGATTAGACCAGATCGAGCAAAGGGGATTGGTGTCTCTTGTGGATAGAGGTCCACAAACTAGAGCAAAGGGGATTTGTGTCTCCTATGGATAGAGGTCCACAAACCAGAGCAAAGGGGATTGGTGTCTCCTATGGATAGAGGTCCACGAACCAAAGCAAAGGGGATTGGTGTCTCCTGTGGATAGAGGTCCATGAACCAGAGCAAAGGGGATTGGTGTCTCCTGTGGATAGAGGTCCATGAACCAGAGCATAGGAGATTGGTGTCTCCTTTGGGTTGGTGCCTATAAATATTGTAATAGGGAATTGGTTCCCAAGATATTTATTGAGAAAATTTATAAGAAATATTTTCTCTGTGGATGTAGCCCACATTGGGTGAACCACATTAAATCTATGTCTCTTATGTGTGTGATGATCTATGCATTGTTTCATTATTACAATTGATAATATTGGATAATACTACTTTGGAAAGAAAAGTAAAAAGTTTTATCTTATACTGTTCACCCCCCCCTCTCAGTATAAGCTTGTGTTCTTTAAGAGGTGGTAACAGCCAGTAGGAACATACAAGTACGCAACCACCATAGGAAAAATTTATTCCTGATCAAATTATTGTAGCCCTAAGGGGAGTGCAATCAAACCCACAAGAGGAAGGGTTGGCATAAATGTAGTAGGAGAACTTACCTAATCCATAAGATGAAGTCCAAGAACTAATGATAGAGTAGTAGTCTCTACAAGAAATCATCAATGTGGAGGAGATGATATCACTGAAAGAGGAAGAAATAAACAATATTGTAGCAAATATTTTGCTACAAGAAGAGAAAGTAGCCAGTGTGATCAAGGAAGTTGGACGACGTTCAAATACACAAGAAGAAGAAGATGAAGAACAGACCCTGGCACAAGCTAATACTCGAGAAATTCATACAAGATTTTTAGTAGAAGTGCCTCGCTTTGATATTTTGGGGGATGAGGGTGAAAATATTGATGAATAGGTGGAACACTTCTTCCAATAGATCAATGAAATATTTGCTAGCACCAGGTTGTAGTTTTGTATTTATGGTATTGAATAGTTGACACAATGGAGGGAGTAAACCTTCATTGAGTTAGAGAAGATTGTGGAGTGGGTGTGCAATAAGGATTGTATAAGGTAGATAACACATATTCATGCATAACACCCATGGTTGTTACCAGGGGGAGAGGTAACCATGATGCTCGGGAGATAAGATTTATTGTAGGGAGTGAAGACCAATTATCGTGCATTTCCACACGTATACTTGGATAAGGTAACCTATATGACTTATCCATTGAATACAATGGGTATAAAATTTTGAAGAGTACCTTCAAAATTTACCTTCACCATGAGGAAATTGAATTTCTTGACATATTGGATCGAGTGGCTTAGCTTGGGTGATGAGGGTCATTGATCATTCATCATTTAATCATTATGTGTGTCAATCCATGGCGATGTCCAGAGGTTGTATATGATAGGAAGTGTCACAGTTGCAGGTTCAGTTTATCCAAGAACAGGTTTTATTGGTGGATCAGTTAGCAATTGGGGGTTTTGTTGTGACCTTTAACTCCTAAGAATTGAAATTAACTCCTATTTACTTTTGCAAAAATAAAATTGCAGGAAATGAAGTTACAAAATCTGAAAATGACAGAAAATGAAATGTTGCTAAATTGAAATGACAGAAAAGTAAAGTGTAGAATTTAAAACACACACACTCTTGCATGAAAGTAAATCAACTGGAGAATTTCAAAATGGAATTTCAACTACTACAATACTGAATCAACAAAAACTGCCAAATTGAAAAATGACAAGATATTTGGAAATTGTTGTGTAATGCAAAATTGAATCAACAATTACTGTAAAACTGCAAAATGACAAAATATCTAAGAATTGCTGTAAATACAGAAAATGCTATCCACTGCTGAAAACTATATTGAAAACTACTAAAGAAATGAAAACTGGTAGAATTCTGCTAACTTGCTGTAGCAAGAATTCAGTAAGAAATTCTTTCAAGAACTGCCTTCTTCTGGTCTGCAAGTGGCCCTTGCTTCCAGAACTAGAAGAAGGTGAGGAGTTATGCTAAGAGAATCTAGTTGTTAATCATCAACCTCAACATGCCAATTGAAAATTGAAGATTGCACCTTTTTATTTAGTCTGAAAATGCATTACAGTAATGTAGGAAAAACCTGTAAATTACTGTTCTGCTACAGAAAAAACTTTACTCTATGCTAATTTCGATATTCTATTGTCTATCTATCTATATATCTCTATATATATATGCTTGACCATCTGGGAGGTTTATTATTTATAATATAATACTGATATGCTTGGTTACTGCTTTGTAGGGATTTACAACTGATTACATAATTGTTTCCTAGACTGCAGGAATTTACTTTGTCAAAACTTTATCCATTCATTATTGTTGGGCTGCATTTGTTGAGGAAATCATGTTAATATGAGTTGGGAAAACCTCCTGGTCAATTTCCAATAATTTCCTCCATCGATTTATCACTTTTTGACCACTTTCAGTTGTTCCTACGCTATTCCCTATTCCTGCGTCGCTTATTCCTGCTCTGCTCCTAAACAACAGGTAGGTGACCGTTTGTTGCTGATTTGTGGTCCAAATGTGTAGGGAGTAATGTGTTGAATTCTCCTCTCTTTTGCACACCCTTATGCATCAGTGGCATGTGCTAGAGTGACTAATTCCAAGCCCTACTGTATATGTATAGCTAGTTGGAACTGTCACAGTTACAACCTATTTTCCTGCATAGTCAGCTATAGTGGACAAATTCTTGGTGCCCTTTTCTATTTGAAGTAGTTTAACAAAAAGGAACACCATATTACCAAGCATCAGATATTCAAACAAAGTCTGAATTGCTATAATACTACTGATTAATTAACTAAAAAATAGGTGAAATTACAATAAAAACAGTAAAATAGAGTATATGCACTTTGTCATTTTAGAATATGCAAACATCATTATATAATGCATTTTTCCCATAATTAACATAAAATCATAGTAAAAAGGGTAAGTCAAAGAGTTAAAATGAGTCAAAAAGTGTTCATAGATGAGGCAATTCCTGGCCTCATCATTCCCCCCCAACTTATGGTAATGCATGCCCTCATGCATTCTATACAGCGACAACGACACACAGATCCAGGTCTAGACATCTTTCATGAAATTTGAGTAATGCACCACCAATTTTATAGAATCCACTGACTACTTTGATGGACTAAAACAACTGTTGGAATTGCATATCAGGCTGTGGGTCAGTATCAAAGAAGTAGGGGACAGGCGTGATAATTATGGGCATCCTATATCTCAAACCTATCCAAAGCTCTTTGATTTCTGATATAATTTGGACAATGCCCTCTGCCCTTCTCCTTGACCATAGCAAATTAGTGGGAGAAATTGACTCTCTTTTTTGTAGAGAGATAGATAACTCACCCCATCTGTTTTTACAAGCTGCCACAACATCATCAAAGAAATCTACACAAAAATTCTAAAACTAGATTATACATTTCTGAAGGTTCCCTAGATAGATTTGTTTCATTCTGTTATCCGTCATGAAGGTATAATGAGCATTTGTACAATCCCTGTGATTCAGAGGAGCAGGTATGATAAGTAAAATAGCCTGTGATTCCAAGCCCTCAGAATAGCTATCAAATTTTCACAGGAATGGCAAAAATGCTCCATTAACAAATATTTGCAGGGATGCAGGGTCACTTTCCAAGTAGCTAATATTTTTAGGTCCGGCTCTGATTTTCTTTCCCCTCATGGCATAATTTCCTGCCTTCTGTTCTATAGTTTCTGTAAATTGGTGGATAGTAAGAGCGTGCGTGTGGTTTAGGGTTTCAATCGCCATAGCAGGAATAATAGTAGTGCAAGAACTGCTTCAAAACTTGCAGCATAATGACATGGCAGTGCATGTGAAGTTACCACCCGTAACTTCGCTCATTTTTGTTATGGACGCTAGCTGTCACATGCAACCATGAGTCGGTGACCTATATTTTTCCTTCTAATCTAATTAACTCACCTCAGGCCACGTGTCATAAATAGTTTTTACACATAATTTCATTCCTACGCTTAGTGATTTATTCCTGCGCTTAATCAATCATTCCTGTCCTTTGGGATATAAACAGTTTATTCCTGTGCTTTATGGATTATTCCTACGCTCTGGCATATAAACAGTTTATTCCTGTGCTTTATGGATTATTCCTGCACTTTGGAATATAACAAGTTATTCCTACGCTTCTCTATTCCAACACACTTCTATTTTTTTTTTTCATTCTAGAGCAGAATTAGGCAGAGGCATTACTGACAAGGACTTTCCATTTTTGATTCCCCCTTTTTATATGCTTTTATACTAATCAAGGATATATACACTATATACTAATGATTTACATTATTCAGAGAATGAAAAAGACACATACCTATTATAACCATTTTATCTACATTTCGAGGTGCTCCTGCTGAGATTTCCAACCAATCAATCTTTAACCTAAGGTAGGTGCAATCTGAAAAATAGACAAAACCACGGTCATGAGACAAGATCAAACAATGATAGTGAAACCAACTACGTAAACATGCCGAAAAACTGGTTTTCATGTAAAACCAACTTAGGAGTGCCTCAAAGAGGTTTTCACTTCCTAAATTATTATTATTATTATTTTTTTTTTTTTGTTTTTTTTTTTAAATCTTGTGTCAATCTGCTGAATTTGGGATGGAAGAAGTGTTTTCTTCCCAAATGTGTACATCCAAAATTTCCACTTTCTTGAGAAATTCTACTTTGTTGTATGGTTTGTGGTACATACGAAGACAAAGTCCATTCACCACCAACTTGCATTGTGAGTCATCAATAGGTGTAAGACGAACAACTCCATTTTCAAAAACTTCCTCAATTTGGTAAGGTCCAAGCCATATGGTCTACAACTTTCTAGGGAAATCCTTGTATTGTGAATCAAACAACGACCCAGTCACCTTGCTAAAATTTCTGCTGCTTTATGTGACTATCATGCCACATCTTTCGCTATGCTTGGATTATCTCCGTCTGATGTAGTGCATCCATGCGCAGTTCATCCAATGCATCAAGTTGCATAATACAATCTTCTTGTGCCTGTGACAGATCAATACCTACTTCCACAACAGTTCGAAGAGTTAGTAATTCAAACTCAATAAGAAAAAGTGGTTTTTTTCCATAAACCAATTCATAGGGCGTAAATCCAGTGGTAGATTTCCAAGTGGTATTATAAGCCCAAATAGCTTATGGTAATTTTTCCAGCCAATTTATTTTATGGACTACTACGATTTTGGTCAGAATTCGTTCTAATTCCCTATTGGTCACTTCAACTTGGCCATTGGCTTGTGGATGATAAGGTGAGGATTTTCTATGTTTGACTTGATAAAGGTGAGTGAAGGCTTCAATAACCTTGGAAGTAAACTGGGGTCCATGATCTGTGGTGATGGATTATGGGGCTCCAAAACGTAGAGAAATCTGTGAATACAGAAAAACATCAACTTTTTCTTCTCTAGCATGCTTAAAGTCACAAGCTTCTACCCATTTAGTAACATAATCATTACATACCAAGATATGCACTTTACCTTATGAAGGGGGATTAATGGGTCCTAAAAAATCTAAACCCCATATTTCAAATGGTTATGTTCCTATTTGAGGTTGTAATGGCATTTCATTAGTAAAGGTAAGTTTTCCCATTCTCTGGTAGGCATCACAATGTCTAATGTACCTCTTTACATCTTTATGCAAATATGGCCAATAATATCTGGTTCCCAAGATTTTACGAATAGTGCTTTTGACTGAATAATGTCCTCCTAATGGTTCATCATGGCATGACCGTAGGATATCATATACTTCATCCTGGTGGATACATCTTCATAAAACATGATCAATACTACATTTAAACAGTAAGCCCTCTATCCATTGAAAAGAAGAACTTTGCTTGATTAACTGTTTCTTTTTTTTAGGGGTAAAGTGAAGAGGAATATTCCCTGTAGCTAAGTAATTAGGTATGTCTGCAAACCATGGAGATTGTACAAAGACAAAAAAACTTTTCATATGGAAAGGTATCTTCCACAACTTCCCATGTATCTGCATTTGGTATTCTTGACAAGAAATCTACAACTACATTAGATTTCCTAGGCTTGTTGACTATGTAACATCAAATTCTTGCAATAGAATCAACCAACGAATAATTCATGCACTAACCAATGGTTATTCATCAAATATTTGATTGCAGTATGATCCGTATGGATGAATACTTGGTACCTTGTGATATAGTGTCAAAATTTGTTAATAGCATAGATTATAGCCAAGAATTCTTTTTTAGTGGTAGTGTAGTTTTTCTCAGCTCCTGTCAAGTTTTTACTGATATAATAAATAACATAATGTTCCCCATTTTCAATCTATCCTAACACAGCTCCAATAGTAGTATTGGAAGCATCAGTTTGAATGTTAAAAGGTAACTCCCAATTAGGACCTCTTAATACAGGTGGAGTGGTTAACTTTTCCTTTAAGTCTTCAAAAGAATTTTGACATTCATAAGACCAAACAAATTTAGAATCCTTCATGAGTAGAGAAAACATAGGATTTGTTATAGTACTGAAGTTAGCAATGAATCTACGATAAAAACCAATGTGCCCTAAGAAACTGTGTACATCAGTTTGAGTTTGTGGAGGAGGGAGGTTTTTGATGACTTCAACCTTCTTAGGATCAACCTTGATTCCATAAGAAGAGATATGATGTCCAAGGACAATTCCTTCCTCCATCATTAAGAAGCATTTCTCAGGATTTAGAGAGAGGTGGTATGTTTCACAGTGAATCAACACTTTTTCAAGCTGTTCTAATGCATATTCAAAACTATTTCCAAACATCGTGAAATCATCCATATAAATTTCAACACTTTCATTGGTTAAATCAGAAAAAATTGCTAAAATAGCTCTCTGAAATGTTCTTTGGAGCATTACATAAACCAAAGGGTAAAACCCTGTAAGCAAAGGTTCCCCAAGGACATGTAAAGGTAGTCTTTTCTTGGTCTTTTGGGGCAACTTGTATCTGGTTATACCCGTTGAAACCATCAAGAAAACATAAAAAATTATTTCTAGCAAGGGTATCCAATACTTGGTCTATGAATGGTAATGGGAAATGATCCTTATGTGTGGCCTTATTTAACTCCCTATAATCCACACATACTCTCATTTTACCATTTTTCTTTGGAACAATGACCAGTGGTGAAACCCACTTACTATCTGAAATTGGATAAATGAATCCAACATCTAAGAGTTTTTCAATTTCTTCTTTCACAATTTCCTTTAGAGTAGGATTCAAGTGTCTATGAGGTTGCCTTACTGGTTTTACATTTTTTGTGTATATCCTATGTGTACATACCTTAGGATGAATGCCTGTCATGTCTTTATAGTTCCATGCAAAAGCTTGAACATGGTTTTGTAAGACTGCAAACAATTTGGTTTCTAGTCCTCAGTTAGCCAGCTATTAATGTTCAAAGATTTACCTGGCTGGATTTCAATTTGTTTGATCCCTAGATAGATAGAACTAGCTGCTTCATAGTTACTAATTAATGCATTTAATGGACAATGATGTGGCTGTAGAGTATGAAATACTCTAGAATTTGTCTAAAAAATGAACCCTAGTGGAATCAGAGGACATTTGAAGGTGTTAAGGAGATGATGATGCCATCCATGTGGTAGAATGAATGATCTTTCCTGATTAGGCATGGATGACAAAAGTTCTAAATTTTATTCCTCTTCTTGCCACAACAACCGATGAACAAGAGTTTGATCATTAGTTAGTCCCTTCGATTGTAATATTTCAATTAGGATAGTTTCATTCTCGAATATTTCTCTCTCAGGTGTAGTGATTTCCTCAATATGTTCTTTTACTACAACTGTAGCCAAAGTGGCAATGGTTTCCTATTCTTCATCAGATTCAGGATACCAAATTTGTCCAAAAAAATTAGTTGAAGGTTGAGTGGTGGATACAAATAAATTTTCTTTAGATCAACACCATTAGACATGGTCATTTCCCCTGACCTGCAGTCTATAAAAGCAGCTGCAGTAGCCAACCAAGGGCGTCCTAGAATAATAGGGTATCCATTGACTTATTTTCTAGGCTACAACACTAAGAAGTCTACAGGATATTCCCAAGAAGAGACTTCACTGGCTACATCTTCTAGGATACCTTCAGGTTTAGCAACTGTCCTATCTGCCATTTCCAAAATTGTGGTGGTAGGACTGAGATTCTTGAGCTACAATTTTTGCATTGTGTCCTTAGTCATAACATTAATTGCAACTCCAAGATAAATTAGCACATTAGGAATTTGCATTAATCCAATAGTAATTGTAACTATTGGACTACCAGGGTCACTATATTTAGGAGGAAATAGTTTCCCAGACAATAAATCAGCTAATTTTCCTTCTACCTTCTTTTTACCAGGTTTCTTGATACATAACTCCTGAATAGTTTTTTTTATTGAAGGCACATCCCTTATTGCCTGCAACAAAGGGAGAGAAATTGACATATTTTTAAGTTCTGTCACTAATTCCGATTCGAGGGCGATATCAATATGATCAAACCTTTTAGGGTATGGTAATGCTACTGGAGAATATTCTTGCATTTTTTCTGTTACTTCTTCTTTTTGCTTTTGTTGCATTGTCTCCTAATTTGGAGGTTCTTGTTTATCACTTATTTCTTCAATGGTGGGTGGAACAGGTTCAGGTAAAACCTTCCCTGAACGCAGTTGGATGTTACTACAGTCAAGTACATGAACTACAGTAAAATATTTAGACTCAGCATCATAAATAGGAGCTATTTGTTTGGTATTATTTGGGTTAGTCACAGGCTGAGCTGGGAGTGGAGGTTGTTTCATTGGTTGCATTTGTTGTGTTCTTCCCTAAAAATTTGGATTAGGAGCTGGCAGCAGGTTTTGAGTTTACCCTTGATACCTTTGCTATCCTTGATATGGTGGATATTGTTGTCCCCATCTTTGTCCTTGTTGTGTCCACTATGGATGAGTTACATTCCAAGGTGGGTTCATCCATCCAGGATGTGACCAATCTGGAGGAGTTGTCCAAGGTTGGTTCCAAGGTTGTGTAGGGACTTCTACATGTCCCCATGGCATGTTCATATTCCAAGGATATTTTCCCCAGTTTGGAAACCGAGGAGCATTGGGATATTTTGTATAGCCACCACCGGATCTCTGCTCAATAGAATTAAGTTCTTCTATTTGTGTGCCTAAGACAGATTTTAGATGAGGCAACAAAGGACATCTATCTGTTGAATGTTCCTTGGAAAAAATTCCACAAATGGAAGTTTTATTTAAATGACAATCCTGCAACGCATGCTTATTCATGCATCTCGGGCAATAAATTGCCAAAGGTGGTGTAGAATTGGTTTTTGTGTTTCTCTCACCTAATGCAGAATTAAGTTGAATAAGGATATCAGTTTTTAAATTAGCCATTTCCTCCATCAAATCCTTTATGTCATTATTGCCAGAATTTTGTTTCTTTCTCCGATGGTGAGTACGGGAATAGTTTCTACATAACTCCACAATATCTTCAAGGTCAAGTTGATCTATGTCTCCTTTTCTCATTAAATCTAACACTTCCCTAGATTCATCCTACAATCCTCTTAAGAAAATAGGCTTTAAGAAATCAGGTTCTACAGGACCACATCTCTTTTGGACAAAGGCAAAGCGATCAAGATAATCCTCTAAACTCTCATCTTCTTCTTGATTGATCCGAAACAACTCATCTTTTTTGTTTCGTACTCTATAGTAATCCTGATATTTTTGCAAGAATGCAGTCTCCATGTCATCCCAAGTACATATTGAATTAGGTTCAAGATTACTCATAAACCATCATAGAGCAACATCCTTAAGCGTGGAAGGAAATAATTTCAATTTTTTATTATCATTTATGTAGTCATAAGTCTGACATAACACTTTGAATTCAAACATAAATTGATCAGGACCTTCTGAAACAGTTCCCCTAAAAATTGACAATATGGATGGAGAAATAGTTTTCATGGGAGCATCTAGAGTTGGATCCAACCATATGGGGTATTCAAAATTCTTAGGAGGATCATCAGCATACCCACCTAGTGGTGGTAGTGGTGCTGCCATAGTTGCTTTCTTTCTTGAGTTTGATGTGGATGGTTCAGTCTTAAGGGAATGTTTAGAAAAAAGTGCTGCAAAAATTTCTTGTTCTAATCTGTCCAAAGCTTTAGTTGGTGAAGAAGGTATTTCTTGTTCTGGAAATTCTTCATCTGATCATGAAGATTGCCTTGGTGGTTCAGAACTAGTTTTGATAAACCTCCCTCTTTCGTCTCTTGGCCTATGCATTCATGCCTATTTAGTAAATAAACTGAAATACAATATGTCAAAAATTGTAACATAAATTTTGACCTGTGTCACTTTTCATAACAACACCATTTTTTCCCCGAAAATGGTGCCAAAAATGATGAGGGTCGTTGATCATTCATCATTTAATCATTATGTGTGTCAATCCAAGGTGGTTTCCAAAGACTGTATACGATAAGAAGTGTCACAGTTGCAGGTTTAGTTTATCCAAGAACAGGTTTTATTGGTGGATCAGTTAGCAATTGGGGGTTTTGTTGTGACCTTTAACTCCTAAGAATTGAAATTAACTCCTATTTACTTTTGCAGAAATAAAATTGTAGGAAATGAAGTTACAGAATCTGAAAATAAAAAAAAAATGAAATGTTGCTAAATTGAAATGACAAAAAAGTAAAGTGTAGAATTTAAACACACACACTCTTGCATGAAAGTAAATCAACTGGATAATGTCAAAATTGAATTTCAACTACTACAATATTGAATCAACAAAAACTGCCAAATTGCAAAATGACAAGATATTTGGAAATTGTTGTGTAATGCAAAATTGAATCAACAATTACTATAAAACTGCAAAATGACAAAATATCTAGGAATTGTTGTAATTACAGAAAATGCTATCCACTACTGAAAAATATATTGAAAACTACTAAAGAAATGAAAACTGGCAGAATTCTGCTAACCTACTGCAACAAGAATTCAGCAAGAAATTCTTTCAGGAATTGCCTTCTTCTGGTCTGCAAGTGGCCCTTGCTTCCAAAACCAGAAGAAGGTGAGGATTTATGCTAAGAGAATCTAGTTGTTAATCATCAACCTCAACATGCCAATTGAAAACTGAATATTGCACCTTTTTATTCAGTCTAAAAATGCATTACAGTAATGCAGGAAAAACCTGTAAATTACTATTATGCTACAAAAAAAACTTTACTCTATGTTAATTTTGGTATTCTATTGTCTATCTATCTATATGTCTTTATCTATATATGCTCGGCCATCTAGGAGCTTTATTATTTATAATATAATACTGATATGCTTGGTTACTGCTTTATAGAGATTTACAACTGATTACATAACTATTTCCTAGACTGTAGGAATTTACTTTGTCAAAACTTTATCCATTTATTATTTTTGGGCTGCATTTGTTGAGGAAATCATGTTAAGATGATTTGGGACAACCTCATGGTCAATTTCCAATAATTTCCTCCACTGATTTATCACTTTTTGACCACTTTTAGTTGTTCCTGCGCCACTTATTCCTGCTCTACTCCGAAACAACAGGCAGGTGACCGTTTGTTGCTAATTTATGGTCCAAACACGTAGGGAGTAACATGTTGACTTCTCCTCTCTTTTGCACACCCTTCTACATCGGTGGCATGTGCTAGAGTGACTAATTCCAAGCCCTGTTGTATATGTACAATTGGCTGGAACTATCATAGTTACAGCCTATTTTCCTGCACAATCAGCTATAGTGGACAAATTCTTGGTGCCCTTTTCCATTTGAATTAGTTTAACCAAAAGAAAACCATATTACCAAGCATCAGATATTCAAACAAAGTCTGAATTGCTATAATACTATTGATTAATTAATTGAAAAACAGGTGAAATTGCAGTAAAAACAGTAAAACAGAGTATATGCACTTTGTCATTTCAAAATATGCAAACATCATTATATAATGCATTTTTCCCATAATTAACATAAAATCACAGTAAAAATGGTAAGTCAAAGAGTTAAAATGAATCAAAAAGTGTTCATGGATGAGGCAATTTATGGCCTCATCATTGGGTTTTGAACAGATTTATCAAGCCAAGGAAGCATAGTGGGAAGAAGTGGAAGCCACTTGAAAGGAGATGGTTGTGATGGAGGAATAATTAGTATGCAATAAAATAGAGGCTGAGGAAAGATTTAAAAATGTAGAAACAAAGTGGGCTAGCATGAAGTAAGCTTACGAGGATAAAATAAACTCATAGGAGAAGGACAAGCAACTTGTGATCCAATAAGAATAAGAGCACACAAATTAGTTATAGGTCCAATTGGAAGCACAAAAGGAGCAATTAGCCAATAAAGAAAATCATTTGAAGGTAGTAGAGGAACAATTGTAGGAAAAGGACCGTAAGGTTGAGGAGATGGCAAAGGATGCTAAGTGCTACAATGAGATCATCATGGATCATAAGGCTCAAATTATGGCTAAGGATGAACGTATGACAACTTATGAAGTCGACATTCACTAGAATTTGTAGGTTATCATGAAAAAGAATGAGGAATTATTCATAGCATCCAAAAAATAAGTAATATTGATGGAGAAGGTATGCAAGGGAGCACTCGAGTGAAAGAAAGAGTTAACTACACTTTTGGCTATTATAGAAGAGAAATATAATATGGGTTGAAATCCCTAGAATTCATTCAATACACAACCCGATTGAAGGATGAGCATTAGGCTTTGCATATGTAACTTGATGAATACCACCAAGGGTTATCAACCAAGAGTAAGAATACTGAGTCAAAGAGGACACCGACTGATTTAAAAGGGAGGGCAGATGTAGGTAGCAAATCCACCTCCAAGAAGAAGAGGAAATAATTTCTAGATTTGCATAGTTTTGTTCAGTTTTGCCCAATTTTGACTAAAATGCACAAGTGGAAAAACGTACAAGTATGAGTAAAATGTCCAAGGTTGCAAATGTAAATGAAATTAGGTGAAATATACAGTTGTAATTAATTTGATAAAAATCAAATTAGACATTAGTAAAACCTTGTAATGAAGTGTTTTTGAGTTAATTTGGGATGACAGTTGTAAGTAATGTGATATCTTAGAAACCACTTTGGAATAGTTTGTACATGCATTATATAGCCCCCCATTCTATTTTTTAAGTTTTTCGTTCATAGTTGAAATTGTGTTGTGGCCATTGCAAAAATAGCCCCAAGACTTGGGGACCCACCTTTAATTTTGTGGTTTTGGATCTTTTGGTGACCTTGGAGCTACAATTTTGATTGGTCCCATCCTTGAGTTCGTGATGCAATCTCCAAGGTTCCTTGTTGGGTAGTGTTGTTTTCTATTATTATAAGGTGTCTAATGTGTTTGATAGGTCTAATCAGTTTTAGTGTTTTTAATATATATATATATATATATATATATATATATATATATATATATATATATATGAAAAATAAATATAAAAATAAAATATATAAAAACAATAAATAAAATAAAATTATATGTATGTATATATATATATAAATAAAATAAGATGAACATATTTTTAGTTTTAGGTTTGATTTAATTAATGTAGTATTGATTTTCATTATTTAGGATATGATTAGTTTAGGTTGACCTTATATTATTGTTTTAGTTTTAATTGTAAGGTGTTAATTGCTTTAATATTTTTTAATTTTTAATGTTAAAAGGTTTGTAGGTAGTGTTTACTTCATAGTCTATATTATTATGGGTAGGTTTTATGGTGTTAGTTTTTTACTTTCATTTTAAAAGTTTAATTTTAATATTCGTAGGAACTGTAGCTACCACTGACGTGGACAAATAACACCCAAATCTATGAATATATGACACCGATACCTAGACACGTATTTTAATGATGACGTGGGCAAAGGCCTTCGATAGTATGGTAGGAGAATATGGACCCCAAGGATGGCTTATTGATGTGGATTAGTGACTCGATTAACGAATATGGATGACAACACGATGGACAAAAATTTGAATTTGGCAATGGATGAGGTGAAAACTGTGAAACTTGGTGATACAAATGAGCACGACATCGAGAATACAGAGCAAAGGGTTCAACAAAAAGTGATATGAGGCATCAAGAGCAATAGTGGTATCCATAACACAACTGTTAATGGTCTTCGATGGATATACAAAGCAACGATGTAGTGTAGCAATGACATTCAATATTTTACATGGTGAGTGGATGTAGAAATGTTTGGGTTGATTGTGATGCACACATTCCATTTGAGGGGTCAATTGTCCATGTTGAACAATATCCACGGGTAAGAAAAACTCAAGAGAGCAAAATGTTTGTCCATGATGGCAAGACATATGCGAAAGATTTTCCAACAAGGAGAACTCAAGCGATGGACAAGCGGTAGAATTGGAGTCTAGGATTGACAACGATGATAGTACAAAGTGGTCATTTTTTTTTGTAAAATAAACTCACAACATGGCATGATGGGAATGGCGATGTAGTTTTAAAAGATAGCAATGGGGCATGTAAACACTATAGGAGATATATGCGTAGGCAACTCTTTAACAAGATTTGGATTCACTGCATTTTTGGCTTGGAAGTTTTTTATATTATTGAGGTCATCAAAATTCAACATAGACGCACGTGGTCATAGGAGAGAAGCCTGACATGGGTTTTAGTCGACAAGCATTTTTCCATCATAAAGCCCCCATTTTAATGGACACTATTTAATGTACATAAGGCTCATAAAAGGGAAAGGGGTAATGTCCCTATTACACATATAGGGATAAGGTCGTTATAGATGTTTTCTCTATGAAAGAAAATCATTGGATGAATTGGTTATGAATAGAGGTAAATGAAAACAAGAATGGAGCATCATGAAGGAAGGTACGAAAATGAAATGAAAATATGGTGAAGTTAAATGAAAAAATAGAAAATAAAGAGTTAGACAAAATTGGTTAAATGATGATCGAAATACAGGAATAGAAGCTACACGTTTTAGGATAGGTTGGATCTTTTTGGGGTTGAGGCTAGAAAATAGGTTGCAACACAATATATTTTTTCTATTTTAATAAAAAATGTGTCAAAAACTTGCACCTTATAGCTAAAGTTGAAGGAAATTTTTTTTGCATGTTTGGAGTTTACTGTCTATCTTTCTTTTCATGCTTTCTAAGTTTATAAATGGTTTCTAATGCATTATATGGTTACACTATTGAATGCTTAGAAGCATGGATTTTAATTTTCCCCTTAGAAAATTGCACCTAGTTTATTTTGAACCATATGAATGCAGATTCAGATAAACCAGGTTACATACAAAAATTCTCACATCTTCAATTTTGCAGGATAGGTTAGCATTAGACTGGGAATTCTTTGCATATTTACATTTTCAGCATTCTGGTCCATTTCTAGATTTTACTTTTATTTTTCTAACCCTTCCCTTTTGTAGATTTTTTTAAACTTCGACAATTAAAATAAAAATAAAAAATAATTAAAATTCCAAAAATAAATGCACGGGTGTGAAGAACAAGCTTTAACGCTCAATTTAGAACAATTTCAATTTCATTTTGAAGCCATTTTGAAATTATAAAAATTATTCAAAGTTACTATTTTTATAGACATTTTATAATTTTGGATTTTACATAATTTTACATTTTGAAGGTAAATCAGATTTCAAGCTTTGCATGTTTATTTTACAAGCAATAAATTAACTTTCCTTTATGAAAATTCCAATTTCATTAAAGGGGAGTGATTTATATGGCATTTCAAAAGGCCATTATTTTAAAGCAATAAATTGACTTCTCTTTATGAAAATTATAATTTCATTAAAGAGGGGTAATTTATTTATTATATCAAAGGCTATTTTTACTTTCATATTTAAAGCAACATTACATGAATCCAATCATCATTTGAGGTCCACATTTAGAGATAGATTTTAATATTTATTTTATGCTCAAAGTAGGGTTTAATAATACAAGATAAAACTTGTCTAAAATATGCTTAACCAAAAGAAGATAAAATATATCTAAAATACTTCAATATAAAAGGAACTAAGGCTTTACATCGTGGTCATATGAGGGCCAATCACATTTTTTATTTTCTTTTAAGTTTCATGAACAATCACTAGCATAACATAATAAAATAAACCAACACAAGCCCCTTGTTAATAGTTACTTGCAAATCACTAAGGTATTTCTACCACTTATTTGACACATCTTCACAAGATTACAAATACACGTGCAATGCTTATATAGTAAAACCTTGGAGAAGTTAATTTTGTTTTTAACTTCTTTGAAAGAGAGGGTTTTTTAATCAAAATATTAACTGTGATGGGGATTTTGCAACTAGGCAAGATTTCCACTCAACAAAATTGGTGCTAGAAGGAGGACATGAAGTGGTTCATTTTATTGTGATTTTAAATGCTATATTGTTCATTGTTAATTAAAATAGTTGTTTTGAGGCATTGGTCTTAACTAATGAGGTTTTGTTGATCAATTTTATTGATTTGAAAATTCTCTAATTGATGACGCATTAATGCTAACCTTTTGCATATTGGAGAATGTTCTCTAATATCATGGTTTAATTGATGCATATATTTTGGTTGATATACATGATTATTTATGTGTTAAACATTTGAAGGTTGTGAAGAACACAAGCTTATACTGAGAGGGGGGTGAAAAATATAAGATAAAACATTTTACTTTTCTTTCCAAAGCAATATTATCAATTGCAATTATAAAACAATGCACATATTATCACACACATAAGAGACATATATTTAACATGGTTCACCCAATTTGGGCTACGTCCATAGAGAAAATATTTCTTATAAATTTTCTCAACAAATCTCTTGGAAACCAGTTTTCTATTACAATTTTTATGGATACCAACCCAAAGGAGACACAAATCCCTTATGCTCAAGTTCATGGACCTCTATCCACAGGATACACCAATCCCCTATCTGGTTTGTGGACATCTATACATAGGATACCTCAATCCCATCTGCTCTAATTTGTGGACCTTTATCCATAGGAAACCTCAATCCCCTCTACTCTGGTTTGTGGACCTCTATCCACAGGAGACCAAAATCCCCTATGCTCTGGTTCATAGACCTCTATCCACAGGAGACCTCAATCCTATCTACTCTAATATGCTTCAAACCTTTACACAAGGCTTGCTTAAACTTGCTCCAAGCCTACACAAGGCTTGCTCAAATATACTCCTAAACCTACTCTCAAATTTGCTCATATCTGCTCCAAGCCTACATACAAGGCTTGCTCAAATATGCTCATCAAACCCTACTCAAATCTGATCCAAGCCTAGACACAAGGCTTGCTCAAATATGCTCATCAAAACTTGCTCAAATTTACTTCAAGCCTACACACAAGGCTTGCTTAAATCTACACATCAAAACCTACTCAAATCTGCTTCAAGCCTACACACAAGGCTTGCTCAAATATGCTCATCAAAACCTGCTCAAATCTACTTCAGGCATATTTACAAGGCTTGCTCAACTTTACTCCAAGCATACTTACAACTCTACTCAAATATGCTTCAATCCTACATGAGGCTTGCTCAAATTTATTCATAATCATAACTTAAATATGCTCAATAGAACCTACTCAAATCTGCCTTAAACCTGCTCATAAAACTTACTCAATCTATCTCATATCTTGTATACAAATATTGTTCATCTATTCCCAAATCTTGCATAATGATGGCATCAAGTGCTTTATCTAATATTCAATGTTCTTTCTTCAACT
Organism: Wollemia nobilis; assembly: GCA_028583015.1. Taxonomy (NCBI): domain Eukaryota; kingdom Viridiplantae; phylum Streptophyta; class Pinopsida; order Araucariales; family Araucariaceae; genus Wollemia; species Wollemia nobilis. Next base: position 2,644,970 of record JAQPPZ010000839.1, on the reverse strand, counting down.
GGATATTGCTAAGTTGCACCTTTACTTCAATACCAATCAAAATTCACAAGTCCTTCTCATCTACTCACAATATCAATCATATAAAATCCATTAGTGTGTTCTTTTCATCTACTCACAAAGTCAATCATAAAGATGCACAGATTTACTTCACAAAATTGATCTATAACTCTTGCAATTTTATTTCCAATATCACTCAAAACCAATGCACAATTTTTCTCTCAAAAATTATTTATAACTCTTGCACTTTTATTTCCAATATCACTCAAAACCAATGCACAATTTTACTCTCAAAACTGATTTATAACTCTTGCACTTTTATTTCCAATATCACTCAAAACCAATGCATAAGTTTTCTCTCAAAACTAAATTATAATATTTTCCAATTTCAATCCAAGCAATGCTCAAAAAATAAATCCTTATGCCTCCAAACATATCACCACTCAATATATTTTCTTCAATGAAAAACTCTTTGAGAAAGGAATTAAGTTGCCATACCTCTAAATTTACCTTGATGATGATGAGCTTCTGAAACCTATCTTGGCAAAATAATTTCCTTTTTCATCCTCCAAAAATCTGGTTAGTAGTTTTGTATTTCATGCATAGATAGAAAATCATCTTCCCAAATGTACACAACAAAGATTTCAATAATACTCCCGTATATCTCCTACTTTCACAAATAACATTAACTTTATAATGTCCACAAACAATATCTAAAATGCAATCTTAAATTACACATAATATAACCTTATGACTCCAAACACTATGTAAAATACAATTAATTCCAACACACCTTATAACTCCCTAACAAAATTAAATATGATGTATACCTTATAACTCCTAAAATTTATTTAATAGAAATATTTTTTCCCTTACCAATGCGGCCGCCATGAATCAAAATTGCCACTTCCTATTTGCACATGCCTTAGTGCAAGCTAGGTTGTCGTATGAGCCAGATGCCCACACAAAAAAAAAAGTGCACAATGTTTATTTAAGGTGTCGCCACACATTTTCTCTGATCAAAAACCTCAACAAAATGGTGCCACCATGAATCAAACCTAAGACCTCTTATCCGCCTATGCCTTAGTGTAAGCTAGGCTACTGCTCAAGCTAGCCGTTCACACGAAGAACAAAGTGTGCGATGTCTATTTTAAAAAGTTTTCAAATTCCTATCTGGTGAAAAATGTGGTAAAATTGTGCCACTGTGAATCGACCTTGAGACCTCCTGTCCCACAACAATCTAGTGTGGGCTCATATGACGTCTAGGTTAGCCACCGAGATAGGATATCTAACACACAATATTCATCTTATTTTATTTTCAATTCTACCCCCAAGACGTGTGGACTTCCCCTTCTGCTCTCCACGAATCTCACATGAAGGATTTCAATTTTCACTCCTTGCTCAACCTTAGCATGAATGAAATATTACTCCCATTTATATAAGTGTTTTTTTTTTACCATGGAACATCGGTGCTTTATATTTTTACCATTTTAAATTTAGATTGGTGCCTTTTTTAAATTCAAATTTATTTGTATTATAATATTTGAACCTTAGGTTTTAAATATTATAATATATTACTTTTAAACCTTTGTCCAATGCCTTCAAAAAAAATTATCTTTCTTTTAAACCTTTTGTCCTTCTCTTTATAAACCTTTGTCCTCAAGCCTCTTGAACCTTTATAAAATCTCTTTATAATATTTAAATATAATATTTAAATATTATAATCCTTAAACATGTTTGCCTTGCTTTCCATTGTTCAACCTTGTAAACTCATCATTCTTGAAGAATATTTCTGCCTTGATTCTCGAAGAATATTTCTTCCTTGAATACCATGCTCTCTTTGGCATCAACCCTTTTAAATCAATGACAACTCATTATTCTTAATATTTCCAACAATCTCCTTTTTTATTGATGGAAACCCTTCAAAAAAAATTATTTTACTACAACTAGATTCCAATATTGCTCCGTTAAGAAGTTGCTCCCCCTCAATGAATTCTCTCCCCCTTTGACATCAATGGCAAAGGGCTCCTTGGGGCTAAAAATAAGATATTTTACCATAGCCCCCTCACCACCTCCTATCCTTGAGGTGATTAGTTATGGTATGGGAGTAAAGCTATTCCCAACTTACAATGCTCTTTTTTTTCAATATTTTTCCAAAATTTTGAAGTCATACCTCTTTAAACATTTTGACTATCCTTATTCTTGCTTGTCTTTGGAAGTTCTGAAAATTTTGTTCAACACCACTTTGATATATGCCCAAAATTATTGCAATTGTAACACATGATGTTGTAGTCCTTGAAAGGTGCAAATGACTTAAATTTTCTCTTGGTGAAGCCATAATCATTCTTACTATGAACCTTGCAATGTATAGCTTTATGACCAAAATAATTACATGAGGAAAAATAACCATGGAATAAATATGCATCTTGCCTTGGAGGATATGGTCACATGATTATTCCTTTTCTTATTTTATATTGGTCCCTGTTCCTTGATGGTGCATTGTTTTCTTCCTCGTTGACGTTTCCACTTCTCAACTCATCAGTACAAGTCTTAGATTCTTCTTCATATACCTTCTTTGATGCTTCTATTTCTTTTGATATTGTCTCCTCTTTTTGTACTTCTTGAATTTCCTCAAAGCCAAGTCCAATATTCATAAATGGAGATCTTTGTGTTTTGATAATATCATCCAAATATTTTGAGCTTTTCCTAAATTGATATATCTTATTATTGAATTTCTCAAGTCTCTTCATTAGAATGTCAGCTTCATGTTCTAGTCTTTCACATTCTAGTTCTTTTGCTTTTAAATGTTCAACCATACCTTATTCAACTTTATTTACCTCTTCAACCTTAACTTTTAATTCAATGAGATCTTGTAGAAGCTTTGCCTTTGTTTCCTCATCCTCTTGAACTTGATCCTTTAATCTTAAATTCTTCCTTTTAAACTCTTCAAACTCAACAACAAGTTCCTCTTCCATATCAATAGCGACTTCCTTTTCATATTCTGAAACTTTCTCTTCTTATTGGTCTTCAATAATATGGGCATCTTCTTTTTCTTCTATGGCCAAAACTAGAATTTATTCTTCCTCACTATCAGATAGACTTTCATCACTGTCACTGGAAGCACTACTTTCTTATTCAACATAAAAACTTTTCTTGTGCCTTTGAAAGATCTTCTCATGATTTTTTTGACCATACCTATTTTTATTTTCATGATAAAAATTTCTTTCTTACTTTTTCTCATATTCTTTTTCTTCACTGCTACTATATCCATTTTGTGAGCAATTAGCTGCATAGTGACCAATATTACCACAATTAAAGCATTTCACAGTCTGCATATTTATGTGTTTTCTTAGACCCTTCTTATTTCTTCTCACAAAGTTAGCCTTCTCTTCACTGCTTAATTCATATCTTTATTTTGGTTTTTTATCATTTGCCTTCTTTGAATATTTGAATTTTACCTCTCATTTGGATGTTTGATATTTTTTTGTCATCTCATAGGTTGTGAGAATTCCATGTAACTCATCCATGATTAAATTTTTGAGATCCTTCATCTCTTGTATTGTTGAAACATTTTCATCATACCTCATAGGGAGTGACCTTAATATTTTCTGAACAATAGTAGAGTCCTCAATATTTTCTCCAAGACCACAAATAGTGTTGACCACCTCATCAACACGAAGTAGATACCTAGCAATATTTTTCTCATATCTCATCTTCAATTCTTCAAACTTCCTCTTGTGTGTTTGAAGCTTTGCCATTTTAACTTTGTCATCTCCTTCATATGTATTTTGTAACTTATCCTACATTTATTTGTTGAAGTGCAATACATAAATTTCACAAATTTTGATTCACATAACCCACTTAAAATTACATTCATTGCATTGGCATTACTTTCATATGGTTTATTACCACTTGCATCTGTGGGAGGATTTGTAGGTGGTGTACACCCATCCTCAACTGATTTCCATGTATCATATCCCTATGCCATAAAAAATGTCTTCATCCTTATGCTCCATTAAGAATAGTTAGTCCCATCAAACAATGGTGCCTTGTTTGATGAAAACCCTTCCTGATGTACCATTTGTGTTCCTATAAGATCTACCTTCAAGCTATTAGGCTTACATGAAGGAACTTGCTCTGATACCAATTGAAGAACACAAGCTTATACTGAGAGGGGGGTGAATAGTATAATATAAAACTTTTTAATTTTCTTTCCAAAGTAGTATTATCCAATATTATCAATTACAATAATAAAGCAATGCACAGATCATCACACACATAGGAGAAATAGAGTTAACGTGGTTCACCCAATGTGGTCTACATCCACGAAGAAAATATTTCTTATAAATTCCCTCAACAAATCTCTTGGAAATCAATTCACTATTATAATATTTATGGGTACCAACCTAAAGGAGACACCAATCCCCTATGCTCAAGTTCATGGACCTCTATCCATGGGAGACACCAATCCTCTCTATTATTGTTTGTGGAACTCTATCCATAGGAGACCTCAATCCCCTCTAATTTGGTTTGTGGACCTTTATCCATTAGATACTTCAATCCCCTTGGCTTTGGTTCATGGACCTCTATCAATAGAAGACCTCAATCCCATATGCTTAATTCATGGACCTCTATCGACATGAGATATCAATCCCATCTACTCTAATATGCTCCAAACATTTATATAAGGCTTACTCAAACCTACTCCAAGACTACACAAAGCTTGCTCAAATATGCTCATAAACCTGCTCTCAACTCTGTTAAAATTTACTCCAAGCCTACACACAAGGCTTACTAAAATATGCTCATCAAAACCTACTCAAATATTATCCAAGCCTACACACAAGGCTTGCTCAAATATGCTCATCACAACCTGTTGAAATCTACTTTAGGCCTATTCACAAGGCTTGCTCAACTCTGCTCCAAGCCTACTCACAACTCTGCTCAAATCTACTTCAAGCCTACACAAGTCTTGCTCAAAGCTCATAATCATAGCTCAAATATTCTCAATAGAATGTGCTCAACTCTAGCTCAAACCTGCTCATAAAACCTACTCAATCCATCTCATATCTTGTATACAAATAATGTTCATCTATTCCCAAATCTTGCATAATGATGTCATCAAGTGCTTTATCTAATCTTCAATGTGCTTTCTTCAATTGGATATTGTCGAGTTGCACCTTTACTTCAAGACCAATAAAAATACACAAGTCCTTCTCATCTACTCACAATATTAATCATGAATAATCCACAAGTCTATTCTTTTCATCTACTCAGAAATGCAATCATGAAGATGCACAAATTTGCTTCGCAAAACTGATCTATAACTCTTACACTTTTATTTCCAATATCACTCAAAACCAATGCATAAGTTTGTTGGACATTTTGAGTTCCTAAGTCAAAATTTGTCATTGATGTCACAAAAAGAAATCATTAATGTCAAGGAATTCGGTAAGAAATAAAGTCATCAAAGGTGTCACTAATATCTAGGAAGAAGCTTCAACAGTGCAAAAGTTAAAGGTAAAAGGGCTCCATATTATTTTAATATTATATGAGAGCATAAGTTAAAAAAGGTTTTCATAAATACCCAAGGAGGCCTATTGCATAGTTAAAAGGAGGTCTAATATTTATTTTAGAAAATATTTAAATTCAAAAGGAATTTAAATTTTATAAATAAATATCGTCAATACAAAGTTGTGCAATAAGAGAAGACCTTAAAAGCCAAAGGTTATAATTATAATTTATAAAATTAAAATTCCTTGGAATTTAAATAATTTATAAATTACAAATGTTAAATGCGCCAACTTCATCAAAAAAATTGGAGCACCAAATTTTGAATAAAATGGCAGCTTCATGTATAAAAGATAGGCCAAAAGACCTTTGCAAATCATCCCTCATGTAGGTAACCAACGAACAACTCGTATTATTCAGCAAACCAAATATATAAGGTTACATTTAACAAATTGCCGGAGGTTGCCAAACCAACCAGCCGTATTAGCAATTTGTTATAACAAAATAACAATTGCGCAAGGAGACAAATGAAGAAATAGAAAGTACGCTAACATCCCCCTTTATTACATTATTTGGGTAATGTAATAACTAATAGCTATACTAGACTACTAACATCCCCTTACATTATTTTGCAATACAAAGTGAGCCGCGAAACAATTCAAATTTGACACGTCCAAGTGCCTTAGTGAAAATGTCCGCAACTTGAGCATCGGTGGGAATGTGCGAAGCTGAATTCGGTGCTTTGGAACTTCCTCTCGAATGAAATGACATTGTGTGTCAATGTGCTTTGTTTTTTCATGATGGACTGGATTCTTGACGAGGTTCATAACACCCTGATTGTCGCAAAACAAGTGTATTGGAGATTTTGATGGATGGCCCATACTTGTCCGAATGCGACGTAACCATATCACTTCGCACACAGCTTCACGTGCGGTGCGATATTCTGCCTCTGTTGAAGAAATAGCAACCACCTGTTGCTTCTTGCTGTGCCAAGAGACAGGACCGGATCCCAGATGAAAAATGTATCCAGAAGTTGACTTGCGATCATCAAATGATCCGACATAGTCGGAGTCCGTGTATCCTTGCAAGAAGAATTTGTTGTTCCTCTTGTATTCTAGGCCATATTCCATAGTACCATGGACATAGTGAAGAACACGTTTTGTCGCTTTCCAATGAGTAGTCTTAGGCTCCTGCATGAACCTCGAAAGATAGTTTACAGAGAAATACGAGATCTCGGCCTAGTATTGGTCAGATATATGAGACTCCCAATCAACTGTCGATAGAGAGTACCATCTACCTGAGGTGAGTCATCATATCGCGATAACTGAAGTCCATTCTCCATAGGAGTTGCCATTGGCTTGCAGTCAGTCATGCGATATTTATCCAGCAATGTCTTGGCATACTTTTTCTGAGACACTTTGATGGTGTGCTCCTTCTGGCTGAATTCCAGACCAAGACAGTAATGGAGAAGTCCGAGATCTGTCATCTCAAAAGATTTGCACAAGTTTCTTTTGACAGTAGAGATCATATCTTCTGAACTCCCTGTAATGAGCAGATCATCCACATAGAGTACAAGCAACATTATCTCATAACCCCGTTTCTTGAAATAGAGGTTTGCATCCGACTGGACATCTCTTAAATCCATGCCGCATTAGGTGATTGTCCATTTTTATATACCAAGCTCGAGGAGCTTGTTTCAGTACCATACAAGGATTTGACCAATTTGCAAACTTTCTCACTGTTGGCCTTCCACTTCAAATCCTTCAGCCGAGTCATATAGACTTCTTCTTGGAGATCACCATTAAGAAAGGCACTTTTGACATCCATCTGGTGAACTTTCCACCCATATTGTGCTGCCATAGCACACATAACCCGAATTGTGGTCATCCGAGCAGTAGGTGCAAAAGTTTCTTCATAGTCGATGCCTTCCTTTTGAGCATAGCCCTTTGCAACAAGTCGGGCCTTATGCTTATCAATTGTTCCATCTGCCTTGTACTTGACTTTGTATACCCATTTGCAGCCAATAGGTTTCTTTCCATGCGGCAGATCAACAAGCTTCCAAGTTTTATTCTTCATCGTAGACTCATACTCGTATCCATAGCGGCCTTCCACCGAGGCTCACCGAGAGCATCTTGCACCGATGCGAGTTCAAGACTATCTATGGTAGACATGAATGCCCCGTCATCATCAATATCCATATCCTCAACTTCTCTACTTGGAGTCACAGAAAGTTCCTCAAAATATTGACAAAGATCATCAACCTCACCAGCTTCTCGGCTTCTCTTTCCTTTTGAGCCATACCGCGTGTACGAGGTCTATCCAAATTCAAATTGGGAGGAGTGGATAAATTTGCATCTCTGATTGTATTTGTACACCATTTAGGATTCTTCTTCGGTGGTGGTGAAGAAGATGTAGAAGGACCTCCTGTCTGTGTTGACGAAGGAATCTCCTCTTCCTTAGGTTCCACAATATCCTGGTGTACTGTAGATGTGCTCTGTGATGTGAAAGCTTCATCAAAGACAACATCTCTGCTGATATGAATTTTCTTGGTCAAAGGATCTATCAACCGATATCCTTTAGAGTGCTCATAATATCCAAGAAAAATACATCTCAGTGTTTTCTCATCTAGCTTCTTCCTTTTCTCTTTCGGTATGTGCATGAAAGCTTGACACCCGAAAATACGTAGATGAGATATGGAGGGTTTTCGACCACTCCATGCTTCCTGTGGAGTCATTCCTTTTAGGGCCTTTGTGGGTGCCCTATTCAAAAGATACACTGCAGTGGTGACAGCTTCTGCCCAATATTGTTGCCCAAGAGTAGCTCCTGTGAGCATACAACGAACCATTTCCATGATAGAACGGTTCCTTCTCTCAGCAACTCCATTTTGCTGAGGAGTATAGGCAGTTGTTAACCGTCTCTTGATCCCATGCTTATCTAGGAATGCAGAAAATTCATTAGAGGTAAACTCTCCCCCTCGATCTGAGCGGAGGGTTTTGATAGAAGCCCCTGACTCCTTCTCAACGGATTTCTTGAATCGCCGGAAGAATGCAAAAGCTTCAGATTTCAGTTTGAGAAAGAAAACCCACATCTTTCGTGAGTAGTCATCTACGAATAACCGAAAGTACCTCTTCCCTCCAACACCGTTGGGTGTGAAAGGACCGCATAGATCGGTGTGAATTAGCTCCAGAGGTTTTCTTGCTCTTGTAGAGCTCTTCTCAAATGGTACTCTATGCCGCTTTCCCGCCAGCGACCAGAGCACACCGGCAATGTGGCGTAAAGGGAAGGAAGACCCTTTACCATCTCATACTTGCCGAGCTCAAGTAAGTAGCCGTAACTAAGATGCCCATATCTCTTGTGCCATAGGGAAGTTGCCTCCTTGGTAGAGACAATCATGGCAACATGTGGAGTAGAGATAGCATCTAGTGCAAATAAGCCATGCTTATATGAAGTCATTGTAACCGCTTACCCTTCCCTGGTAATTGTACAACACTTCTTTCCATTCTCAACACGAAAGTTGACAACCATATTTCTGTCCAGGATTTGTGTCACTGACAACAAATTGTTGGCCAATCCCGGAACATAGAGGACCTTGTCAATCTGACACTTGCCATCAGGAAGAGTGACTGAAACTATACCCTCTCCCTGAACCCTGTAGGTTTTATCATCAGCAATGGTGACAGGTTTGCCCTCCTTGGCCACAAATGATTCAAACCACGATCTGTCGCCGATCATATGTTTACTAGCTCCGTAATCGACATACCAAATAGGATCCCTCCGTGTGGAATCTGTGGTAGTCATGAGCACCTTGTGTGCCCATTCGGAATCCGAGTCGGATTCTTCAACAAGCAACATTCACCCGGGGTTGCTTGTTCTTATTTTGTGGTTTGTTTTGGCCTTTTTGCTTGTTCTTATGCCAACACCCGTTGGTGTCATGGTTGTCTTTCTCACGGATCTTGCACCACCTCTTCTTCTCGTTGAGGTTGTTTGCCTTTTCCTTTCGTATCCCGTTGAGAATTTCCTCCTTTCTTAAAGTTGCCTCCTTTTTGCCCATTACCTTTCTTCCTAGAACCCCGCCTCGTTGGTGTATAGGGCTGTATTGGAAGAATCATCCTTGTGAAGTTGGCGTGCCTCCCGTTGTTGGAGCAGATTGACCAACTCGATGTAGGTAATTTGTCGTTGGGACACCTGGATGGAGGTTATCAACATATCAAATGAAGAAGGTAAAGCTCTCATCACAAGTGAAATGAGAAGCTTTTCATCCACAGTATCTCCTAGAGAACTCAATTTCTCTTTCAACTCGTACACTCTACACAGAAAGAGTTCAACTGTTTCACCCTGTCTCAAACTCAGTGTTATGAAGTTGTTGTTGAAGATGAAGAATGGTGGATTCATTCTTCCCCTCATAGATGGTTCTAAGGGCATCCCATGCCTCTTTACCACTTGCTTTATCAGCTATATGAGGTTGCACTTCATCTGAAACAGCAAACAAAATGAGCACCTTTGCTCTACTGTCTTTCTTGTCAAAAGCAATCTGATCTGCTGAAGGACCTGTGGATCCTGCTGTTGGTGAAGGCCTAGTTGCTACTCAAGTAACAATATCCCACAAATCTTCCATTTGGAGAATAGCCTTCATCTTATGTTTCCATGGTGTATAATTTGGACCTTTCAATAACTGATGCGGATCAGTCATCAACTTTGCAACAACGGCCATAGTGAAGGTTCCTTATATCACCAAATTGGTCCCCCTTTCGATATACCTTTTGCTAGGCCAATATACCGTACAAAATACCCGCCCTTACGTGAGGGAAACTATAGGTATTTAGAAAGATCAACAAAAATCACCCGCCCTTACGTGAGGGAGACTATAGGTGAAATTTAGAGATCATACGATACGTGGAACATAAGCGGTACTGAAAGGGAATCGCCTTGTTGATGGCACCTACCATAGAAGATTCTTCTCATGCGTGGGGCGTAACTTCCCCTAAACACTATGAAGAATACTTCGTCAGGATTTACGCCTAAACACAAGTGCGATAAAGGGTAGTGGATGGAGTAAAAAATGCAAAAATGGCGTACTTATTCCTCCCCGACGATTTATAGAGAACAAGCTCAGACGTCGTTATAGCAGCTATATTAGGCGGCGGATACAGGAGCCAAATCACGACAGCTTTACTCGTAAGTGCCGGCGTAGGTATCGCAAATACCGAACGCTGCAAAGTGCAAATAAATTGCACAGATGGGTTTTATATTCCGGGGACTTAGGGAGTGTTTTGATTTTAATTTTTAATGTTATAGTGCAAAAAATGAAATATGCAACATACAACAAAAAAAATGCCCACAAGAATAACCCACAAGGTGTCGGTCACAATCGAAAATGCACCTTTTACAATGCCAAATTGCTATTTTTCATAAAAATTACTCTCAATCCCCCTTTGATTTTTTGAAAAATATCCCCCCTTAAAAGGCTTTCTTTAACAAAGCATTTTTATAATCATTATTTATTTAAAAATTAAAATAAATAATTTCAATTTATATAGTTTTAAAAACTTTAGAAAAAATAAATTAAAATTAAATTTTAATTTATAAAGTTTAAAACTATATTAAAAAAATTAAAATTAAAAATTTTAATTAAAAATAATAATAATTAAAAATGACTTTGAAAAAAAAATATACTTGAGGGGAGTCGGCGGGATTTGAACCCCCGACCTGCAGGCTCCCTGAGCCTTAACCGCACGGCTCACGACCACGTGAGCCAGCGGGCTGATCCGGAAGGATTAGTTGAACCCCTCTCTTTTATCTGCCCGTCCTCCGCTGCTACCCGCTTCCCGAGCCTCCTCTGCTAGTGTCGCGTTTTTAAAAAAAAAAAACGCAGTCCCTGTTCCCCGTCCGCGTCTCCGGTTTGTTTTTTTTTTTTTTTTTTTTTTTTTTTAAAACAAACGCCCGTCTGAAAATAAAAAAACAGCGGTCGGGAGGGGGGGAAAAAAGGGGGGGGGGGTTATACTCTCGCTCCGGGGGATTTCAAATTCCCCACACGCAGGCGGACGGGGGGGGGTGGGGTCCTCGAGAGGTGCGCGCGCAATGTGCACGACGCGCGGGGGTCCCCGTGCAGTCCCCTGTCCGTCCCTCGTCGGGAGGGGGCTCCGACGCAACGCGCCGAGTTTGCGACGCGCGGGCCGTCCGCTCCCTCCAATGTGGGGAAGATGAGGGGGGAGGGGGTGCCGCGTCCTTGACGCACGACGCTCCTTCTTTCGCCACCTCCTCGCGCACGGTAGTCTTGGGGCCCGCGTAGGAGATTCCCTCCTGTCGCGATGCGCGGGGGGGAATGGAGTTCCCTCCTGTCGCACGCGCGGGGGACTCCCTCGTGTCGCGACGCAGCGCGCCGAGGTGTTGCGCGGGGACGCGCGTCGCTGCTTGGAGGCTGCGTCCTCTTTATTTTTTTCTTTTTAAAAAAAAAAAAAAATCTCGGATGCGTGCTCCTGTGCGTTCTGCGCGTGTTCGATCATGGGACGCTCTCCACAGTTGCGCGTGGATGTGCGATGGCTGTCGCGCGTCTGCGCACACTAAAAAAAAAACTTTTATTTTATTTGCTCGGCTGCGTGTCTCTTCGACACAGAAAAAAATAGACCTGCGAAAAAAAAAAAAATGTCTGCTACAGTGCTGGCTCTGATGCCATGTAGGTAACCAGCGAACAACTCGTATTATTCAGCAAACCAAATATATAAGGTTACATTTAACAAATTTCCGGAGGTTGCCAAACCAACCAGCCGTATTAGCAATTTGTTATAACAAAATAACAATTGCGCAAGGAGACAAATGAAGAAATAGAAAGTACGCTAACACCTCATTGATTTAATTAATGCGTCCAAGGAAAATCTGCATGTGTGAATTTGAAGGCAAGAGTGAGGAAGAATACAAATGACTTTGCGTCTTATGTGCAAGGATTATAGCGAGTAAGGTTTGTGTCCAAGACAAATGTGGACACGGTGGTCCATTGGCAGCACATGTTTTTGCTAAGGCAGTTGTGGGGAGATGGACCTGCATTCAAATCCTGGTGAGTATGTTCGCAAAGGGGAAAGGTTTCGTGCTTTGTATTTTTTGGTTAAGGTGTCAAGGAAGGAATAAAGTGCACATAGAGCCTTTTGGTTCTCAATGTGTGTTGAGTGCACATGGTTGTGGAGCCCATGACTAAGGCATTCGCGGAGGCAGAGGTTAAGGGTTTGAAACCCTTGGAGAGGCAAAGGTAATTTTTGTTAAAATTTTTAAATGCCTAAAGTTTAAATTAAAACCCTTATTAGGAGTTATAAAGTGTGTTAAAATGCTTTTAATTAAAAAATGAGATTAGTGGTTAGGAGAAATAAGGAGTGATAGTAAATTGCTATGTGTTGAATTGTGATTTATAAAAAGGGAAGATATTCTTTTTAATTGGAGTAATAAGGTAAAAATTAGTTTGCATTAAGGATATTTAAGGTGTTTTCTAAAGATCTATTTATGGGTGTTAGATTTATTTTTGAGATTGTGGATTTTATAAGGTGTATATATGACTTGGTATATTTGTATGAATAATAATCTTTGAGCAAGCATTTACAAGGGATTTAAAGTGAAGATTTTGCCACCTAACCATTGATGTTGTCAAAGAAAAATTGAGTGTGATTGGAACAGGTTTTGAGATCTATTTTTCTATGTACAAGAAAAAAGGTATGGGCAAATTCTTCCATGGTTAATATTGATTGGTTGATTTTTTGAAAATAATTTTGGAGTGAAAAGGACTTGATTATGGTTTCCTTTTCGAGAGTGTTTGAGTTAATGCTTCAAGGTTTTCTGGAATTAAGTGTTGTGATTAAAACCTTGTTTTATAAGCATTGTTGTTGAAACCATTGGTTGTATGAAGAACTTGAGTTAGGGTTGTGCAAAAGAACATAAATATCATTGTTATGTGAAGATTGTTTTATAAGCATTATTGTTGAAGCCATTGATTGTGTGAAGAACTTGAGTTAGTATTGTGTAAAAGAACATGAGTATCATTGTTATCTGAATATTGATGTATAAGCATTGTTGTTGAAGACATTGGTTGTGCAAAGAACTTGAAATAGGGTTTGAAAATAACATGAGTATCATTGTTATGTGATATTTGTGATTGAGCAGTGTTGGAAATATTTTGAGTTGGTTTTTACATGCTTGGACTAGGGTTTGTGAGAAAGGGTTGTTTCTTGAGTAATTGGTGGAGTAGAATTGGTTGAGCCTAGTCAAGTGGATGTGTGAAGTGATTGTTCAAGTTCCATAAAACAAACTATTCTATATTCTGATTTGAGTTGAGAAAGTGTTTTGAGTTGAAACATATTGGGTCTCTAACAATTCACTTTATGTTTCTATGAGATTGGTTAAGTTATGTGTGAGATTATTGAGTAAATTTGGACAATTTCTATGTGGACTTGTTGAGTAGAGTTGAGCAGGTTTTGAGTGGACCTATTGAGTAGATTGGACAAGTTATAAGTGGACTTATTCAGTAGATTTGAGCAGGTTATGAGTGAACCTATTGAGCATATTGGACAAGTTTTGAGTGAGCTTGTTGAGAAGATTTAAGCAAATTCTATGTGAACTTATTGAGCATATTTGAGTAGTTTCTGAGTGGACCCATTGATCAAATTTGAGCAAGTTCTATGTGGACTTGTTGAGTAGATTTGAGCAAGTTATGTGTGGACTTGTTGATCAGATTTGAGCAAGTTATGTGTGGACTTGTTGAGCATATTTGAGCAAGTTTTGTGTGGACTTGTTGAGAAAATTTGAGCAAGTTCTGTGTGAACTTGCTGAGAAAATTTGAACAAGTTCTATGTGGAATTATTCGAGAATATTTGAGCAAGTTTTGTGTGGAATTGTTGAGTAAATTTGAGCAAGTTTTGTGTGGACTTGTTGAGAATATTTGTGCTAGATCGACTGGAATGTGTTTAGTACAAATTTGAGATAGATCTTTGGAGGTGATAGAGCAGAGAGGATAGTAGTCTCCAATGAATAGATATCCATCAACCAGGGTAGTGAGTATAGGTCTTCTGAGTGGGGATAAGAGTCTTCAATGGGGAGATATCCACAAGCCAGTGTAATGGAGGCAGTAGTATTCTAGAGGATCACCAGCCAGAGCAGAGGAGAAGGAGTTTTCTTGTGGATAGAGATCCACAAAATTGATTTAGGGGATTGGTGTCTCCTTTGGATATAGGTCCATAAATATTGTAATTGGGAAGGATTCCCAAGAGATTGATTGATAAATTTTTAGTGAAATATTTTCTCCGTCGATTAGCCCACATTGGGTGAACCACATAAATAGTGGTGTCTCTATTGTGTGTGGTGATTTGTGTATTTCTTTAATTATTGCTATTAATATTGCTATCTACACATTGCTTAAAATTTATTTGGAAAGAAAAGTAAAAAGTGGTCTTATATTGTTCACCCTACCCTCTCAGTATAAGCTTGTGTTATTAAATTGGTATCATAGTGGGTTCCTTTAGAAGAGTTTAAAAACTTGAAGGAAAGGCTAACAAGAACAAAATGGTTCCTAAGGGAGTGTCCTCAAATAATTCAGCACCAATTTTTGATGGAAGTGACTATTTGTATTGGAGTATGATGATGAAGATCTACCTGATGGCACTTGTCAATGAAATTTGAGATTCAATGGAATTTTGATATGATCCCTTAATAAATCCTCCTACAGATAAGGAAGGTAAGATTCTATAGTACTATAATTCAAAATTAATGAATTCACTTGTGAGATTTTTGTATAGAACAGAGTGTATGAAAGTTATGCATTATCAAACTACAAAAGAGATGTGGGATAAATGATAAAATATATATGAAGGAGATAAAAGTATCAAGAAAGCAAAGAGTCGAAACCTCAAAAGACAACTTCAATAATTAAGAATGAACTAAGAGGAGAATATTAGTGCTTACCTAATTTGAATTGATGAGGTTGTTAATAATATGTGAGGACTTGGTATGAATATTGATGAATTTGATGTTTGTGATAAAGTATTAAGATCTATTCCAAATAGATTTAGTGAACAAGTTTCTACTATAGAAGTATCAATATATGGTGATACTTTGACAAGAGATAAGTTGCTTGGTATGCTCACAATATTTGAGATAAGAACAAAAGATCCTATGTCCTAGAAGGAAGTAGCATTCAAAGCAACCAATAAGACAAAGGGTAAGAAGTTAGAATCAAGCAATGAGTTATCTAGTGATGAAGAAGCTAACTATGGTAGAAGAGATAAGGACTATAGAAGATATAGAGATAAAATATATGTTAGGTGTTTCAATTGTGGAAAGAATGGATATTTTGCAACAAATTTTCAAGAATCCAAGAACGACAATGGTGAAGAAAAATGGGATCACAGAAACAAGGAATCAAAAAGATATAGACAGGATAAGCATCAAAAGAAAAGCAAGGATGGACAAAGCAGACAAGGAAATAAGTTCTTTCAAATATAAAATAGAAGCTACTATGCAGATAATGCAAGTAAGTATTCAATTGATAGTGATGCTAGTTTTTCAGACAATGATAGAGGTGAAGTCCTATTTATGATTGAAGAAAAAGAATCAATTAAGAAAAATACTCCAATTATTCTCAAGTGTTTTAGATGTGGTAACTTTAGACATATTGAAGATTATTGTACAAGGGATGGTTATAGTTTTAGTGATGATGAATATGAGAATGCACTTGAAGGACTAGATGAAAATATTCTAATGGCTTTAGAAGAAGTAAGTGATCCTATAGAAGACAATCCAAAAGAAAACATAGATATGGACAAAGGTAAAAAAATAGAGGAATATTTATAAAAGGATGGTTATGATCTAAAGGGAGAACTTATCTATGCCCTTGACACGGTAAAGAAGGTAAGAAAGCAACAATCTAAAATTGAAATCAGTTTCAAGAATGTTATGAAGAGAGAAGATTGCTTATAAAGGATTTAGAAAAATCAAAGGCTAAGGCAAATTGGTTCAAATATAAGTTAGAAGCAAAGATATTGGAATGTGAGAAGTTAGCACAAGAAGTGGCACTACTAAGAGAATATTTAGAAGACTCCAAGGTCAATATGAAAGGATTCAAAAATAGCTCAAATAACTTGGATAAGTTCATCAAGATACAAAAGCCTACATCAAGCAAAACAGATATTGGGTTTGAACAGGTTCAAAAGAAATGGGAAGGAGAGTCAACTTCAAGTTTTGGAGGAGAAGAAACTTTAGATGAATATACTTTAGAAAAAGATAGTATAAAATATAGTGAGACATCTGAGGATGACTTGGACAATAGAGAGTTCAAAAAAATAGGAACAATGCACAAAGAAGATACATATGGAACAATAATCAAAATAGGTCAAGAGAGACTAAGAGACCAATGAGGTCAAGACAAGGAAAATTCAATGGAATATGCTTCTCATGTCACAGGTTTGGGCACATGGCTTCATAGTGTAGGACATGAGAAAGACATGAATATGGGAACATATAGTCTTTTCATGGGTATTGCTACTCATGTAATCAGTTTGGTCAAAAGGCAATGAATTGTAGGGTTCATGATAGAAGAATATATGGCTTCACTAGAAGAAATCCTAAGACATTTGCACCTCAAAGGAATAATTACATTAAGTGTTATAAGTGCAATAATGATGGTCACACAACAAAGTGGTGTAGAGTTGATATTCCAAAAACATGTATGAACAGGAATATGAACATGGATATGAATAAGAACAGGAACAGGAATAGGAACATGAATGTGAAAATGAGCAGGAATAGGAACATGAACATGGATATGAACAGGAACAGGAACAAGAACATAAACATGAATGTGAAAAGGATCAAGAATAGGAATAGGAACATGGATATGAACAGGAATAGGGATAGGAACATGATTGCAAATATGGACAGAAACGTGGACATGGAAAGAAACAGTTAGAGGAATAAAAAAACTCAAAAAATAAAAGAAGAGGATAAAGGTAAATAACAATACCTTATGGGAGTAGAAATACTCCCACCCCAAAATTAACCACCTCAATAGAAGGTGGGAGAGGGGCTAAGCTAAGAGGCTCATCCTTAGCACCGAGCCCCAAATGTGACCCTTTGTCATTGATGTCAAAGGGGGAGATATTTGAGTAAGGGGGAGAGATTTGATATTTGAGAGAGCATTGAGCCAGGGAAAGCAGTGTCCCAGGGAGAGCAGCGCAGAAGAAGAAGTCAAGTTTTTGATAAAAAGTTGTTGGGTTGCCATCAATGACAAAGGGGGATATTGTTGGACATTTTGAGTCCCTAAGTAAAAAGTTGTCATTGATGTCACCAAAATAAGTCATCATTAATGTCGAGGAATTCAAAAATAAATAAAGTCGTCAAAGGTGTCACTAATATCTAGGAGGCTTCAATAGTGCAAAAGTTAAAGGCAAAAGGGCTCCATAATATTTTAATATTATATGATAGCATAAGTTAAAAAGGGTTTTCATAAATACCAAAGGAGGCATATTGCAAATTTTAAAGGAGGTTTAATATTTATTTTATAAAATATTTAAATTCAAAAGGAATTTAAATTTTATAAATAAATATCATCAATACAAAGTTGTGCAATAAGAGAAGACCTTAAAAGCCAAAGGTTATAATTATAATTTATAAAATTTAAATTCCTTGGAATTTAAATCATTTATAAATTACAAAGGTTAAATGTGCCGATGTCATCAAAAAATTTGGATTGCCAACGTTTGAATAAAATGGTAGCTTCGTGTATAAAAGGGAGGCCAAAATACCTTTGCAAATCATCCCTCATTGATTTAATTAATGCGTCCAAGGAAAATCTGCATGTGCGAATTCGAAGGCAAGAGTGAGGAAGAAGACGAATGACTTTTCATCTTATGTGCAGGGATTATAGCGAGTAAGGTTTGTGTCCAAGACAAAGGTGGACACGGTGGTCCATTGGCAGTGCATGTTTTTTCTAAGGCAGTTGTGGGGAGATGGACCCGTGTTCGGATCTCAGTGAGTATGTGTGCAAAGGGGAAATGTTTCATGCTTCACATTTTTTGTTTAAGGCACCAGGGAAGGAATAAAGTGCACGTAGAGCCTTTTGGTTCTCAATGTGAATTGAGCGCACATGGTTGTGGATCTCGCGGCTAAGGCATTCATGAAGGCAAAGGTTAAGGGTCTGAAACTTGTGGAGAGGTAAAGGTAATTTTTGTTAATATTTTTAATTGCCTAAAGTTTAAATTAAAACCTTTATTAGGAGTTATAAGGGGTGTTAAAATGTTTTTAATTAGGAAATGAGATTAGTGGTTAGGATAAATAAGGAGTGATATTAAATTTCTATGTTTTGAATTGTGATTTATAAAAAGGGAAGGTATTATTTTATATTGGAGTAATAAGGTAAAAATTAGTTTGCATTAAGGATCTTTAAGGTGTTTTCTAAAGATCTATTTGTGGGTGTTAGATTTATTTTTGAGATTGTGGAGTTTATAAGGTGTATATATGACTTGGTATATTTGTATGAAAAATAATCTTTGAGCAAGCATTTACAAGGGATTGAAAGTGAATATTTTGTCACCTAACCATTGATGTTGTCAAAGAAAACTTGAGTGTGATTGGAACATGTTTTGAGATCTATTTTTCTATCTCCAAGAAAAAAGGTATGGGCAAATTCTTCCATGGTTAAGATTGATTGGTTGATTTTCTGAAAAATAAGTTTGGAGTGGAAAGGACTTGATTAGGGTTTAA
Source organism: Wollemia nobilis (assembly GCA_028583015.1). NCBI lineage: Eukaryota > Viridiplantae > Streptophyta > Pinopsida > Araucariales > Araucariaceae > Wollemia > Wollemia nobilis. The sequence goes on along the minus strand of JAQPPZ010000839.1, from coordinate 2,625,731 downwards.
CCCTAACTCAAATTCTTCATACAACCAATGGTTTCAACAAAAATGCTTATAAAACAAGGTTTTAATTACAACACTTAATTCCAGAAAACCTTGAAGCATTAACTCAAAAATAACATGAGTATCATTGTTATGTGAATATTGTTTTATAAGCATTGTTGTTGAAGCCATTGATTGTGTGAAGAAATTGAGTTAGTATTGTGCAAAATAACATGAGTATCATTGTTATGTGAAGATTGATGTATAAGCATTGTTTTTGAAGACATTGGTTGTGCAAAGAACTTGAACTAGGGTTTGAAAATAACATGAGTATCATTGTTATGTGAGATTTGTGGTTGAGCATTGTTGGAAATATTTTGAGTTGGTGTTTACATGCTTGGACTAGGCTTTGTGAGAAAGGGTTGTTTCTTGAGTAATTGGTGGAGTAGAATTGGTTGAGCCTAGTCAAGTGGATGTGTGAAGTGATTGTTCAAGTTCCATAAAACAAACTATTCTATATTCTGATTTGAGTTGAAAAAGTGTTTTGAGTTGAAACATATTGGGTCTCTAAAAATTCACTTTATGTTTCTATGGGATTGGTTAAGTTATGTGTGAGCTTATTGATCATATTTGGACAAGTTATGTGTGGGCTTGTTGAGCAGAATTGAGCAAGTTCTGAGTGGACCTATTGAGTAGATTGGACAAGTTCTAATTGGACTTATTGAGTAGATTTGAGCAGGTTTTGAGTGGACCTATTGAGCATATTGGATAAGTTTTGAGTGAGCTTGTTGAGCCGATTTAAGCAAGTTCTATGTGGACTTGTTGAGTATATTTGAGAAGGTTCTGAGTGGACCTATTGATAATATTTGACCAAGTTCTGTGTGGACTTGTTGAGAAAATTTGAGCAAGTTCTAATTGGACTTGTTGAGCAGATTTCAGCAAGTTCTGTGTGGATTTGTTGAGTATATTTGAGCAAGTTTTGTGTGGACTTGTTGAGAAGATTTGAGAAAGTTTTGTGTGAACTTGTTGAGCAGATTTGAGCAAGTTCTGTGTGGACTTGTTGAGCATATTTGTGCTAGACCGATTGGAATGTGTTTAGTACAAATTTGAGACAAATCTTTAGAGATAACAGAGTAGAGAGGACAATAGTATCCAATGGATAGAGATCCATCAGCCAAGGCAATGAGGATAGGTTTTCTAAGTGGGGACAAGAGTCTTTAGTGGAGATAGATCTACAAGTTAGTGCAGTGGAGGCAGTAGTCTTCTAGAGGATCACCAACCATAGTAGAGGAGAATGAGTTCTCTTGTGTATAGATATCCATGAACTTGATTTAGGGGATTGGTGTCTCCTTTGGACAGAGGTCCATAAACATTATAATTTGTAAGGATTCCCAAGAGATTTATTGAGAAAATTTTAATGAAATATTTTCTTCGTAGAGTAGCCCATATTGGGTGAACCATGTAAATTATGGTGTCTCTATTGTTTGTGGTGATTTATGCATTGCTTTTATTACTTCTATTGATATTGTTATCTACACATTGCTTAATATTGATTTAAAAAGAAAAGTAAAAAGTGGTCTTATACTGTTCACCCCCCTCTCAGTATAAGCTTGTGTTCTTCAAAGTTTACTCTCAAAACTTATTTATAAATCTTGCACCTTTATTTTCAATATCACTCAAAACCAATGCACAAGTTTACTCTCAAATATGATTTATAACTCTTACACTTTTATTTCCAATATCACTCAAAACCAATTCACAATTTTGCTCTCAAAAATGATTTATAACTCTTGCACTTTTATTTCTAATATCACACAAAACCAATGCACAAGTTTTCTCTCAAAACTGATTTATAATCTTTCCTAAATTCAATCCAAGAAAATCTCAAACAATGAATCCTTATGCCTCCAAACATATCACCACTCAATATATTTTATTCAATAAAAAACTCTTTGAGAAAGGAATTAAATTACCATACCTCTAAATATACCTTGATGATGATGAGCTTCTCAAATATTTCTTGGCAATGTAATTTTCTTTTTGATCCTCCAAAAATTTGGTTAGTAGTTTTCTATTTCATGCATAGATAGAAAATCATCTTCCCAAATGTACACAACAAAGCTTTCAAGAATACTACCTTATATCTCCTACTTTCACAAATAACTTTAACTTTATAATGTCCACACACAATATCTGAAATGCAATCTTCAATTACACACAATATACCTTATGACTCCAAATACTATGCAAAATACAATTAATTCCAACACACCTTATAACACCCTAAAAAAATTAAATATAATGCATACCTTATAACTCCTAAAATTTATTTAATCAAAATTATTTTACCCTTACCAACGTAGCCACCACAAATCAAACTTGCCACCTCCTATTTTACCACACCCTAGTGCAAGCTAGGTTGTCGTGTGAGCTAGTTGCCCACATAAAAAATGAAGTGCACGATGTTTATTTTAAGGTGTCATCACACATTTTCTCTGACCAAAAACCTTAGAAAAATGGTGCTACCATGAAATGAACCCTAAAATAGTGCGTAATCTAGGCTATTGCTCGAGCTAGCCATTTGCATGAAGAACAAAGTGCACAATATTTATTTTAAAACCTTTTTGAACTTCTCTATGGTAAAAAACTAAGAAAAATGGAGCCACTATGAATTGACCCCAAGACCTCTTGTTCCACAATGCTCCAGCGCAGGATCGGCCGCCATCTAGGCTAGCCACCCAGATGAGATCTCTAACATGCAATCTTTGTTTTATTTTTATTTTCAATTTTACCCCCAAGACGTGTGTACTTCCCCTTATGCTCTCCATGAATCTAACACAAAGGATTTCTATTTTCACTCCTTGCTCAATCTTAGAATGAATGAAATATTACTCCCATTTATATAAGTGTTTTGTTTTGATCATGGAACGTCGGCACTTTAGATTTTCACCATTTTAAATTTATATTGGCGCCCTTTTTAAATTCAAATTTATTTGTATTATAATATTTAAACCTTAGGTTTAAAATACTATAATATATTAATTTTAAACCTTTGTCTATTACCTTCAAAAAAAATTATCTTTATTTTAAACCTTTTGTCCTTTTCTTTATAAAACTTTCTCCTCAAGCCTCTTGAACATTAATAAACTCTCTTTATAATATTTGAATATAATATTTAAATATTATAATCCTTAAACATATTTGCCTTGCTTTCCATTTTTCAACCTTGTAAACTTGTCATTCTTGAAGAATATTTCTGCCTTGAATACCATGCTCTCTTTGGTATCAACCCTTTGACATCAATGACAACTCAATATTCTTAATATTTCCAACAGGTTGTTATTCATTTCATGACTCTTTGTGAGATATCTTTATTTGACTAACAAAATTGGTTCTGAAGTTATTCTTTGAGTTTCACTAATGGTAACATTTGATAAAATTAGAGCAAGAATGAAATCTTTGTTAGGTGACCATTATAGTCGTATAAACATGTCTGGAATACCCCATCAAATTCCTAAAATTTTATTAGAGTATGCACCACAATTTAGGCAACATGTGGCATTAGGACACATGTAGAGATTGTCAGTCTACAAGAGCATGTTAATTCACTTACAAATTTTCCATGAGGATGTTTCTTGTAGGTCATTCTCATACACATTGGATGACATAGCATTGAGTTGGCATATCCAATTACCTATGGATGTTATCACTTCTTGGGTCTAACTAGAAACAAAATTTCTTGACCATTTGGGAAATCAAGTCAATCCAATTATGTTGCAAAATTAGTTTAATTATATCTATAAACAACCTAATGAATCCATGATACAAATGATAGGTTCCATGGGTTGTACATTAAAGTGGAAAAAAATTACAGCATATCAAAATAGGAAGCCTTTCAAATTTACATGTGAGCTTTAGACTCCTCAATGTCAAAATTTCTAAGTAAGCTTATTGAAGATTCATCTTTACCTAAGGCCTACAATGAGGCAATTATGGTAGAACGATGGTGTGATTTAAGAAATTTTAAGCTATCATTGTGTAACCCTAAGGCTAAAAATTAAAACTCACTCCTACGTCAAGTTGAGGCACAACATTTTTCCATGTGATTGTTTTTCAGGAGTTATGAATTCCAACCAATACCAACCATCTAATCTAGCACCCTCGAATCAAATTATGTCTAATATGAATAATAAATGGGATGAAGTTGAATGTCCAAATGTTACAACCACCTTAGATATTATTCAAGAGGAGGTGAAAGTTTCAAATCCAATATCCACCAATGAGGATTGTGTATATATGGAATCATCTCTAGAAAGGCATGAGTATTCAAATAATGGAGGAGTCATATATATAACTAGCATTGAAATATGTGATAGGTTGGGACTTTCCATTGAATGGAGTAAAACAATTGAAATAGATGATAAAGAGGACCAATGTGTTCCAAATTGATGACCCAGGCTTAGAGTCATTGTTTACGAATGAGGATTGGAAGAATCATAGAAATTTGAATACAAGAATTGATTCCATTGAAGATACCCTTGACCCACCACAAATGGTTGAAAGTGAATTGAAGGAGGAATTAATAGAAGAATATAAAGGTTATGAGGAAGATGCAATAAAGTTTCATCTCATGGTTTTAGAAGATTATTATTATAATGGTTGGGGTATGTATGGTGATTCATTGTTTTCTCACACCCCTATTGATGAAACTTCTATTTCGCTTGATATGCAGGATGCTAAAATCACCATTTCACATGAAGATATTGCATTTGCAATAATAGAGAAGGTTCCCAAATTAGATCATGTTGAATATAAATTTATTGAATATCTTATTGACATAGAAAGAGAAGAAATGGTAAATGTTTCTTATGACTCATCTGTTTTGGATGAGGAAGAGGTAAAATCTTCTCTTTCATTTTGGAATACTAAAAACTTGGGTACAAATTCACATGATTGTTTTGAATATTTGAATGAAGAAATACCATTGGTGGTTAGCAAGGAATTAGAATTGAATTTTACTCCTCCAAATGATGAAAATGTTGCTTTATTTGAAACAACTCAAGTGATTGATCAGGAAGATGTGTTATTTGACACATCCCTAGATAGACAAGACTTATGGTTTGAAAAGGATGGACATGTATTTGATCGGGTGCCTAATTTTGACATTTTTTATGAATAGGTAATTGATGAAGAAGAAGTGCTACAAGAAGATGATGATGATGAAGTCCATGAAGAAGAAGAAAATATTATAATGACTCACCAAGTTTCGATAAATGAAAATATACAAAATATAGAATCTAACCTTTTATGTCCAAGCATCCAAGCTTCAAGTAAAAATGTGTATAATCATTCATTGGCTTCAAATATTATGTATGATAAAATGCAATTGGAGGTTAATAAAGAACTGGAATTGATTTCTACTCACACCTCTCATAAGATTGCTTTGGTGAATGAAATAGAAGTTGGTATGCTTGAATTGCTGAATCAAATTCATCAACAATTAACAATTGAATTTAGGATAAAAGCTTATAATTATCCTCATTTAGTAGATATCCTAGATTCTTGCAAATTGTAGCATAAGTTTGATTTGTCTACAAACATGGAAATGAATTGGCTTTGAATTTTTTAGAAATAGGATCCTATTTGCAAGATATCATATTTGAAAAGGAAAGCTTAATTCTAAATCATGACTCGAATTGTGAAATTTGCATTTTAAAGGTTAGACAAGAAAGAATTGAAAATAAGGTATTGTTTAATCAATTTAATGATTTGAAGCTCACCCATGGGATTTTTAATGGAACTAGATAAAATTAATGGGGTGAGAGAGGTAAAATAATTATTTTTGAATTTTATGGCTTAATCACTTTTTGGCTATATTCCTATAAATCTTGGCATACATATCATAGTATGGGTCTTTCAAAATGTGCTAATTGTGTTTGGGATCTAGGGAAGTGATAGCCTATCTTGTGCACCACCTTGTACCATATGTATATTATTGTATATAGTTTTGGTTTTATTGTTTTATTTTAATTTTAATTTTTGGTTTGACGAGTTTTGTCATTTATTTTCTTGTTAGTTTGCATTAAGCCAAGTTTTGGATTTATTTCCAAATTTTAAATTTGTGAGTTCTACATTTTGAGGTTGGTCCCTTTGTTTGAGGTGATGTTTCGTGGTCATTACTAATGGCATCTTAACCATTTTTTGTGTTCTTTTGTTAATTAGTTTGGAATACCTAATATGAAATCAGGTGAACCTAAGAAAATGGGGATGAGTTATTTTGTGATCATGCTTAGATTTTGGGACTAAAATGGTGGAGAGTGGAACAATGAAGCATTTCACCAAAGCTCCACATGTAACTCACATAATTAAAGGGTATTTCTAGAAGTCCTAAGGGATGAAGTCATCTTGGTTTGCAAATTAAAGAAAAAATTAAACATGCTCCATCACTATGAATCCTAACCCTCGTGATACGCAAATTGTTGCAAAGCTATAAAAAAAAGAAAAAAGAAAAAAAGCAAGCAATGGAAAACATGCTAAAAATCAGTCACAAAGTCTAGATAAATTCTACCAGGGCTATAGACGTTTGATCGATAGTAGGGCTCTGTCTATACACAAAATGTTTATGAGGAAAGTATTTGCAAAGTATCAAGTAAACACAAGGGTGAGTTAGATAAAATTTACCAGGGCTATAGACACCTAACTGGCAGTAGGGCTTTGTCTGTAAAATTTTTTTATGAGCCATATTTCATAGCCTAAATGCAAACCAAATGATGGAATTTGAATGCTTTCAAGAATACAAAAATGAATCACTTATTACACACTGAGCACAGGCAGATGGATTAGTTTTTGTTTATTTGAAGTTGTTTACCCCCACCTTCTCGGGACATCACTAAATAATTCATAATTTTCTAATATTTTGTGTTCTCATTTTATATTGGGTTCTTCACCCAAAATTCTCAAGAGCATTTCCCAGAAGAGTCACCATTTTTTGTGGCCATTGCACAACTAGCCCCAATACTTGGGGACCTACCTTTAATTTTGTGGGTTTGGGTCTTTTGGTGGCTTTGGAGCTATAGTTCTGATTGGCCCCATCCTTGAGTTCATAGTGCAGTCTCCAAGGTGTCTGGTTGGATAGTGTTGTTTTCTATTATTCTAAGGTGTCTAGTGTGTTTGATAGGTCTAATCAATTTTAGTGTTTTGAATATATATATATATATATATATATATATATATATATATATATATATATATATATATATATATATATATATGTATGTATGTATTTATGTATGTATAAATAAAATAATATGAAGGTATTTTTAGTTTTAAGTTTGGTTTTATTAATTTAGTATTGATTTCATTATTTAGGATAATATTTGTTTAGGTTGACCTTATATTATTGTTTTAGTTTTAATTGTAAGGTGTTAATTGCTTTAATATTTTTTAAGTTTTAATGTTAAAATATTTTTAGGTAGTGTTAAATTCACTGTATATATGATTAAGGTAGGTTTTATGGTGTTAGTTTTTGAATTTCATTTAAAAAGTTTGATTTTAATATTCGTAGGAACTGTAGATGCCACTGACGTGGACAAATGGCACCCGAACCGACCAATAGATGATATAGAGACCTAGATATGTATCATAATGATGATATGGGTAGAGGCCTTCAGTAGTATAATAGGAGAATATGGACCCCAAGTATGGCTTGCCGATGTGGATTAGTGACTCGGTTAATAAATATGGATGACAACACATCGGGTAGAGATTTGAAGTCGACAATGGACGAGGTGAACACTGTGAAACTGGGGGATGTAAATGAGCACGATGTCGATAATATAGAGTAAATGGTTTAGTGAATGATGATGTGGGGTGTCAAGGATAGTAGTGGGGTCTGTGGCACAATTATCAATGGTCTTCGACATATATACAAAGCGATGATGTAGTGTAGCAACGACATTCAATATTTTACATGATGAATAAAAGCAAAAATGTTTGGGTTGATCGTGATGCACACATTCCATTTAAGGGATCAATTATCCATGTTGAAAAACATCCATGGGTAGCAACAACTCAAGAGAGCAAAATTTTCATCCATGATGGCAAGACATAGGTGAAAGACTGGAAAACAAGGAGTACTCAGGTGATGGGCAAGTGGTAGAAGTGGAGTCTGGGATTGATAATGATGATAGTACAACGTGATCATTTTTTTATAAAATGAAATCATAGCATGGTCTAATGGGAATGAAAACGTAGTTTTAAAATATAGCAATGGGGCACGTAAACACTATAGGAGATATGTGCATAGGTAGCTCTTTAACAAGACTTTGATTCACTATATATTTGCTTTGTAGTGGCTTGTATGTTGTTTATAATATCAAGGTCATTGAAATTCAACATAGATGTGCATGGTCACTGGAGAGAAGCCTGACAGGGGTTTTAATCAGTAGATATTTGTCCGTCATGAGGTCCCTAATTAAATGGACACTATTTAATGTACATAAGGCTCATAAAATGAAAAGGGGTAATATCCATGTTACAAATATAAGGACAAGGCCGTTATGAAAGTTTCTCTATGAAATAAAATCATGGGGTGAATCATTTACGCATAGAGGTAAATAAAAATGAGAATGGATGAAGGAAGGTGTGGAAATGAAACAAAAATACGGTGAAGTTAAACAAAAAATAGAAAATAAAGAGTTAGATGAAATTGGTTAAATGAAAATCAAATTGCAAGAATAGGGGCTGGATATTTTAGGACAGTATGGACCTTTTTGGGGTTGATGCTAGAAAATAGGTTGCAACACAGACTGCATTTTTTTTTTTTAATGCAAAATGTGTCAGAAACTTGCACCTTATAGCTAAAGTTGAAGGAGAAACTTTCTACATGTTTGGAGTTTACTATCTTTCTTTTCATGCTTTCTAAGTTTATAAATGGTGTCTAATGTATTATATGGTTACACTATTGAATGCTTAGAAGTATGGATTTGATTATTCCACTTGGAAGATTGCACCTAGTTTATTTTAAACCATGTGAATGCAGATTCGGCTAAACCAGGTTACATGCAGAAACTTCCACATATTTAGTTTTGTAGGATAGGGTAGCATTAGACTAGGAATTATTTGCATGTTTACATTTTCAACATTCTGGTCCATTTCCATATTTTAATTTTATTTTTCTAACCCTTCCCTTTTGTAGATTTTTTTAAACTTCGATAATTAAAATAAAAATAAAAATAAAAAATTCCAAAAATAAATGCACGGGTGTGAAGAAAAAGCTTTAACGCTCCATTTAGCACACTTTCAATTTCATTTTGAAGCCATTTCAAAATTATAAAAATTTATTCAAAGTTACAGTTTTCATAGGTATTTTATAATTTTGGAGTTTACATAATTTTGCATTTTGAAGGCAAATTAGATTTCAAGCTTTGCATATTTATTTTTCAAGCAATAAATTAACTTTCATTTATGAAAATTTTAGTTTCATTAAATGGGAGTGATTTATATGGCATTTCAAAAGGCCATTATTTTAAAGCAATAAATTGACTTCTCTTTATGAAAATTCTAATTTCATTAAAGAGGGGTAATTTATTTATTATATCAAAGGCTATTTTTACTTTCATATTCAAAATAACATTACAAGAATCCAATCATCATTTGAGGTTCACATTTAGAGATAGATTTTAATTTTATTTTTTATGCTCAAAGTAGGGTTTAATAATGCAAGATAAAACTTGTCTAAAATCTTCTTAACCAAAAGAAGATAAAATCTATCTAAAATAATTCAAGATAAAAGGAACTAAGGTTTTACATCGTGGTCATATGAGGGCCAATCACATTTTTCTTTTCTTTTAAGTTTCATGAACAATCACTAGCATAGAATAATAAAATAAACCAACACATGTCCCTTGTTAACAATTAATTGCAAATCACTAAGGTATCCTAGCACTTATTTGACACATCTTCACAATATTACAAATACACATGTGCAATACTTATATAGCGGAACCTTGGAGAAGTTGTTTTTATTTTTAACTTCTTTGCAAGAGAGGGTTTTCTAATCAAAATCCTAACTGTGATGGGGATTTTGCAACTGGGAAAAATATCCACTCAACAAGTTGTTCATTTGATAGTTCATTCATTCATGGAGTTATTGATTTGCATACTATTCATTATTTTTGTCCATGGTTGTTGAATTTATTGTTGTAATGAATATGGAAGTATAGTATAGAAATTCCATAAATCTGAATATGACAACAATTCTCTTTATTTCATCACCTTTGTGAATTCCATTATACGTTACGGTTGTTGCAGGTTGTGTAATTAATGTTTGGATGCATAATGTATCATGTTAAATAGATGGAATTGCATTGTGAATAATTTTGGTCATTCTACAGACTTGGTGTGATGATGGGAATTGATTGCATGATGAATTATGACCATACAAAGACATTTCCAGGTAGTTGAACGATTTTTGGAATTGCTCTTGATGATTATAATTCATTGGTAGTGAATTAGGAATTGCAAGTTAGGAAGAAAGTGAGGAATTGTCATAAGAAAACATTCCAATACTTATCTTGGAAGGAATGGTTTTGTAGGATGATATATATGAGTAACAGTTGCAGCAAGGTTTCATATAAACTGTACAAGTATTTTACCTTGTACAAACTGATTTTTTACCCGATTTGGTAATAAAGTTGCAATACAAAACCTACCAAATAAGGAACAAATGCTAGTTTGGGAAAATCAACTGCAAAACTGATCGATTTGACTTACAAACCTATTCTGGTGGATTGGTTGAGTATAAAATTGTACAAGGTGCTATTTTGTATGATTTGTATCATAAAAATATACAATTTTATGACTGTACAAGCTGTTTGGCAAACTCACATAGTGTGCAAAGCAAACCGTACAAGTTGTACAAGTTGGGAAAGTTGGGTTTGGTAATTTGGCAATAATTTCTAGACCTTCCAAATTACCTCCCCTCCTAGGAATACTACATCCTATCTCTATAATATAGCTATATAATTCATCATTAAGTAGTATATCAATTCATAAGTTCATCACATAAATAAGTTTGCCAAGGGAGGGTCATGACATACTACACCCCTTAGCCTAAACACAATCCTCTATGTTTCATCATTACTCTGAAATTAAAACAAAGTTACATTTTATTTTCAAATAAAAAAGGAAAATGTCTCTACATATCAACCACTTTCTCCTAAGTGGTATTTCTCTCAGAATAGCAATCCCACTAGACCTTGCACTATTCTAGAGTCTGATTCCTCATCATTTTGGAATGAAACTCCAAAATCTTCATAGGTTTCACCTCAATCACTGAAGGGTCAGCTATCTATAGATTATAAACATTCCATACATGGTTAGTATCAAAAATATATTTCCTAAGTAGGGATACATGGAAAGTGTCATGGATCTTCAATATATTATGTGGTAAAACAAGACGATAGGCTACATGACTAATCTTCTCAGTGATCTCAAAGGATCCAACATATCTAGGATCCAACTTAGAATATTTTATGGTAATTTTCAAGTGCTTCACCCTTAATAACACTCTATATACCATAGAGAACTCTCGAGGTGACCTCTTACAATTGACATAATTTTTTTTATGATCGACAACTTCCTTAAGCCTCTACATGATCCTACTAAGTTGTTCCTCCATCTCCCAAATTACTGAAGAACACAAGCTTATACTGAGATGGGGGGGTGAACAGTATAAGATCGCTTTTTACTTTTTCCTTCAAATCAACTTTTAATTCAATATTATGCAGTGTATAGAAAGCAGTATTAATAGAAGTAATCAAAGCAATGCACAAAACACCATCCACAATAGAGACACAACAATTTACGTGGTTCACCCAATGCGGGCTACTCCACGGATAAAATATCTCTCTAAATTTTATCAACTCAAAATCTGGGAATACATTTCCTGATTACAATGTTTATGGGCACCAACCCAAAGGAGACACCAATCCCCTAGCTCTGTTCTATCTGGTGAACCTCTATAAGACCTCTGCATCCTCTGCCCTTAGCAAATGAAACTCTATCCATAGAAGACACCTGTCTTCCTTGCTCTGGATAGAGACCTCTGTCCTCAACTCTATCACCTCCAAAGCTGGTCCTCAAAATTGCACTAAACACAGTCCTTCGATCTAGCACAAATGTCCTCGATCTCTTTCTCTGATTTGCACCAAAAATAGTCCTTCGGTCTGGCACAAATGTCTTTGTCCTCTATTTCTGGTCTGCATAAAAAAAACACAGTCCTTCATTCTTTTTGCGCAATCACAGATGCACTTGATCAAACTTCGACCTCTGCACCTCTACGCAATTACAGCCACATAGTCTTCGCTCACTCTGCTTCCTTGCGATCTCTCTCACTTGGAAGAATCGACAAAATGCACTCTGCTCTCGGTGATCAAACTTCTTCTCTTCGCACAGTCTTCCAATGCCACTCTTCGAACACACGCTACAATCGATTCAACTTGACTCGCTCTCTGCGCACCACGGACTTTACTTTCACCATTTTGATACCCATTCGATCTTGAAACAACCCTCTTTATATAGTATAAATTTCAAGAACAAAATTTAAACTATAGTTGGCTATAACCCTAAACTCCGTCGGCTGCACAACCCTAAACTTTGTTGGCTCAAAGTTAACTCTGTCTTTCAACTGCCTCTAGTTCTGTAGTTTTTCCCATGAAACTACAACATGTCGCGATATCGCGACACCTTTGCAATCGAACACTTTCTTTTGCCTATTGTCGCAATATCGTGACACTTTCTACTTCTGCTGATGTCATCTTCTCTTCTGTCGTGAAATTGTGACCCTTCTTTCTTCATGGCCTTCTTCTCTGCTTTTGTCATGAAATCGCGACACTTTTGCCTCTGCTGACGTCATCTTCAATTCTGTCATGAAATCATGACCCTTCTGTCTTCATGGCCTTCTTCTCTACTTTTGTCATGAAATCATGACACTTTTGCCTCTACTGATGTCATCTTCAATTCTATCGCAAAATCGTGACCCTTCTGTCTTCATGGCCTTCCTCTCTGCTTTTGTCATGAAATCACGACACTTTCGCTGCCTTGAGCTTCTTTCTGCCTTACACCCGCGAAACTAGAACATGTCACGAAATCATGATGCTTTTGTCTTCATAGCCTTCCTCTCTACTTTTGTCGTGAAATCATGACACTTCACCTATGGAAGACATGCTTTCAATTTCTGTCATGAAATCATGACACTTCTGCTGTCGTCTGCTATATTTTCTCCCTATCATGAAATTGTGACACTTTCTACATCTGTCTGCTATCTTTTCTACTTGTCGCAAAATCATGACACTTTTTGCATCCGTACGCTATCTTTTTTGCCTATCACAAAATCGTGACACTTTCTAAATTCGTACACTTTTCCTTCATCTTGTCGTGAAATCGTGATGCTTTCAGCTTCCGTACGCTTTCTTTGTAGCCTGTCATGAAATTGCGATGCTTCTCATATCAGACTCTTCCCTTTGCTGCATGTCATGAAATCATGACAGTTATCACTTTGAGTTCTGCAGCATGTCACGAAATCATGACAGTCCTCACTTCGTCTTTTGTAGCATGTCGCAAAATCATGACACTTTTTCTTTCGGACTCTCTCTTCTGCATTATGTCACGAAATCATGACACTTTTCCTTTCGGACTCTCTCTCCTACAACATGTCGTGAAATCATGACACTTTTTCGTCTGTACAACCTTCCTTACAATATGTCGCAAAATCGTGACACTTTTCCTTCTCGGCCTTCCTACTTTTTTTAAGTCGCGAAAATGCGACATGTCGCGAAATCGTGACACTTTCCACCTTGCTTTATTTTTCTTCCAACATGTCGCAAAATCATGATAGTTTTGCCAGCTCTTTCTCTCCCCTCCAACATGTCGTGAAATCATGATAGTTTTTTCAGCACTTTCTCTCTCCTCTAACATGTCGCAAAATCACGACAGTTTTTCTAGCCTGCTGCATACTTTTTCTAACTTATCTTTTTCTTTGATCTTTTGCACATGGGATACTATGATCTTCTTGGAAAATCACTGTCCATGCTGTAACCTTCATCAAAACACATTCTTTGAAATCAAATAAGAATCCTTAAAAATATTCTTGACATCAATGACAACTTCTACACTTGAGCAAAGGCAATGTACCCAAGGTACCCAAAATTGTCAACAATCTCCCCCTTTGTCATTGATGGCAAACCTTTACTGAAAACATATCTCAAGAGCCAAAACTAAAACCAGCTATGCCAACAACTGAGAACTGTCTTTGAATTTTTTCTCCCCCTGACTTGAAGCTCTTCTCTTCACTTGATGCTCTCCCCCTTACTCATATCTCTCCCCCTTTGTCATCAATGGCAAAGGGCCACATTTGGGGCTCGGGACTAAGAATGAGCCTCTTAGCTTAGTCCCTCCCCCACCTCCTAATGAGGTGATTAAAATAGGGGTGGGAGTAAAACTCCCATTAGGCACTGATCATCATCATCGTCTACAATTTCCTTGTCGGGCCTTCTTTTGAATTCTTTGTCAATATTCCTGTTCTTGTTCCTGTCACTGTTCTTATCCATGCCTTGATCCTTGGACCTGTTCATACTACTATTTCTGTTCTTGTACCTTGGAAGTTCAGCTCTACACTGTCTAGCTATGTGGCCTACATTTTTACACTTATAACAAGTAACAAAGTTATTTCTTTTAGGCATACCTGCTTTTTGAATCCACCAGTTCTGACCAAACCTGTTCCTATTATTTACCTTGCAATAAACTGCCTTATGCCTGAAATATTGACAAGAGTAGCAATACCCTCGAAAGAAACTAGCACTTCTGAATTTGTCGTTTACTTTCTTCACTTGAGCCATGCAATGTACAACCATGTGACCAAACCTGTGACACACAAAACATCTATCGTGAAATTTTCTTTTATTCGACCTCTTGGGTCCCAAAAACTTCTTCTTCTCAATCTAAATTTCATTTTCTATTTATGTGCATCTATCACTCATGGACTCATGATTTGAAGTACTTTCTTCATCAGAACTCTCTTCCTTTTGAAATCTCTTGCTAGATTCCCCAACCTATTCCTTGTGCGGCTCAACAAAACCGAGACCTGTTTTATCTGTTGGTTTTCTTTGACCTTTGATGAGAGACTTAACCCTTTTGGAGCTATCTTGAAACCTATACAGATTATCCTTGTACTCTTTAGTTTCCACTTCCAAAGAAGCCATTTTCTATTCCAACTCATTATACTGAAGAATCTTAGACTCTAACTCGTCCTTGAGTTCTTGTGTCTTAGCCATAGAGAAGTCAAGATTTTCTGTAAGATCATCTCTCTCCATACAACATTCATCTAACTTATCCTTGAGTCTGGCATTCTTCTTTCTTTCCTTTTTCAAAGCACTAAGAGCATTAGTAAGTTCACTTTCAATATCCTTTATTTGTTTGCTTTCTGAATCATCAGAGTCTTTTACAGATTTCTTATCACTAGAGGTGCTACCCTTTTCAAAAACCATACATGCATCTTCCTTATAGTTTTCTGAAGCATCCTCATACATACTAGTAACCAATTCATTATTTGTGCAATCATCCTCAAGGTGACCAAAATTTCCACATCTAAAACATTTCATGATAATGAATCTATGTTTTGGTTCTTCCTCTTTTTCTGATATGAACATCTCATTTTCACTATCACTTGAAGAACTTTCACTATCACTACTAGAAAAATTACTTGCTTTGTCTAGGTAGAAACTCTTCTTGTGCTTGTGAGAATACCTCTTTCCGTGATTGCTGTGCTCATATTTTTTCTTCCTGTGATGCTTGTACTTTTCATAATCCTTGCTCTTAGAAAATTGTTTCTTTTCATCACTTTCATTCTTGGAAATAGTATAGTCAGTAGCATAATGACCAAACTTTCCACAATTGAAACATCTTATATTTTTCATGCTTTTGTGCTTTCTAGAGAACTTGCCTTTCTTGTTGTAATATACCTCTTCATCACTAGAAGACTCATCACTCTCTTGAAGTTGTTTACCCTTGGATTTCTTGGTAGCCTTGAAAGTCGCCTCTTTCTTGACATCAACCTTCACTTGAGTTCTCAACTCAAATGCTGCAAGTATACTATGGAGTTCATCATTTTTCAACTTATCCAAATCTTTAGCTTCCTCAATAGCATAAATCTTTTCACTAAATCTATTAGGAAGAGATCTTAAAATCTTATCACAAACATCATTTTCAGAAAGCTCAAGACCTAAGTCTTTCATGGAGTTAACAACCTCATCCATACGAAGCATGTAGTCACTAATCTTTTCATCATCATTCATCTTGAGTTGTTCAAACATACCTTTGAAGTGTCTCAACTTGGCCTTTCGGACATTTACATCACCTATGTGAACCACCTGCAGCTATTTCCACATTTCACTAGCTGTCTTGCAGTGAATCACCTTGGTAAGATCTGCCTTCTGTAAACCCTTCAAGATTGCATTCATTGCTTTTGAATTGCTATGATGTAGGAGCCTGTCTTCTTTAGTATAAGGACCATTTTTAGGAATAGTGTACCTGTCTTCAATCACTTCCCAAACCTCATTCCCAAGTGCCATTAGATGAACCTTCATCCTTGCACTCCAAAGACCAAAATCTAATCCATCAAGAATAGGTGCTGCATTGCCACTTGAATAATCCATTGTGTTCTTTGCTAGCTTTTACTTCAAGCTGTTAAAATTTTCGAAGGCACCCTCTCTGATACCAATTGAAGAACACAAGCTTATACTGAGAGGGGGGGTGAACAGTATATGACCACTTTTTACTTTTTCCTTCAAATCAACTTTTAATTCAATATTATGCAATGTATAGAAAGTAGTATTAATAGCAGTAATCAAAGAAATGTACAAAACACCATCCACAATAAAGACACATCAATTTACATGGTTCACCCAATGCGGGCTACTCCACGGATAAAATCTCTCACTAAATTTTATCAACTCAAAATCTAGGAATACCTTTCCCGATTACAATGTTTATGGGCACCAACCCAAAGGAGACACCAATCCCCTAGCTCTGTTCTGACTGGTGAACCTCTAGAAGACCTATGCCTCCTCTCCCCTTAGAAAATGGAACTCTATCCATAGAAGACACCTGTCTTCCCTACTCTGGCTGGAGACCTCTATCTTCAAATCTATCACCTCCAAAGCTGGTCCTCAAAATTGCACTAAACACAGTCCTTTGGTCTAGCACAAATTTCCTCGATCTCTTTCTTTGATTTGCACCAAACACAGTCCTTCGGTCTGGCACAAATGTCTTTGTCCTCTTTTTTTGGTCTGCACAAAAAAAACACAGTCCTTCATTCTTTTTACGCAATCACAGCTGCACTTGATCAAACTTTGACCTCTACACCTCTATGTAATTATAGCCGCATAGTCTTTGCGCACTCTGCTTCCTTGCAATCTCTCTCACTTGGAAGAATTGATAGAATGCACTCTGCTCTCGGTGACCGAACTTATTCTCTTCACACAATCTACCAACGTCGCTCTTTGAATGCACACTACAATCGATTCGACTTGACTCGCTCTCTGTGCACCGCGAACTTGACTTTCACCATTTCAATACCCATTCGATCTCGAAACAACCCTCTTTATATAGTATAAATTTCAAGAACAAAATTTAAACTATAGTCGGCTATAACCCTAAACTCCGTTGGCTGTACAACCCTGAACTTCGTCGGCTCAAAGTTAACTTTGTCCTTCAACCACCTCTGGTTCTGTAGTTTTTCCCATGAAACTACAACATGTCGCGATATCGTGACACCTTTGTAGTAGAACACTTTCTTTTGCCTATTGTCGTGATATCACGACACTTTCTGCTTCTGCTGACGTCATCTTCTCTTTTGTTGTGAAATTGTGACCCTTATTTCTTCATGGCCTTCTTCTCTACTTTTGTTGCAAAATCGTGACACTTTTGCCTCTGCTGACGTCATCTTCAATTCTGTCGTGAAATCATGACCCTTCTATCTTCATGGCCTTCTTCTTTGCTTTTGTTACAAAATCGTGACACTTTTGCCTCTGTTGATGTCATATTCAATTCTGTCGTGAAATCATGACCCTTTTGTCTTCATGGCCTTCCTCTGTGCTTTTGTCACAAAATTGTGACACTTTTGTTGCCTTGAGCTTCTTTCTGCCTTACACTTGCGAAACTAGAACATGTTGCGAAATCGTGACGCTTTTGTCTTCATAGCCTTCCTCTCTACTTTTGTCGTGAAATCGTGACATTTCACCTATGGAAGACATGCTTTCAGTTTCTGTCATGAAATTGCGACACTTCTGCTGCTGTCTGCTATCTTTTCTCCCTGTCGCAAAATCGTGACACTTTCTGCATTCGTGTGTTATCTTTTCTACCTGTCATGAAATCGTGACACTTTTTGCATTCGTACGCTATCTTTTCTTCCTGTCGTAAAATTGCGACACTTTTTGCATCTGTACACTTTTCCTTCATCTTGTCACAAAATCGCGACGCTTTCAGCTTTCGTACGCTTTCTTTGTAGCCTGTCGTGAAATCGTGATGCTTCTCATTTCAGACTCTTCCCTTTGCTGCATGTCATAAAATCGTGACAGTTCTCACTTCGAGTTCTGCAGCATGTCACAAAATCGTGATAGTCCTCACTTCGTCTTTTGCAACATGTCATGAAATCGTGACACTTTTGCTTTCGGACTCTCTCTTCTGCATTATGTCGCGAAATCATGACACTTTTCCTTTCGGACTCTCTCTCCTACAACATGTCACAAAATCGTGACACTTTTTCATCCGTACAACCTTCCTTGCAATATGTCGCAAAATCGTGACACTTTTCCTTCTCGGCCTTCCTGCTCTTTTCAAGTCGCGAAAATGCGACATGTCGCGAAATCGTGACACTTTCCACCTTGCTTTCTTTTTCTGCCAACATGTCACGAAATCACGATAGTTTTGCCAGATATTTCTCTCTCCTCTAACATGTCGTGAAATCGCGATAGTTTTTCTAGCACTTTCTCTCTCCTCTAACATGTCACAAAATCATGACAGTTTTTCCAGCCTGCTGCATACTTTTTCTAACTTGTCTTTTTCTTTGATCTTTTGCAAATGGGCCACTATGATCTTCTTGGAAACTCACTGTCCATGTTGTAACCTTCATCAAAACAAATTCTTTGACATCAAATCAGAATCCTTCAAAAGCTTCTTGACATCAATGACAACTTCTACACTTGAGCAAAGGCAATGTACCCAAGGTACCCAAAATTGCCAACAATTACGTCTAAACCAATGGCTACTTGATTCTCCAACTTATACCAAGAGAGAGACATCCTATATATCCTATTATAAAAGGCTTCAAACGTGGCCATACCCAAGAAATCATGATCTCCATTATTGTATGTAAATTCCACCAAATGCAAATAATCTTCCCATTGAGACTTCTGGTCCATATAGTACATACAAAGCATGTATTCCAAGACCTAGTTTACCCTCTCTATTTGACCATCTATTTTCATATGGTATATAAAATTTATGTTAATTTCATGCCAACTGCATGGTGAAGAGCTTGCCAAAATGTAGATGTAAATCTAGAATCTCTATCTAAGATAATCACTTTAGGAAACCCATGTAACCTGAATATCTCTTTGGTAAATTTGTTAGCCACTACTAGAGCATCATATTTTGTGCTCCCTAGTATAAAGTGTGCAACCTTGGTCAAATTTTCCACCACCACAAGAATTGCATCATGTTGGTACCTATTCTTAGGTAATCCCACAATAAATTCTATTGATATGACCTACCATTTTTGCACAGGTATATCATGTGGGTATAAATATCCTATCGGATGCCTATGCTCAACTTTTACTTTCTAGCATTCCATGCATCTAGCAATGAATTTGGTGATATCCTTTTTCACACCAGTATAGAAGGTCTTTTTCATATTCTCCCTCATCTTAGCCCTTCCAAGATTAGCAGAGTAAGGAGATTTACGTACCTCATGCATGATCAGTCCCCCTTAAATCACTATTCTTAGGTATGATAACTTTATCTTTGAAGCACAAAATACCATCTCTTATGTTGAAATACTTATCGTCCTTCATATTTCTTGTCAATTTTACTTGTATGTCATTACAAAAGAGATCTTGAGTCTAAAACTTCTTGACTTGATCCATCAAGTCCATGTGACTACGGGTCAGTGTTGCTATATGCCTTCTTCTACTCAAGGCATCAATAACCTTATTCTTTTTGTCTTTGATATATTCTATACCAAAGTAATACCCATATAATAACTCAATCCACCTTCTTTGTCTAGCATTCAACATAGGTTGAGTAAAGATATACTTCAAACTTTGATGATCAGTTCGTAGCTCAAAAGGTTTTCCTAGTAGATAGTGCTGCCACATCTTGAGTGCATGCATGACTAATTCTAGCTCTAAATCATGTGTGGCATAATTCACCTCATGCTTCTTGAGTTTCCTTGATTCGTATGCCACTACTGATTCATCTTGAAAAAACACTCCTCCTAACCCTTCTAGTGATGCATCAGTACAAACTAAATAATTTCCTTGAGGATCCAAAATCTTTAGTATAGGTGCGGTAGTCAGTTTCTACTTAAGTAACTCAAAAGTAGCTTCACACTTATCTATCCATTTAAATTCCTTTCCTTTCCTTTGAATATTGGTTATTGGATAGGCGATCTTAGAGTAATCCTTCACAAATCATCTATAATAACTTGTAATGCCCATGAAGTTGTGAACTTTGAACATATTAGTAGGTTGTGGCCAACTCAATATGGCCTCAATATTCTTGGGGTCTACTGCAATCCCTTCTGTAGAGATGATATACCCTAGATATTGTACCTTTGGGACATAAAAGTCATATTTTGACAAATTGCCATAGAGCTGGTTCTTCCTTAATAGCTCAAGCACTATCCTCAAGTGTCTGTCATGGTCTTCCTTATTCTTAGAATAAATCAATATATCATCTAAAAAATCAATACAAATCTATCCAACCACTTCCTAAAAACATAGTTCATTATATTCATGAAATTTTGTACATTGGTCAATCCAAAAGACAACACTGTGAACTCATAATGCCCATATCGGGTCTTGAAAGCAATTTTGTGAATGTCCTCCTCACGAATTCTCAATTGGTGATAGCCTGATTTCAGGTCAACCTTAGAAAATATTGTTGCACCCTTCAATTGATCAAACAAATATTTGATCCTAGGTAAAGGATACCTATTTTTTATGGTCACTTTGTTTAACATTTGATAGTCAATGCACAATATGAGCTATCCATATTTCTTTTAGATAAAAAGGATGGGTGCACCCCAAGGTCAAACATTGAGTTATATCAACCCCTTTTCTAGTAAATCTTAAAGTTGTACTTTCAACTCCTACATTTTGATAGGATTCATCCTAATTGAGTTCTATGAATATATTTTGTTCTTGGGATAAGTTCAATGGTGAAATCAAACTTTCGCTTTGGTGGAAGACCAATAGGATATTTAGGAAACACATCCCTAAATTTTTAGAATATTAGGTGTTTTCCAAACACCTCTTCCTTTTTATCCTTTTCAACCTCATTTAGTTTTACAATGGAAATAATTCCCCTTTTCTTCATGGTCCTTTTTAGTTGCATTGCTGAAAATAACTAGGTTCAAAGTAATCCTTTCTCACCAATGATTCTCAATCTCCTATTATCCTTGTTAGTGTAGTCAATCCATGTATCTTGGAATTTAATCAAGGCCTTATGATATTTTAACCAATACATCCCCAAGATGATGTCGAAGGCATGTAGTAAAGCTACATACAAGTGCCATAAGGTAGAGCTATTGAGTAGGGTGATCTTGGTTGTAGGAAAACATTGATCCATTGATTAGGTTTTCCTAGAACCATACTTGAGTTTCCACCCTTACGCCATAAATCCCAATATTTTTGGCATATCCTTGACTATACTAGAATATATAAAACTATCTATTTCTCCACTAAATATTAAAATCTTGATACTTCTATCAAATAGCTTACCAATCCAGAGTAAATATGTAGCTTGACCATAAAGGTTATGGTTACCTATGGTTGCATAGATTCCATGGTTAAGTTCCTTTTTTTTTTGCTTGATACTACTCTATGTGGATATCTATTTTCATAGAGGGTACCTCCAAAGTCAAATCATCCACTCTTGGGACCAGGGTGTCTTTTTAGTTTCTATTCCTCTACCTTGTCTGTCAGTATCGAACTCTGTTGTCTTCGAGGTTGAGAAGTATTACTATCATTATATTTATTTTGGAATTTCTTCTTGAAACTCCCCTATTTTCCATTTTTCTTTCTTTTGAACTTTGGATTGGTCTTATTTTCTTATTTTATTCCTATTCCCACTTCATAAAACCAAAATTCTACCTCTTTCGTAGTACTTGTCGATCTACTTTGACCAGGTTAGTATAGTTAAAGTGGGGTTTTCTAGGCTACAATTTAGTTTTTGTTTGCTTCACCAGATCATGTGATTTATACAACGTATCTTGTTGGAGCATATTGACCTCAAATATGATCTTAGGGTCCAATCCTATGATTAATTTGTGCACCTTCATTTTCTTGTCTATCTCATAAGTTGGCACATATTTAAGTAGCTTTAAAAATTGTTGGTGGTACACCTCCATAGTATTTATCCCCTGATGGAGCATAGTAAATTTCTCAAATATATTTGAAGTATTGTTCAATGATGAATATTTTTTGAAAGCTAAGATAAAGCCTTACCATTTCAAATTTTTTTCCTTAATATTTTGGCCAATTCTGAACATATTCCACCACTCTAACCTAATTTCTTGTAAATTTAGTGTATCCCACACTATCTGGGTCACCTATGAAAGGTTTTTAAATGAGAAATAAGTTTCTAACACATCCAACCAAGCTTCGGTTGATTCTCCTTCTCCTTTTCTAGTAAAAATGGTGGTATTTACCTTTATCTCTTGGGCTAACTCTGCCTTAATTAGAGATCTAGTCACTATTTCCTCTGTAGTAGTTTCTTATTCTTGTCTAACTAGAAGCTAAGTACATCCCTTGTAGTACTATCTCCAACATAATATCATCCACTAACCAGTTCATTGGTACCCATTTTATATTTAGATCACTCCACTGATGCTTCTGGTCCTACAACCTAAAGCTTTGATACCAAGTGTAACAACCCCTAAAATTCTACCCATCTCAAGAGAGTTTTTTTTAGAAGGAAATAAAAATTTCAACAAGATATTTTTATAGTAGGATTCATATCTTCATAAGGCATAACCACATTTCAATCTTATCAATGTTGTAAACATTGCTTGAGTGGACAAGAGATGCCAAGCTCCCATGGATACTCTGGGGTTTAGTTTGTACACCTCCATGGCATAAAATATACCTTTTTATGGTTTTTCCATTTCCATGTACTCTTTGCAAATACCAGAAAACTTAACCATAGCATTAGATTGACCCTATCTCAATATTTCAAGACAAAGAGATGCTCATTCCCGAAACCATCATAGGTCCTTATATGATAATTTATTTAGTGTAATGCTTATGATTTTATATGATGGCACCTCCTCGGTTACCATCACTGAATTCAATATGCCATTGAGCTTCATACTTCCATGGATGGATGGGAATTTTAGGCTACACCACCCAAAACTATTTCAAAGACTCACCATATTTGAAGCTCCTTAAAATTTATTTTTGAAGTGCTCAACATATGTACCCAAGAGTTGTTTCCTACCAACTAGCTCAGTGAAAGCGAGAAACTTGAACCAAATAAAGTAATAGATAAATACAAATGTATTTTAGAGCACAATAAAAGGAAATCCTGGTATTGATCTTGTATTCTCAAAAGTGTTACAATAGTATCCCTCAAGGGGATATTTTAATAATGATACGAATATTACAAAATATGAGGAATAGATTTCTCCTATATTCCACAAAAGCAGTATCCTAGTGCAATGTCAGTATCTCCTTTCTATCACAGTTCATAGGGGATCAAGTTTTTTGTGACAATCATATTGATTATGATGTGGATCTGAAGCCTTTTTGCCTTCCTTGAACCTATAACCTGCACATAAAGAAATAATATGAAATTAATAGCATATGTGGGGCCCATCGAAGTTGGACCCATGTTTAATCAAAAAGTATAAAATGAATAAAAAGTGAGTGCATGTATGTGATAAATAAAATATAAACTGATGCAAAATAATAAAAAAGTAGATTTAAGTTATACTAAAAATAAAATAGAAAATAAGTTGGTCTGATCGAGACCATCTTGATTCGAGGTGGTTTCATCTATGGACCGTCTCGGGGTGAGACAATCATTGTCGCGGGAAAAAATTTCTATGTAACCAAGTCGAAGTAGTGTTTGAGATAACTTGTGGTGTATTTTGATATATTTTCATGTTTGGAAGGTGAGTTAACAGGCTTGTACGATCATTGAAATAAGGGTATGAGCTATGCGAGGTAGAAAAGTGCAATGTTCAATCTTGTATGGTAGTCTAGTAGCATGGTTCTGGTAGTAGGAAAACCTAGAAAATTGATTTTGGTAGCACTTCATTGCACAAATTCAAAATTTTAGGATCTTTAAAATTGAGAGGAGAGAACCCTCTTATAGACCTCTTGGTCAAAGGCTAAATGTAGCAAGGGCACCCTGCATGAAAAAGTAGAGGGGTAGTTTGTTGGAATTTAACCTTTGGGTTTACCTTCACCTTCTACCTTGGTTGGACGATAGATATTTAAGGTGGATGGCAGACAGCTAGGGTGGACGACACTGAAAAAGGAGTCATAGAGTTTAATTAAAATGTCCCTTTCCTCCCTATTTTCATTCTTCCCTAATATCTCTCCTTAATATTCTCCAACTATATCCTAGGAATTATATATAGTTTATAATCTAATTTTTCAAGTTAATGTGATTTTACATTTCATATTTGGTATTAGAGCACAATAGCGAGGAAGCCAAGTGAACAGGGTCTGGGGAGTTCGAGGAGGGCATGGTTTTTGAGGAGCAGATCTAACTGATTTGGCTTGACTCCTGAGGCATGAGGTGGCTCAATTTTTAAGGTAAGGTTCTACCCAAGGAAAACTAGGAGGACCCACAAGTTCAAAGCCCGAGGTGGACCAGGAGGACCTGCAATATTGAAGTTCAAGGAACCAAACAGACTAGACAGTGAGGACACAGATTGGACAGCGAGAACACAGACTGGACTGAGAGAGGACAGCGTGGTTGGTCGAGAACGTTCCGTGGCAAGTAGAGATTGGAAGACGATGTGGCAAGGGGCTATTTGTAGGCAATGTGGCAAGGAGTGATTCATAGGTAAAGTGATAAAAGGGGCAAGGTCTGATTGCCTTAAGGCAATCAAACAATTTATTGCACACCCGAGGTAATAAACACCTCCCAATGACAATTCCCAGTGCATGTGGGATAAATAATTTCACATTTTTTTTAATTTTCAATTTGCGTTGCATAGTTTAAGTGGTAGTAAGGCAGAGTTAATACCAAATGTAGCTTGTAGCACAAGTGGTAAACGAAGACTTTGGCATATGGGTGGTCGCGGGTTCGAATCCCAGCGACATTGTTTGCATGAGTTATGGTTTTATTTGGCATTCGAAGGTCACGTAGAGGAAATTAATTAAGCATATGGAATATGAGTGTTCTTTGAAATGCTAGAAGATATAGTTGAAATGGCTTAAAATTTATTTTTCATTTATTTCATTATTCTTTTTTTTTAAGTTATATAATAAATTTAATTAATAATTTAAAATTATATTGCTTTTTTTTAAGTTTTTAAAAGAAAGCAATTTTTATTATTATTAAATGACATGTTATTATAATAGCTTTTAAAATTATTATTGAAAGAAAACTATACAATTTTTTTTTTGAAAAAAATTGCCTAAGAGACAATTTATTGTAAAAGAGGGAGCTTTACACCTGATTCGAGGAATTAAAATTGTGGTGGAAAAATATGTTGTAATACCCTATAAGGCTTTAAAACTGGAAAATATTTTTAATAAGCCTAAGAGGCTTAACATTTTTCTTGTAAGAGAGACAAAAGACCAAGTTGAAGTTTGTAGAGGCATTAATGATACAACCAAGCGATTGTTATCATGCACTTTGTGCACTTTTGGTGAGAGAAAAAGCTGAAATTTTTGATGATAAAGTACAAGCTTATGAGCTCCATACTGTGTTTAGTCAGTTGCAGAACATAGTAATAGCACATCAGAGACATCCAAAATTAGGGTACGAGGCAGACTTTGAAGATAACTCATTCGATAGTAGATTTGAGCAGTCAAAATCTACACCACAAGACCCCATAAATCCATAATTTAGCAATGATTACACCATTGAAATACTAGAACCATAATCACCAAAGATAATCTTGATTAGTGACGACGAAGAACAAGTAGCAGACAACTTCATGAATCAAGTGATAGAAGTGCCCCAACAAGAGGAACAAGTAGTCAATGATAGAGTAGAACAAGTCATATTTGACTTACATTTGTAATCTCTTCCTTCTTCATTATTTTTATTTTCTTATTTTAGCAAAATTACTTTATTGTAACCATTAAATAAAGAGAGTTTTTTGGTAACTATGGCCTCACACAATAGCTTACCTATACCAGAATTTAATGGTTATGACTATGAGTATTGGTCTATAAATATGAAGACCTTGCTCATAGGTAGAGGTTTGTGGGACATCATAGAAGAGGGCTACACAGAACCCTCATACTGAACAACACTTAGTGCCACAGACAAGAAAAAACAAAAAGAAGAGAAAAATAGCAACTCATCTGCTCTTTCTCATCTCCAAGATTGATGAGGATTGATGTTAGATCTTTCATATGACCCCTCTAGTAGTTCCTAGCTAGGTTTGCATAGTTTATTTCTAGCAAATTCATATTGTAAGTGAGTCTCCTTCTCACATGCACTTGTGGGCACTAGTTGTCTTCTAGTTGTCATTTAGAGTGTTAGTTAGCAAGTGTGAACTCAAAGTAGGAAGTGTGTACTTCAAGATAGCTAAAATAGATCTTCTAGTTAGCAATATTCATTTCTCTTAACTTAGAAGTTTACATGCATTCTCCTTTGCACCTTTGTAGCTTTTGGTTAAGCATATTGGATCAAATCCATGATTTCATGGGTTGGTTATGTATTTTGGGCCATTAGTGCCTATATATTGAATTGTAAATAATAGAACACTTAGTTGGATTTTCAATCATTTTCATTGGTATCAGAGCCTAGTTTATGTTTGCACTAGGGCTTGTGAGGTGAGAGGATAGGAGATAGTATTATTATGAGAAATATTTTCTCATTGAGGACTCGGTTTAAGCCCAAAGGGAGCTTGAAAACCATTCGGAGAAGGAATTTCCTTCGTCGACAAACCCCTCATTCCAAATTTTTGCTTATGCTCAAGAGGTATAGGAAAAGTTTGCCCCAGAGTTCTTCGTATACTGATCCTTGGAAGGGATTGGATCATAGCTATGGTCCAATTAGGATTAGGGAGCCATTTGACCTTGCTGCCCCCCCCATTTTTGAGTATTGAAGAAGCTCTAGGAGGTCATCAAAGCTAATTCGTGTGTCGACTTTAAAGCTACTGGTGAGAGCTGGTTGCTTTCATTTTTGTAATTTAAAGCTTTTCAAATTTTAAGATTAACCCCCCTGGTTAATTTTTAATTTTTTTTAATTTGTGTTAGAAAAGATTTTATTTTTAATTTAATATATTATTTTAATATATTAAGTCTTTTATGCTGCATTGTAAAAAATATATATATATATATATATATATAATATTTTTTTTACAGCAGCAGACTTCGGCTGCCTTCGGCCATGTTCGGTAGCCTACGGCAGCATTCGACACTGTTGCCGGGCTTGCCGTAGCTGGCCGGCCGACTGTCATCGGGAAACAACCGACGGTAATCGTTGTCCGCTGGACAGCGATTGCGACGTCGCCTGACGTATTGTCAGGGCTGACAGCAGATCTGCTGCCAGCCTGACAGCGCCAGGTGCTAGCTGCCACGGTCGTCGTTGTCTATCGACAGCGTGGCACCCGGGGCCGAGCCAACGGGAGCTAGCACTAACTGTCGGCCAGTCAGCCTGACAGTTTGTCAGGCTACGACTCTGGTGCAGTAGGCCTAGCCGCTGCAGTGCCTGACAGCCTTGTCAGGCGTCTGCGAGCTTAGGTCACTGCGACGCGGCGCTGATAGGCGGTCGCACGACTGCGGTCCGCAGTGTCGAGCCGGCAGCGTCTGTCAGATGTCTGTCGGGCCTGCGGTCGGCAATGCCTAGGGTCAGCTGCAGCTTGGCCAGGGGCAACTGCAGGCTTGGAGCCCGAAATTCTTAAATTTTTGTGCACGAATTTTTTTAATTTGCATAGGAGTTTGTGCATGGCCAGGGTGCACAAAAATAAGTGCATAAGAATTTGGTGTCATTAAAAATTCTGCATGATTTTATTATTAAAATTTTTTGCACTTAACTGGATTTTGCTGTTGGATTATCTGCTCGGGAAGCGTGAACAGGAGTTTTGCCTCGGGAAGTGTGCCACAGTGGTAGCAGAATTTCATGCAGAATTTGGAAGGGTAACTTATTGTAATTATTTTTTAATTTTTACTATTTAAGGTTGCATGTTAAATTTAGTTTTTATTAATTTAATTTTTAATAACTTGATTAAAATTCATTAATATTGGATTAATTGAAATTTAATTTTTAATTAAGTTATTTTTAAATTAATAAATGTTAAATTGCACCTTATGGTAGTTTAAAATTTCAAAAAATTTCAGCCTTAGGAGTAAAAATTTTCAAATTTAGAAGCACTCCATTGTAACAAGGAAAAAGTTCCATTTTCTTTCCTTGATTAGTGCTGTCTCATTTTTACTCCTGGCTTATACCCGGGAACACATGGCTTCTGACTTGGCTGCCCAAGTGGCAGAATTGGCCCATGTTGTAAACACTTTGGCAGATAAGGCTAATGACACTACCATGGCAGAAGTCCTTGGCAATCTTGCCATGAAGGTAAATGACATTTCTTTGCATAATGCTTCAACTTCTGCTCATGATTCTCGTCTGAGAGTTCATTGTGAAGTTCCATTGTATGATGGATCCAGGAACCTTGATGTCTTGAATAGTTGGATTCTTGACATGAGTTCTTGGTTTTCTTTCTCTCAACTTGCAGAAGATGATATAGTGCCTTATGCTAAGCTAAAACTTTCTGGCTTAGCCAAAGTACTTGTTGAACAAAAACGAGGACACGATGTACTCACTACATGGGATGAGCTTGTCCAATGTCTTAAGACCAATTTCTATCCTTCAAATTATTCTAGGGAATTGGTTATTAAATGGTTTCATTTTCGACAAAGTACTAATATGTCTGTACAAGAATATATTTTCCAGTTTAACAGGTTCAGAATACTTGTAAATGTGGAGGATGATGTTCCAGGTTTGATTCTCAAATTTCAAAGTGGCTTGTTGGAGATTTTGTATAGGGAACTAATTTTTGTTTCTATGGAAACGTTGGATTCAGTTTTCAACTAGGCGCAGCTTGCGGAGGACAAGTTTAAGGCACAATCGCAGGCATTCCGCACACCTGTTACTCAAGTGGTTGCAAACTCATCAAAATGGAATAATTCTTTCTCACAAAAGAAGAATTTTGCTCAAAAGAAGAATGTGTCTTCTCCATCTCCTTCTTCTCCTTCCCCTTTCGCTTCTACTCCTTCTTCTTCTTCTTCTTCTAAATCTTCTTCTTCTTCTTCTTCTAAGAAATTATGCAATTATTGTAAGAAGAAATGGCATGAGAAAGTTGATTGCTTTAAGCTCAAAAAGAAGAGTTTAGTAATTACTACTCAAGAGGAGGATGCTTCCAAGGGTCCCCTTAAGTCTGTAGGAGAGAGTAGGGTATATATGGAATTACGAGGTAAGATTAATGAAGTTACCTTAGTAAATGTAAGTTCTTCAGAAGGGGCTCGTGATGCTTTGTTCATCACTCGAGCCCACTTACTTCATAATTTTGCAACTGATTGTATAGTGAATAATGGCTCGCAGAAAAATCTAATTGCGAGGTCCATTGTCGAGCGTTTGAATTTACCTATGGAGCCTCATCCTCAACCTTATTCTTTGGGTTGGAAGTATAGTGGAAGAGGCTCAGAAATCACCCACACTTGCACTTTAAAATTTGCACTTGGCCCAAATTTCATAGATCAAGTCACCTGTGATGTGACTCCTATGGATTGTTGTGGGATTTTGCTTGGACAACCTTTTCAGTATGATAGGAGAGTTGTTTATGATGCTTTTAAAAGAACCTACACACTTCAAAAATATGGTAAGGTCTTTCTTATTAAAAGCACCGACACTCCTAATATCATTCTAAGTTCCAAGCAAACGAAAAGAGTAATTAAGAAAGGTGGTGATGTTGCTCTAATTTTCATTCGCTCTCAAAACACTTATACATCTACATCCATTACAAAGAAACACTCTTCAATGGATAAAATATTGCAAATTTATTCACACATATTTCAGGAGCCAAAGTCTCTTCCTCCAATTCGCACAATTAATCACAGCATTGAAATAATTCCGGGTTCTTCTCTTCCTAATGCTCCCATGTATAGACAATCTATTTTGCAAAATGAAGAAATAAAAAGGCAAATAGAAGATTTTTTGTCTAAGGGTTTCATTAAGGAAAGTACTTCTGCTTGTGCCTCACCTATTTTGTTAGTTCTTAAGAAATATGGCACTTGGAGATTATGCATTGATTTTCATGCTTTGAACAGAATTTATGTGAAGAATAGATATCCCTTACCCCGCATTGATGATTTATTAGATCAGCTTCAAGGAGCTAAGTTCTTTTCAAAAATAGATCTCAAAAGTGGATATCATCAAGTGCGTATCCAAGCTGAGGATACATGGAAGACAGCTTTCAAGATGCAAATGGGCCTCTTTGAATGGTTGGTCATGCCCTTCGGTATTACTAATGCTCCTGCAACCTTTATGAGGTTGATGAATGATGTATTTCATGAAGTCCTTGACAAATTTGTCATAATATATCTTGATGATATATTTATTTTCTTAAAAACTTGGGAGGAACACCTTAGGCATATCCAACAAACTCTTGATCTTCTTGCGAAGAATCAATTATATGCCAATTCTTCCAAGTGTTCTTTTGGCAATACTTCAGTTTCTTACCTTGGCTATGTGATTAGTGAGAGTGGAATTCAGGTAGATCCCATAAAAGTTGATGTTTTACTTAAGTGGTCCCCTCCTACAACTCTCACTGAGTTAAGGAGTTTCCTAGGACTTACGAATTTTTATCGCAAGTTCATTTCTCAATATTCCACCCTTGCAGCTCCATTGCATTATCTCACTAAGTCCAAAACTCCATTTCATTGGGAGAAAAGCCAAGAAGTTGCCTTTGAGAAACTCAAAAATAAACTGTGTATAGCACCTGTGTTAACTTTACCTGACCTTTCTCAACCTTTTGAGATTGAAACAGATGCCTCTAAAGTTGCCTTAGGAGCTGTGCTCAAATAGAATGGTCATCCAGTTGCTTATCATTCAGAAACTTTTTCTGCTACTAAGTTGAACTATTCTACATATGACAAGGAGTTGTATGCTTTAGTTCAAGCTATTAAGTATTGGAGACACTATCTTTTGGGAAAAGATACAATAGTACACACTGATCATATGCCTCTCAAGTTTTTACAATCTCAAAGTAAAATTGAAGAATCAAGACATATGAAGTGGGCCTCGTACCTCCAACAATTTCACTTGGTGATCAAGTACAAAAAGGGGAAGAGTAATATTGTTGCTGATTGTTTGAGTAGGCCTCCAGCCGCTCTTGCCTTAACAGTTATGTCCACTTTGCACTTGGGATTTCAGACTTGGCCTAATCAGTATTCTCAGGATCCTGAGTTTGGAAAAATATTTGAGCAAGTGAGTAAGCCTTCTTCTTCCAATTTGCGTCCTTTCCAAGATTTCTACATCAAAGAAGGACTTCTTTACAAATTAGACAAGGTTTGTGTTCCTTGTGAGCCTAGAGTGTCACTTCTTAAGGAAGCTCATTCTACACTTTATGGTGGTCACTTTGGGAAGCATAAAACACTTCATCATTTGCAACGATTTTTCTATTGGCCTAAAATGCAAAGGGATGTGTTGAGATTTCTCAAACAGTGTGCAGTTTGTTGTCGCTCAAAACCAGCTAATAGGAAGTTTGGCTTAGGCATGCCTTTGCCCATTCTTTCCCGTCCTTGGGAAAGCATTTCCATGGATTTGTTTAGTGGTTTTCCTATGACAGTGCACCAACATGATTGTGTGTTCATGGTGGTTGACAGATTCAGCAAAATGGCTAAGTTTATTCCATGCCGCAAGACAAGTTCTGCATCAGACTTAGCTCAATTTTTCTTTGACAGCATTTAGCGTTCCTTTGGTCTACCTACCAGCATCATCTCGAATCATGATTCATGCTTTGTGGGTCACTTTTGGCGTTCTTTGTGGAAGATTTTGGGAGTTTCCCTTAACTTTTCTATCGCCTATCATCTGCAGTCCGATGGGCAGACTGAAGTGGTAAACCGTACACTTGTGCAAAGTTTGTGAATCTATCATCACGCTTCACCGAGCAAAGTGGGACTTGAGTCTCACGCTTATTGAACATGCCTATAATAGGGCCCTACATTCTTCTACGGGTCATTCACCCTTTGAAGTTTGTATGGGATTTCAGCCCTTGGCACCTTATGAGTTACCTTTGTCTTTGCCTTCTCCTGTCACTTCACATCTTCGGAAGGAGCAAGACAAGGCACACTCATTTGTTCAACACTTGCACAATCTTCAATCAAAGGTGGTTGAGATTTTGCAAAAGACACGATGACGACGAGAAAAAGGCCATGGATCGACATCGAATTCCTCATTCATTTTATGTTGGTGATAAAGTTTGGTTGCATCTTGACAAGCGACGTTTCACTGATAAGACTCATAGCAAAATCAAACCAATTCGCTATGGGCCTTATACTATTCTTCAGCAGGTGTCCGAGAATGCTTTTCACCTTGATCTTCCTGCACACTTGGGAATTCATGACGTCGTCAATGTAGATCTCTTGAAGTTGTACTTTGACTCTACATTGGAGACTGCACCAGCTATCAGTCATCCTATGGACGTGGTTCCTGAAACTCAGTTACCATTGGAAGCAGATCAGATCTATGACACGAAGACTCGACAGATTCTCCAGGGGTCTACCACCTCATATCTTGTGGCTCGACGAGGACAGCTGCCACATCAGGCTCGTTGGATTTCTTTTCATCAGATGTCCCATGACTTTCCTATTCTTTTGAAAGCATTGGAGTCCAATGCTTCTATTGTGGGGAGGCATGATGAGGATTGATGTTAGATCTTTCATATGACCCCTCTAGTAGTTCCTATCTAGGTTTGCATAGTTTATTTCTAGCAAATTCATATTGTAAGTGAGTCTCCTTCTCACATGCACTTGTGGGCACTAGTTGTCTTCTAGTTGTCATTTAGAGTGTTAGTTAGCAAGTGTGAACTCAAAGTAGGAAGTGTGTACTTCAAGATAGCTAAAATGGATCTTCTAGTTAGCAATATTCATTTCTCTTAACTTAGAAGTTTACGTGCATTTTCCTTTGCACCTTTGTAGCTTTTGGTTAAGCATATTGGATCAAATCCATGATTTCATGGGTTGGTTATGTATTTTGGGCCATTAGTGCCTATATATTGAATTGTAAATAATAGAACACTTAGTTGGATTTTCAATCCTTTTCAAAGATACATTGGAGAAAAGCATATTTCCTAGAATTGTTGTTTGTACGACTACACAAGCTACATGGAAAGCATTGAGTGATGGATTCCAGGATACTAATCAAGTGAAGCAGGTAATGCTTCAAACATTGAAGTGAGATTTTGAAAATATTTGAATGAAAGATGATGAAAAATTCAGTGATTATTGTGTTAGAGTAAAAGAAAATGTAGATAAAATGGTTACACTAGGCGAAGAAATCAAGCCTGAGATAATTGTAACAAAAGTGTTGAGAACACTTACACAGAAATGAAACCATATTGCCATAATAATAGAATAATCCAAAGATCTTTTCCTTTTAACATTCGATGCATTGATCAGGTCGTTAATGTCACATGAATAGAGGTTTCCTGAAACTCCTTCAACCAGCTATGGAGGCGATGATAAGGCCTTCACTTCCAATGAAAATAATGGAAGAGGATGAGGAAGAGGTCAAGGTAGAGGCAAGCAAAGAGGTAGAGGCAGAGGCAACTACAAAGGAGGCAATTCCAATAGAGGAGGCAACCAGAACAGAGGAGGCAACCAGAATAGAGGAGGCAATTCCAATGGAGGAGGCAACTCATACAGAGGAGGCAACCAACAAAGAGGTGAAAATCAGAATCGAGGTGGAAATCAAGGACAAAGTGGCAATCAAGGGTGAGGAAGTGACAAGTCCAAATCAACCTGTTTCAACTATGGCAAGCCAAGTCACTTCTCTCGTGACTGCTGGTCAAAATATTCATAAGCCAAAAATAGTCAATATGGAAATTATGGAGAAGAAGATGATGCTTATAATATTTTTTTGTCATATGGACAATCATATCAGAATCTAAATGACACATGGATTCTAGATATTGGTTGCTCAAACCATATTAGTGGCAAAGAAAATCTATTTGCTACTCTAGATTCCACTTATAAATCCTAAATCAAATTAGGGGATGACAAAGCATTGCAAGTAGAGGGAATTGGAGCCATGGCGGTTCCAACCAAAGAAGTACTAAAGAAAGTGAGTGACATCTATTACACTCCAAATCTCCAACACAATCTACTCAGCATTGGACAAATGATGGAGAACAATTACAAGCTTGTATTTTATGAAGGACAATGTATTATTTGTGATAAAAATAATTGTAATCGTGTCATCACACAGGTCCCCATGACCAAGAACAGGTTATTCCCTCTCAAATTTGGTGAGCTAGGGGGAGCTCAACTTGCAAATGTAGCCATAACAAATCCAAGTGTGCTGTGGCACTTGCGATATGGTCACCTTAATTCTACTCACTTGAAATTGCTAACTTCTCAAGCTATGGTGACAGGACTTCCCAAAATCAATGAACAAAAGGAAGTCTGTGAAGGATGTGCTTTGGGAAAGCACTCCAGGTCGAATTTTCCAAAAGTACAAGTGTGTAGAGATAGCTATCCACCTCATTTAGTACATTCATACATCTGTGGTCCGATGCAAACATAGAGTCTCGAAAACAATTCTTATTTTCTCACTTTCATAGATGACTTCTCTAGGATATGCTGGATTTATTTCTTAAAGGACAAAGATGAAGCATTTGATTGCTTCATAGATTTCAGAAAAAATGTAGAGAATCAAAGTGGAAATTATGTAAAATATCTTCAGACAGATCAAGGAGGTGAATACTCATCAAAATAATTCTTGAACTATTGTAAAGCAAGTGGGATCAAAAGACAATTAACCACTGCCTATACCCCATAAAAAAATGGTGTGGTCGAAAGAAATAACTGCACCATAGTTGAGATGGTGAGATCGATGCTTCAGACAAAGCATCTAACTAATATGTACTGGGATGATGCTGTAAAAACAAGTGTATATATTCTAAATAGAAGTCAAACTTCTAGTTTAGATGGCATCACTCCTTATGAGGGGTGGCACGGAAAGAAACCAAATGTAAAGCACTTCAAAATTTTTGGTTCTTTAGCATATGCCCACATTCTTGATTAGAAAATGATGAAGCTTGATCCCAAAAGTCAAGCTTGTATATTTTTAGGGTATTATGAGTCTACAAAATCATATAGAATCTACAATCCCAAGACTCATAAAATTGTACTCTCTAGGGATGTAATTTTTGATGAAGGGGGAGAATGGGATCATCAAATAATTTTTTTTGATGATGAGTCCTAAGATGTAAATTCATCATAGGTACAGCAGATACATCAGGTGTCTCCAAAGAAAAGCAAAGGCACACCACCCCCTCCAAGACCGAGAAGTTCAAGTACATCAACCACCAGTCCAGGTCCTTCTCCACAGATATCAGTAAGTTCTTCACCGATGGACATTGACTCTCCATCAAGAGGCAGAAGAACTTTACAACATCATCCTTCCTTTCGAGATCCTTGGATCAAAATTTTCAAAGAAGATTCACTAGAAGCCAAGCCAGTGAAATGAATTCAATTCTGCAGCAACTTGAGAATTTGTAATTGTATGGGGATGATAACTCCCAAGAACCTAGAGGAGATGAAGTCAATTATGATTTATTGACTAGTACAAAGATAGAACCAACTATCTATGAGAAGGCATGTACTCAAAATGTATGGCAAGAAGCCATGAAAGAGGAAATAACCTCTATAAAAAATAATGATACATGGGAGCTAGTAAATCTACCCAAAGGTAAAAAAAGTGTTGGATGTAAATGGGTCTACAAGACAAAGTACAATGCTGATGGAAGCATTGAGAGGCATAAGACGAGACTAGTAACAAAAGGTTTTACTCAAAAATATGGCATTGACTATGAGGAAAAATTTTCTCCTATTGCAAGACAAGAGACAATCAGATTCGTTCTTTCCTTAGCAGCCTATAAAGGATGGAATGTTCAACACATGGATGTAAAAAGTGCTTTTTTTGAACAGATACTTGACAAAAGAGGTTTATGTTCAACAACCTCAAGGTTTCCAAGAACAGGGAAAATAAAACCTTTTTTACAAATTTAAGAAAGCACTTTATGGCCTCAAGCAAGAACCAAGATCTTGGTACTCATGCATTGATGGCTATTTCAGTGAGTATGGATTCACAAGAAGCAAAAGTGAACCAACTCTATACTACCTAAAGCATGGAGTAGACATTCTCATAGTTTTTTTGTATGTGGATGACCTAAAATTTATGGGTAGTAACAATAAAATGAATATGGAGTTCAAAAACTCCATGATGAAGTAGTTCGAGATGAAAGATCTTGGTTTGATGCGATACTTCCTAGGCATGTAAGTTCATCAATCAAATATAGGGATCTTCATATGTCAACACAAGTATGCTTGAGACACGATCAAGAAATTTGCCATGGAGCAATGCAAATCAATTGCAACTCCAATTGGACATGGGATCCAATTGAGCAAGGATGATGGAGCATCAAAGGTTGACATGACCACTTACAGGAGCATGGTTGGGAGTCTGATGTTTCTCACCAACACAAGGCCCGATATTCAATATGCTGTTTCTCTAGTTTCAAGGTTTATGGCTAGTCCTTCTGAGCTGCATCTACAAGCAACTAAAAGAATATTGATATATGTAAAAGGTACATTGGATTTTGGAATCCATTACCAACAATGTAAGTCTATAAAATTAGTTGGCTTCAGTGATGCGTGATTGGGGCAGCAATATAGATGACAAGAAATCTACATCAGGAATTTTTTTTAGTCTAGGATCAGGACTAATTACATGGAGTTCCAAGAAACAAACTGTTGTAGCATTGCTATCGACTAAGGCTGAGTATATAGCCATCACACATGCTAGTAATCAAGCCCTATAGTTGAGAAAAGTTATTGAAGAGATTGGAGAAAGTCAAAGTGGTCCAACTCGACTGTATTGTGATAACATAAGTGCCATTCAGTTGGCATATAATCCAATCCACCATAGCAGATCAAAAAAATTTGATATGAAGTATCACTTCATCCAAGACATGGTAGAGCACCATATTGTTGAGCTTAAACATTGCAGCACTTTGGATAATATTGCAGACATCTTCACCAAAGGCATGGCTAGAGTTTAATAGATAAAGCTAAGAGATTGTATAGTCAGTCCTATCAACTTTAAGGGGAAGAATGTTGGAATTTAACCTTTGGGTTTACCTTCACCTTCTACATTGGTTGGACGTAGATAGTTAAGGTGGACGACAGACAACTAGGGTGGACGACGCCGACAAAGGAGTCATAGAGTTTAATTAAAATGTCCCTTTCCTCCCTATTTTCTCTCTTCCCTAATATATCTCCTTAATATTCTCCAACTATATCCTAGGCATTGTATATAGTTTGTAATCTGATTTTTCAAGTTAATGTGATTTTCATTTCATATAGTCTGCATTGAAAACGTAGATGCATGCCCCAAAATAATTGATTGCATGTAATTTGAAAAAATTAGCTCATGCAAGGCGTTCAAAGTCAACACAAAATTATGCACAACACTAACAACCAGTTTCGGTTGCTAGTTATTTTTATTATTTTTATTTATGATTTTTTATGATCATCTTAGGTCAAGATGATCATGAGCTTGAGATCATGTCAAGTCGAGATGTTTATGATTCCCATTAAGAAAAGTTTTTGTTGGTGGTAGAAATCACTAAATTGATCTTAAGGTTACCCAAGGTGGACTATGGGAGGTAGGAAGGAGACCTTTTGGGGAGTCTCTTTAAGATGTCGCATGTTAGGTGTCTACAGATGCCCATTTTTCAGATTTTTTGTATGCAAGCACAATGCAAAGCAAAAATAGTTGATATAAAATGGTTGCACTGATTACTAATGTTGTCAATTGAAAATTCAACGTGAGATACCCCAAGCATGGAAAGGGTGCATGCCATTGAATCGTTACTTCTAACACATGGATGCACTTAATTTTGGTACACCTTTCGGCCATGTAGATAGAATATTAGTCTACAAGCTTTAGGATAGATAGAATCTTCATCTACAACTTTTTTAGGCTTTGGTTATACCAAGTGTTTGTTTGATTGAGATTTTTGCTTTTTCCCTAGAAAAGAGGGAGGTGTATGATAGTTTTTGGCAATGATTCTTGGATGAACATGATTTGCACTTTTGAGTGTTTGATTATTGACTTGATTTTGAAACATTAATTTTGAATTTATTGACTACCCCTCAAGTGACGAGTTGAAATACGAGATGTAAAATAATGATAGTGATGAGTCCCTTGAACAAAATGATGTCATTAACTTGGATGCCCTAGGAAACTATGGAATTTTAAGATTTTCTTGACCCTGGATGGTGGTAGTTGAAATGTTTTTTTTTGGAAAAATTGTGATCATCCTAGATGATCATGTTGCGTCATGTGATTGTCTCAGACAACCACATCTATGTAGGGCTATAAATAGTAAATTTCATGATTATAGGGTCATTTTCACCATTCAAGATGAGAAACAAGTGAGACGGGGAGGAGGGGAGTGATTTTATGAAGTGAAGCATTGCCCAAAATATGAATTACCGATATGACATACCCATTAGGCACCTCAACGAGTGGGGGAGCTGGTGCTAGATGAGTACGAACAAAAATCAATATTTTTTCATTATTAATAAAATGAACCTACATTAAAATTAAAAAGTAATGAATGGGTGGGGTGGGTAGCTTAGGTGAATGAAAAAAATGGTAGATAGTTTCTATTACTTTTCACTTTTCCTCTCTCTCTCTCTCTCCTATTTTTCTTGTGATGATTTTGTTTTTTTTATTGTTTTTTGGTTTTATT
Source organism: Wollemia nobilis (assembly GCA_028583015.1). Classification (NCBI taxonomy): domain Eukaryota; kingdom Viridiplantae; phylum Streptophyta; class Pinopsida; order Araucariales; family Araucariaceae; genus Wollemia; species Wollemia nobilis. The sequence goes on along the minus strand of JAQPPZ010000839.1, from coordinate 2,586,247 downwards.
GTTTTTTAATGCTTGTTTTCATGTGTTCTTGTGACCATCTCGGGTTGATATGGTTCCATTGTGTGATTGTCTCACACAATACTTCCATATTTGGGGACCGTCTTGACTCAACACGATCGCATGTTGTGATTGTCTCGAGTAGATATGGTTGTGGAAGGGGATCATCTCGGCCTGAGATGGTTGTGCTTAGGACTAATTTGATTTGATGATATTATTTTTACTAAGTTTTTACCCTTGTAGTAACTTTTTAGAGCTTGGTATCAATTCACAAACACCATCAAGGAGGCTCGTGCTATGTTACTAAACAATGATGATGTCTAGATGTGGTTGAAGGACTTGGTCCTTCTACACATAGTTCATTTGGAGTTCATCCATGTTGATCAGATCTATATGATGGCCTTGATAGATAGATAGAACCCATAGATGAACACATTTGATATGTCGATCAGGGAGATCATCGTGACACTAGAGGATATCTACTGGATCCTACAAATCTTGATTGAGGGATAACCCATTGTTATTACTATGACCACTCAAATAAAGGTGATTCTATGATGATTTTATGGAGATCAGTGGATACGTGTGGACTACAACTTGGATAACAATAGGGTGAGAGTCAGCATTGGGTACACCACTAGGTTGCTAACAATGAGACACATAATGCTTATGCCACTGATATCTAACTTCATCCTACCAAACTCTTTCAGCGTGAGTTTCCCTTGGAACCTATTGGATCTTGTTCAAGATTTAGTAGAGTAGCCAAGGATCATGGCATGCAGTAGTACATTGTTGGGATAGCTCTACCAGGAGATTTATGAGATCTATCAAAGATTTCAATTGGGCTTGGGATGTAGCTTCCTCCTACAGATGTGATGATGGGAGCACTTCAATGTTGACATACTGATTGGACTATTGTATGCCACACACTAAGACATGGTTGGTCAGGAGATTCCTCATGCTATACGGTGGATACATGAGTATGAGTGAGGCAAGAGCTACCCATTTTAGGATATTATTGAGCACTATGTAGAGTCATGGGCTGTATTGTAGCCATGGTAGATGACATTGGGGCCTTGGAGGGGAGATCCAAACTAGGATGAGGAGGGGGAACACTTGAGGTGAGTGCAATGTAGTAGATGGTTGACTGGACACCATGGGATAAAGCACAAATACTTTTAGTACTCAGGATTGACCCATCATCTTGGGATGATACTGGATGTTCATGATGACCCAATTATGTATAGGTAGATGACTAGTAGGACATAACTAGCATGACCTCGACCTGTTCCTATGGGTGATTATTTAGATACACCTTTGATAGATGTTGATGTAGAGGATCCAGGTACTACTACCAAGTATAATGCTTAGCTTGTAGACTAATTTTTTCAAGGATGGGTAGTGATTGGAGAGGTAGAAGTTGATGGAGTTGAGGTGGGTTCTCCACAGTGATGAGTACATCATTGCATGGATAGAGATGTGGGGACATCATCATCACAAGGAGCTAGTGGGGGTTAACATAATCCTATTAGGAGTGATGGGGGATACTGATAGGAAAAAATAGTAGGGTTGGTTAGAGGAGAGGGATACTCTACACGCTTAGGTGTAGAGCTTACAATATGAGATGGCTAGACTAACAATAGAATGAGATACTCTACTGATTGAGTGTGATTCTCTATGAGCTACAAGGTCTTAGAGATCGATAGGCATCCATGAGTCATCTCCCTTGATGATCCATATTGAACAAGAGAGGGACTATGTATGTCCATTGGAGAACACTTTGTTGCTTAATGATATTGCCATCCCCATGCGCCCATCTACTTCTTAGTCATCATGAATTTGGTAGAGTGGGGCATTAGGAAGGTCATCAGTGGTGCCATATGTTTGTTGTGGCCATTGCACAACCTACCCTAAAATTAGGGACCCATCAGGTAGGAAGGAGACCTTTTCGGGAGTCTCTTTAAGATGTCGCATTTTAGGTGTCTATAGATGCCCCATTTTTAGATGCTTTGTTTGCAAGGACAATGCAAAGCAAAAATAGATGATCTAAAATGGTTGCACCGATTTCTAATTATGTCAATTAAAAAGTCAACGTGAGATACCCCAAGAATGGAAAGGGTGCACACCATTGAATCATTACTTCCAACACATGGATGCACTTCATTTTGGCACACCTTTCGAGCATGTAGATAGAATATTAGTCTACAAGCTTTAGGATAGATATAATATCCATCTATAACTTTTTTAGGCTTTGGGTATACCAAGTGTTTGTTTGATTGAGATTTTTGCTTTTGCCCCAATAAAGAGGGAGGTGTATGATAGTTTTTGGCAATGATTCTTGGATGAACATGATTTACACTTTTGAGTGTTTGATTATTGACTTGATTTTGAAACATTAATTTTGAATTTATTGACTACCCCTCAAGTGACGAGTCAAAATACGAGATGTAAAATAATGATAGTGATGAGTCACTTGACCAAAATGATGTCATTAACTTGGGTGCCCTAGGAAACTATGGAATTTTAAGATTTTCTTGACCCAGGATGGTGGTAGTTGAAATATTTTTTTGGAAAAATTGCGACCATCCTAGATGATTGTGTTGCGTCATGTGACTGTCTCAGACAACCACATCTATGTAGGGCTATAAATAGTAAATTTCATGATTATAGGGTCATTTTCATCATTCACTATGAGAAATGATTGATACGGGGAGGAGGGGAGTGATTTTATGAAGTGAAGCATTGCCCAAAATCTGAATTACCGATATGACATACCCATTAGGCACCTCAACGAGTGGGGAAGCTGGTGCTAGATGAGTACGGACAAAAATCCCTATTTTTTCATTATTAATAAAATGAACCTACATTAAAATTAAACAGTAATGAATGGGTGAGATGGGTAGCTTAGGTGAATGAAAAAAATGGGTAGATAGTTTCTATTACTTTTGAATTTTCCTCTCTCTCTCTCTCTCTCTCCTATTTTGCTTGTGATGATTTTATTTTTTTATTGTTTTTTAGTTTTGTTGTTTTTTTATGCTTGTTTTTATGTGTTTTTGTGACCATATCAGGTTGATATGGTTCCATTGTGTGATTTTCTCACCCGATACTTCCATATTTGGGGACCGTATTTACTCAAGATGATCTCATGTTGTGATTTTCTCGGGTAGAGACGGTTGCAGAAGGGGATCATCTCGGTCTAATATGGTCGTGCTTAGGACTGATTTGATTTGATGATATTCTTTTTATTATGTTTTAACCCTTGTAGTAACTTTTTAGAGCTTGGTATCACTTCAAAAACACCTTCAAGGAGGCTCGTGCTATGTTACTAAACAATGATGATGACTAGATGTGGCTCAAGGACTTGGGCCTTCTACACACAGTTCATTTGGAGTTCATCCATGTTGATCAGGTTTATCTGATGGCCTTGATAGAGAGATGGAACCCATAGATGAAAACCTTTGATATGTCGATTAGGGAGATCATCATGACACTAGAGGATATCTACTGGATCCTACAAATATTGATTTAGGGATAACCCATTGTTACTACTATGACTTCAAATAGAGGTGATTATATGACGAATGTATGGGGAGCAGTGAAGACGTGTGGACTACGACTTGAATAACAGCGGGGTGAGAGTCAGCATTGGCTACACCACTAGGTTGCTAACAACGAGACACATAATGCTTATGCCACTGATATCTAACTTCATCCTATCAAACTATTTCAGTGTGAGATTCCCTTAGAACCTATTGGATCTTGTTCAAGATTTAGTAGAGTAGCCAAGGATCATGGTATGGGGTACTACATTATTGGGATAGCTCTACTGGGAGCTTTATGAGATCCATCAAAGATGTCAATTGGGCTTGGTATGTAGCTTCCTCCTACATAAATGGTGATGGGAGCACTTCAATGTTGACATACCGATTGGACTACTTTAGGCCACACACTAAGACATGGTTGATCAGGAGATTCCTCATGTTATACAGTGGATACATGAGTATGAGTGAGGCAAGAGCTACCTCTTTTAGGATATTATTGAGCATTGTGTAGAGTCATGAGCTGTATTGTAGCTAGGATAGATGACATGGGGGCCTTGGAGAGGAGATAAAACCTAGGATGAGGAGGGGGAGCACTTGAGGTGAGTGCAATGTAGTAGATGGTTGATTGGCCACCATGGGAAAAATCACAAGGCTTTTTAGTACTCAGGATTGACCCATCATGTTGGGATGATACTGGATGTTCCTGATGACCCAATTGTGTATAGGCAGAGGACTAGCAAGACATAACTAGCATGGCCTCGGCCTGTTCCTATGGGTGATGATTTAGATACACCTTTGATAGATGTTGATGTAGAGGATCCAGGTACCACTACCAAGTATAAGGCTTAGCTTGTAGACCAATGTTTTCAAGGAGGGGTAGTGATTGGAGAGGTAGGGGCTGGTGGAGTTGAGGTGGGTTCACCATAGTGATGAGTACATCATCACATGGATAGAGATGTGGGGACATCATCATCACAAGGATCTAATGGGGGTTAAGATAATCCTATTAGGAGTGATGGGGGTGATAGTGCATATGAGGATGATCCATAGGAGTAGGTCTATATTATCCAAGGTCATATATTCGATAGGAACATAGCCCACTGGATTGAATCAATAAAACATTATGTGAATAAAGTTTAAAAAAAAAAAAAAACAAAAAATAATATATATATATATATATAATATAATATGATACAATATAATAAGCTTTAACCAAGGTTAATAAAAGTAAAATATGGGCTTTTTGATTATGGTATTCTTTTTATTATGCCTATATCATATAACTCTATGCTTCATGTAACTTTGTAGCAAGGGTGTTCTTATGTTCTATTGTATTTGTGATGTCCAGGGGGATGGACATACATGAAATCCAATGAATAACGAGGTGACTTGGATGACCACCGATGCGAGAGGACAACGATCAAAGCAGAGGTGGACATGTTCACACCGATGACGTGATTCACCCAGCAGACATGAGGACATCATAGCCGATGATGTGGTGATGATTATGTGATGAAGATTCAAACAATGTGGGACACGGCTCGCGTTGACATGGATAGCATGATAGAGATAACACATGGACTTGCTGATTGGGATAGAAGAGCATGGCAAACACAGATGAGATTGGACATCATTTTGCAGTGCACATCCATTGATTGATATGTAATGAAAGCAAATAGCAATGTTATATTCCTCGAAATCATTTAGAAAATTTATACAAAAAAGGAGTTTGGTGTGGTGCCAAATGTGTGGATTATGCCATCGGACATGGCCAAAGATATGGTAGGTGTGGTATATCAGGTACTCCAAGATTTTTGTCAAAGGGCATCAGTTATCAGTGTGGATCATGGAGGTGCTCAATGAGGCCCGTAGGACTCCTTTTATTTTTGGATGATGTTGGCCCTAGTTGGTATAGTGTGTCATGAATGTGCTTTATTTTTGGATGATGTTGGCCCTAGTTGGTATAGTGTGTCATGAATGTGCTTTCATGATGTTGTAATTAATATTAAAAAGAGGGACAGCGTGGAGTCCATCGTGACATGGCTATATACTTCATGAAAACACTTATTAGGTCTCACCATAGGACGGGACGTTGGTCTGTGTCCACAAGGCACTTTGCCATAAAATAATAATGCTTTATGGTGATAAAAAGGAATATTGTTGTGAGGGAAATGTCAACTCATAAAAGGGAAAAGAGAAACGTTACAAATTAAAATGAAAGAATATGTTACAAGCGCATTAAGCTGGCTAAGAGTAAACTGGAAAAAGGACGTTTTGAAACCATTGGAAGCCAAACAAAAAGTATTTGGAAATGGAATGAAGAGGAAAGGATCAGGAGGAAAATCTTAAAGAGTTGGAAATATGTTGTAACAAGACTAAATTTTTTTTGTTAATACAAATATTTCATAAATTTGTATTTTATTAGCAAGATTGGAGGAGATTCCATTTTTGCATGTTTGGATCAATGATATATTTTTCTCTTTGTAGGTTTATAGTAATGTTTTATTCATTTAAATGGTAGCCTTATTTAATGTTTAAAACCTGGAATTTATCTTTTTTCCTTAGAAGCTTGCACCTGGGTTATTGCGAGTTGCGCAAATGCAGGTTCGGGTAAACCTTGTTACATGCAAAAATTTATCACATCTCCATTTTGTAGGATAGGGTAACATTAGACTGAAAATACTTTGTGTGCTTTATATTTTCAGCATTCTGGTTCATTTCCAGATTTTATTTTTATTTTTGTAACCCTTCTCTTTTGCAAATTTTTTAAAATTTTGGTGATTAAAATTAAAAATAAAAATAAAATGTCAAAAATATATGCATTGGTGTGAAGAATGAGCTTCAATGTTTCATTCGAAACAATTTCGATCTGATTCTGAAGCCATTTCAAAATTATAAAAATTATTTAAAGTTTTTGTTTTATAAGGGTTTTATAATTTCATAATTTTATATTATTTCATATTTTGAAGGTAAATCATATTTTTAAGCTTTGCATTTGCATTCACAAATGATAAATGACTTTCCTTTATGAAAATTGCAACATTAAAGGGGGGTAATTTATATGGCATTCCATAGGCCATTGTTTTTAGAGCAATAAATTGGCTTCTCTTTATGAAAATTTTGATTTCACTAAAGAGAGGTAATTTATATATTATATCAAAGATTATTGTTTTTAAAGTAGTAAATTATTTCTTCTTTATGAAAATTACGATTTCATTAAAGAGGGGTAATTTACAATGACATTTTAAGGCCATTACATTTTATAATTAGTCATGCATATTTATTTCTCTTTAAATCATCAAGCAATAATTAGAGGAATTCAATCACATTTACAGTCACTTTCTTTAAGTTTCATGAACAATCATTAGTATAGCATAATAAAATAAACCAACACAGACCCCTTGTTAACAATTACTTGCAAATCACTAAGGTATTCCTAGCACTTATTTAACACATCTTCACAAAGATTACTAATACACATGTGCAATGCTTATATAGCGGAACCTTGGAGAAGTTGTTTTTGTTTTAACTTCTTTGCAAGAGAGGGTTTTGTGATCAAAATCCTAAGTGTGAGTGTGGTTTTTCAATTGGGAAAAATTATCACTCAACATTTTTCTATAATTTTTAGTATCAAGTACATCCTAGAGGTCAGGAGCCAATGAATGTAGGTAGACTCATAGAGATGAGGTCGAGGGCAGTGGCATAGGGCTAACTTGAGCACATATTGATTGTATTAGCTTCTTATTTTTGGATGTGAGGTTTGAGGACCCACCATATTGTAGTTTACGAGTATTTTATATCTCTGATGTACTATTTTATGATATAGATGACATATCTTTTATTGATGCCTATCATGTGTTCATTGTGTATGTATGTATGTGTAATTGTAGATGCATGGATGTATGATAGATGCTTATAGATGTATGCCTAGATGATGTATTTATGTTAAATGAATGGATGTTTTTGATATTATGATGCATAGAACTAGGTATGCTTATGATGTACTAATGATACATGATAATGTAATTAATGCAAATTATGAATGTATGCTTAACTTAATGAAACATAGTGGATGATTTTATGATGTAATAACACACTAAGTATATGAACTATAAAAATGTTCTTTTGCAAATTTAAGTTTTTTTAATGCATAAAATACCCATAGGTGGAGAATATTAAGGGGTTTAGTTCCTCAACACCTTCAAGATAAGCTAAACTATAAGTTTTCGAACCCACATTCTATGTGATGATAAATGGCCCTAGTCGGTTTATCACAAATTTATCTCACAAATGGGGTAGCAAGTTAGAATTTTTTTGGTTCTCTTTTAACACTAGATTATCGACTTGAAAGTCTCTAGGATGTACTTTTATATCATAGGCTATATTAAAATGATCTTGATAAATGTGAAGATGCTCAAGAGTATTAATGTGTTGTACATCAATAAGGATGAGTTGATATAAGCGAGCCTATTGTGCAATGTTATCATCGATGAACTCCTGTAAGGAGATGCACTATGAAGGATTTCAAGCTCCAAGGGTATGATGGTCTCATAACCATATACTAGTGAAAATGGATTTTCCCCAATCGATGTTCTAATGCTCGTTCTATAAGACCAAAGTACTAGAGGTAATTGAAAGTTCCAGTCCTTGTGATTATTGTTTACTATTTTCTTAAGAATGGCAATGGTTGTTTTGTTTGATGCCTCGACCTGCCCATTAGCCGATAGTAGGGCATATAAAAGTTGTATTGTATATGATACTTATTGCACAAAGCTCTAACATACTTATTTTTAAATAGTGGCCCATTATCCAAAATAATCCTGGATGAAATACCAAAATGACATATGATGTTATGAAGTATAAACTCAGTGATGTGTGCACCTATAATAGTGGTAAGGGAAATAGCTTAAACCCACTTTGTGAAGAGTTATGTGGCCATTAGAATAAATGTGTGATGACTCAAATATGAGGGCAATATTTTACCAATTAAATCAAATCCCTATTGTAAAAAAACCCACAATGAATGTATTGATTGTAAATCCTATGAAGGTATGTGTGATAGATTGGCATGATGTTAGCACTTAATACGTCTTATGAAATAAATGCAATAATATTACTCCATGTTAGGCCAATAATACTCCATTCAAAGGATGCACTTGGTGATAGCCATACCACTGAAATGGCCATCACAATTACCATAATGAGCTTGAGAAATGACTCAAGTAGACTCTTGGGGCTCTAAGCAATGAAGGAGAAGACCATTATAGATTCAATGATAAAGTATGTCTCCTAGTAAGACATATTTTATCACCTTTTTCTTAAATGTATATTTGGCAGCATGCAACAATCCATATGGAAGATTCCCAAGCTTTAGGAAATCTCTATGTTGCAAGAACTAGTCTTGATATGGCTTAGTTTGGACTAGATGAACAACTTGCTCCTCTCTAGAAGAATCTCACACAAATACAAATTGAGAGAAAACCTTAAGAAAAATGGTTGTGCCATTATCAAAAGGCATCTACAAGACTAGGGACCCCTAGGAAGCAAGTTTAAAAAGGTCTTGAATTTGAGAGAACCAATCTTGGTATGGTTTAATCTATACCATGTGGATGTTTTGCTCTTCTCTAGAAATATATTTCGAAAGTGCAAATTGAGAGAGCACTTTGACATGAATGGTGGTGATATTATATGAAGGATTCTAAAAAATTAGGGATCCTAGGGAAGCCATTGTATCTACAAAATGGTTGGAGGAATGAGGAACAACCTCAATTTCATACCAATAAAATTTAGCAAGTAGTTTATCCACAAGGGCCTTGTAAGATTTCAATACTGGTCACTTGCATTGATAAATATCTTTGACTTGGTTAATGATAAGCAAGGAATTATCAAAGATGTTAAGATTCTTGATATTTATGGTGAGGGTTGTTTGAAGACCCAAAAGGCGGGCTTCATATTTAGTATTTTTGTTGATGCATGGAAATTCAAGTTTGAATGAAAGGAGAATAGGAGCCCCTTACGGTGTGAAAAACATAATTCTTACACCATGCCCTTGCTAACACTTACAACCATTGAAGAACAATGTTAGATCAACTTTATTTTTTGGTTCATCTGGTTCTCCTGAGTCTGATAATGCAAATACTACATCATCAGGTAACTTTATTGTAAGAGGTGTATCATCAAGAAGAGGTATCTTTTCTAATTGATCAGTAATGACCTACCCTTTGATATATTTTTGACTTATGAATTCTATGTTGAACTTCATAAAAAACATGATCCACTTCACGATATGATTTTTATGATATGTGTGACTCATCATATACCACAAGGGGTTTTGTTTAGATATAACATACGTTGCTTGGTTGATCATGTAATGATGAAGTTTCTTGGTGGTAAATACCACCACTAAGTAGATCTTCTCAACATAAGCATATTTGATTTTGTAGTTGACCAAGGTGCAACTAATGTAATAAATGAAAAACTCCTTATTTTCCTTATTCTTTTGAGCTAACATGGTCTCTAAGGTAAATTTAATGACTGAAATGTATAGTAAAAATGGAACACCTTATCAAGGAGGTGCTAATACTAATGGAGATTCCAAGTATTGTTTTATATCCTTGTGACATTATTAATTCCAATCAAAGATGGCCCCATTTTGTAGAATATGATTTAGTGGTCAACACTTATCCAAAATTTGTGCTATGAAGCATCAAATGACTTGAATCTTCCCTTGTAAGCTATAGAGCTACTTAAGGTTGGTTGGGGGAGGCATGCCCATGATTACCTTGAATTTTTTTAGATATACTTTAATTCCACATTTAGATATGATGAAGCCTAAAAGTTTTTCAAATGTTACTCTGAAAACACACTTTTTAGGATTTAATCAAACATTATGCTCTAAGATGCGATTAAAGAGCTTACATAACACATCGAGATGCTTATGATGCAATAAATATTTAGCCAATAAATCATCAATATAGTCTTTGATAATCTTGTGCATGTAGTCATGAAATATGTATGTCATAGATTACTGATAAGTAGCACCAACATTTTTTAATCCAAAAGGCATGACTTTGTAGTAGAAATTCCTCCATGGTATGGTAAAGGTCATTTTGGGTTGATCCTCAAGATTAACATGAATTTTATTATAGCTTGAGAAACCATCCATAAGGGAAATCATTTCATGACCTATTATGGCATCTACAAGTGCATAGATGTTAGGGAGAAAAATTTATCCTTAGGACTCACTTTGTTAAGATCTTAAAAATTAGTGCATATGTGAATCCCCCCATTTGGTTTCTTGATAGGCACCATGTTGGACACCCATTTAGTATAATCAATGGGTTGTATTTATCCTACATCCAACAATATTTGTAACTCATATTTGACCATTAGTGCTATTGTTGGATATATATCTTGAAGCTTCAACTTGATCGGCTTGACTGTTGGGTTGAGTGTTAAGTCATGGATAACTAAATTCGGGTTAAGACCTAACATATATTTGTATTACCAAGCAAAAGCTCTCTTATATTCTATTAGGAAAGCAGTGAAATCACCACATTTTGTAGTTGAGATGCTTTATCCCAATTTGATGATCTAAGGATTTTTAGGATCAGTGTTGATATCAACATCAATTTTTTCTTCAATTGAAATATGGGATCCCTCCTATTATTGATGAGGAATAGGGATCAAGTGAATGTCATCAGCTGGATTAGAAGAATCAAATGTATCATTAGGCTCTATCTCAGATTGAAAAACATATTTGAATGAACATGAGGAAAAATGAAATGGTTGTAACATGTCATCATAGGGAAAGAACTTGGATGGTGATGGTATAAATGTAACACAATCAAAATCAACGACCTCAAAATTGATGAGCAAATATTAGGAAGGGTTGCCTAGATAATGGAGTGGTGTGGTGAGGTCAATGGATATCATATTTATGGATGGTGGATAAACTCCATGCTCATGTGATAATAGGTGGCTGATGATTGGTAGTCTCAAATGCATAGGAGGTGGCTAGGGTGGAATTGGGATGATCGAATGGGTACAAGGTGCAACAAGGATGATTGGATTCTCTAGAAAGAGCAATTATGATCAAATGGACTGATGCATAGGGAAGATATGAAGATAAAACTCATCTACTCTTATGAGTGAGAAAATGGGAGAGGATTCCTCCTCCAAAATATTTGAAATCATGGATAGAGCATCAATGAAATTGAATTCATACTCCTCATATGAAAAACTAGTGAAATTGTCTTCATACTCATCATATGATAAAATGAAATCATTTTTATACTCATCATATAATGAATTAGGATGATCCATTGATAGCATAGTGATTTATAAATGATATCTAAGTAAATGAATATATCTAGGATCAACATACTCATTAACATAAATATCCTCCCCAGAGCCTAGGGTAAGGCATTGAAGAGATTTTGCAAGTATCTCATCAAGCATATGTATAAAGTATCCTAATCCAAATTTATATGTAGGCAACTGATATCATGGCTCTAAAGGGATCTAGATGTGTTGTTCATACTAACCTAGGTTATTCCCATACTAGTGGTAATGATAAAAGTACTATAAATAAAAGGATAGGTTTGACATATATTCAATATTTTCTTGAAATGGTTCATCCTCTTCTTGTAGTATGAGAGGTTTGTCGGTGGACACATCAATACCCCCATAAACAAAGTTTTTTTGGTTTGGGGAAATCCCAAGGAGAAAAAGGATGCCAATAGGTAAAAATATGCTATTAGGTTGACCCAAGTCTTTAACTAACTTGACAAGAGGGGTAAGTGTGACATTTTGTACTAGATACTCATCAAGTCCCATGTTGATAATGTGGATAGTGATTTTTGGAGGCGTGGATTATGATGATGGCAATGTAGGTTGCGATGGAGGATCTATGATGGATTGTGGTTCTTCTCATATAGGGGAGGTATTTATGGATGTGGTGGTGATTTTTGAGATTGAAGATGCAGGAGGAGGCCTGGGTAATTACAATGGGGATGCAATGGATGGTGGTTCTTCTCCTATAAGGGAGTTGTTGATATATGTAGCAGTGATTATTGAGATTAAAGGTATAGGAGGAGGTTATGTGATTGTAATGGGGATGTGATGGATGCTGGTGTTGTGTCTATAGGTGATGTCATAGGTGCCTTCGATGGGTTCCAAGTTGGGTGATCTGATTTAATGGATAGAAAATGATCTTCTAAGGAAACTGATTATGAAGGTTTGTATGAGGGTGGTGGTAATGAATTGGTGGATGGTTGGGGTGGTAAATTTAGAGGTTGAATGGGATCATTGGGTCAAATATTTAGATGGATGGAAGGCAAGGTGTAATCTTGTGGATGTTGGACCACATTGTAAAATTTGAAGGGCTTTGAGTCTGCAGGGATGTAATGAAATTGGTCTCTATGTATATAGTTGATGCACTAATGCAATATTAAAGGCACACATTTCATGTATTGAATTCAAGGCCTACCAAGTAACAAGTTTTATTGCATAGAACCCTCCAAGATATGGCACAATGTATGAATAGTATTTAGTCCAACTTGAATAGGAAGGATGACTATGTCAATGGTAGAACACAATGCATCATTGAAGGCACAAAGGGTGAAAGTAGAAGATATAATGTGTGATGGTAATAGATTGAGATGTTTTAGGATCATGGTGGTGTTGATGTTGATTGAGGATCTCGTATCTATCAAAACATATTTTTAAGGGATCCTGTTGACACTAGTAATGATGTGTAGTGGTGGATTGACTATTTCAGTGGGTATGGTCTTGATTTTATGATCATGGAATATTATGACAGGATCTTTAAAAGTTTGAACATGTCCCATAAAGTTGATAAAATAATTGGGATCTTGGGGTTGTAGTTCAATTGATTTCAAAATATACATCAAATCTTTCCAATGTGGGATTGATTGTTCTATAAGCTCATATATGGAGATTTTTGTCGATATCATTTTAATACTTTGAGTAAGTCTACTTTGTCATGTAAGAATTGAGCAAGGTGAAGTAGGTATGATTGGTGTTGGTTGCAGTGGTGCTTGTGATGTTGAAGGTATATTATAAGGGCCCACAATTTGTGTGGGTTGCATTGGATACCTTTAGTTCCTTATCACTATGTTAATCATCCCCACAAAACCTTGGTTAGGTATGGTAATGTGGACTTGATTTATCAATTTTGGTTGCTCAGATAAAATAGTAGGTGCTATGTTCGGTCCACATTGAGGTAGAGGGTCTTGATAAACCCCCATGTTTTGATTATTTATGGAAAAAGGATTATCAATTTGAATTTCGTACCTTTCAATCATGTCCTACACTAGATTCGTGAAGTTGTAACATGATTGAAGAATCATTAAATTTCTATCTATGGTAGATGCAGTATTGATCCTCACTTAAATTCTTAGATTTAGAATGATTTAGGTCTAGAGGGTTAATCTTAGAGATAGTGATTTCTTGCACCCTACATAATCGATGAAACATTATTACTAAGGGTTCTGGTAACAGTGTGTATTGGCATGGTGGATGACTAAATTAAGTAGACTATTGGTTTTTTAAGGTTGCTGGGCTAGTTGAGTGTGATATTACATAGGTGGTGGTTGGGCCTAATAATTTGGTAGTTGAGGTGGGTTTTTATTTGAGGGTCTAGGGACACTCAAAACAACTTGATTCATTGGAGCCACCTATTTTTGGGTTTTATTTTGGCCCCCTTTAGAATTTTTTCTAAGACATTATATCTTTTATATATTAATATCTCCTTCTTGGACCTTAATGTCATCAATTAGTTTGGCCTAGGCTAGGGCTTCCTTGAAATTCCTATGTTGTTGAAGTTGCAATAAGAGTGATATTTGTTTCAAGAAACTTCTAGTGAACAAACGAGTTAGCTCCATTATAGGTAGGGTGAAGGGAAATTTTTTAATAACCACTCTCTATATGTTGTTTTATTATAAATATTTTCAACATTAAGGGATCATTGTATTGAATATGAAAGCACATATTCATGAAGCTAGTCACATGCTCTTGTGCATCTTCATCACCTTTGAATTTTTCTAGTTTAGGAATTTTAAAGTGTTCTAGGTATGGTGGTGATGGTACTAATGGATGGAGGGGTTGATTTCTAAGCTACATTTGTGTGGGTTTTTGGTAAATCAAGCTTTGAGCTTATTTTTCTAATGAATTTATTTGGTTAGTTAGTAATTTGTATATCTCTAATGAGGTTATATAATATTCCCACCTTCATCCTTGATTAGGTGGAGGTGGTGGGATTTGATGTTGATATGGTGGGTGATAAGTGTGATCAATAGGTGCTTCACTATAGTTCAATTCAAGATAATTCTGAACTTGTTTATGCTATTCTTGTTGGGTTTCTTCATATAGATCATATTCATGTTAATTGGTATTGTTGAGGTTCTTGATGTTGAATTGGTGGTGGTCTATGACGTCGAATATGATTTTAGCATGGATGAGATGGAAGATTTTGATTTATACATGATGGAATATTATGATGTTGAGTTTGGAATTCCAAATTATGTTGAATTTATTACCTTTTATGCATAGGCATTGGCAATATTTGGTGCATCATCCTTTGCAACTATTGTCGGTATTTAGGGTTTGATCTAGGAGCTTGATGATACCTATTCACCTAATTCATTGTGTGAGCATGTATATTGGTAATGCAAACAGGTGTGGATTGCACTTCAGCCTTGGAAAGATAAATGACTTGCTTCCCATGGTCATGAGAGGTGGTATTAAATGATACTAATATTGCAGGATGGATTTTGTGTAATCAAGAGGTGCTAAAGCACACCATAATTGACCATAATATCTATCATAAGTTGTAGGGGGAGGTTTATGACCACCATACCTAGACCCACGAGTTGAAATGACAAACATAAGAGTTGATGTGGTGGTTTTGTTATGACCCTAAGCAGATTACATGTTTAGATAATCATATTTATGGCTCATCCATGGGTGATCAACTAGGGTAGCTTGAACATACCTGTATTATTGTGGTGTACTCCTAATATTTATCTTCGAGGGTTGTAGGCCAAGTCGAGATGCGAATGCATGGCAGGGACTTCCTAGATGTTTTTCCTTGAAGGTAGTTGTCCCTATACATAACACATGAGGTTTCTTGATTTGGATAATCTATATCCTGATCGTAGTCAAGACTTGTATGTTGATATTTAGTAGCAATGCCCAATAAGCCAGGGTTAGTTGGATGATTAGTGATATTCGATTCCTAGGGATCATGTTGCCACTTAGGTATTATAAGGTATTATGGGTTAAATTAAAAGTGATCCATATTTTGTGGTGTTAATTTAGCAATTTTTTCTCATGATTGAGCTTTATTGTGTGTCTCCACCACAAGGTTAGTAAATGGTGTATATGTTCTACCTACACAAACAAACCAAACAAGTGATTTTATTTTTAATCATTGAGGTTATCCATTTGTGTGATATTATTCTTTTGTTCTTGATTTATTTTTGGTTTTAATATTTTTGGTTTTTCTTTTATTTTGTGTGTTTTTATGAACCTATTTCTAAAATTATAGATGGGATATGGAATAAAAACTAACTAGGTGTGTTGATGTTTTTATATACCTCATGAGTGTGTGTGGGGTTATTTTTATTTTTACAAAAAATGAAAGCAAACATCATGCGATGACTTTCATTAATGCAAAATGTAATAAGAAATTATAACTTTTCATGAATTTTATTTCCCTAGATGATAATATACCCCAAATAGGTAGTAAATGTAGGTAAACAATAGAGAATACATAGACCATATCTTGCTAGGACGGTAACAAATAGAGACCATCTTGACCTAATACTGTCATAGACAAAGACCGTATCAAATTAAGATGGTCACAGTTTAAATGACTTATAGCTAAAAACTTTTGCAAGTATGCTCAAAATAAATATTTTTTATTTTTTCTTTAGGAACAAGAAATAAAAATAGAGAAAGCTAACCTGAAATCCTATGTTTGATACTAAAATGAAGATTTGTTGTTGTTTCAGGCCTTTGATCAATGAGGTGTATGGTGGTGTAATTTAGTACTCCTTCCCCATGCATCAGATGCGCTGAGGGGGGTCATAGGGGGGAACCAACTATGTTCCTCCCTATCTAGGGATTTAGGGGTGGAACCCTTGAGAAAAAATTTTTGCCATCCATACAATCGTACAAGAAGTTACCTCTGATTAGCAATCATCTCAGGTTGGTATGGTTTCAAAATAGAGGCCATATCGGATAGAAATGATTAATATTGCAACCTACAATCATAAATAAATGACAATTAACAATGTAATGAAGAATAGGGACTATCTCCCACCATGATCGTCATCTAAAAGCAAGAAATTTGCACCAAATAAAGTAGTAGATAAACATGTATGTATTTTAGAGCATAATGAAAGAGAATCCTTGAATTGATGTTGTATTTTCAAAAGTATTACAATAATATCTTTCGAAGGAATGTTTTAAGAATGATATAAAAATTACAAAATATGAGGAATAGGTTTTCCCTCTCTTCCACAAAAGCAGTATCTTGGTGTAATATTAGTATCTCATTGGTATCACATTTAATGGGGGAGCAAGTTTTCCATGATCGTCGCATTGAATATAATGTGGATCTGAAGCCTTTTTGCCTTACTTGAACTTGTAACCTGCACATAGAGGAATAAAAACAAATTAATAACATATGCAAGGCCCACTAAATTTGTACCCATGTTTAATAAAAAAGTATAAAATGAAAAAAAGTGAGTGCATGTATGTGATTATAGAAATCTAAACTGATATAGAATAATAAATTAAGCAAATTTAAGCTATACTAAAAATAAAATAGGAAAATAGTTGGTCTGACTGAGACCATCTCAAGTTGAGACGATTTTGTCTATGAACCATATTAGGGTGAGACAGTCACTATCATAGTCCTAGTTTTTTGTGTAACCAAGTTTGAGTGATGTTTGAGATGACTTGTGGTGTGTTTTCAATGGATTCTCATGGTGGCGTGGTAATTTAATGGGGTTGAATAGGCAATAAGATGAGGTTATAAGTTATGAGAGGTAGATAAGTGCAATGTTCAATCCTTTATGGCAGTCTAATAGCATGGTCTTGGTAGTAAGAAAACCTAGTGGATTGATTTTAGTAGCACTTGATTGCACAAATTTAAAATTTTGGGATCTCAAAAACATAGAGGGGAGCGCCCTCTTATAGACCTCTTGGCTAAAGGCTAAATGTGGCAATGGCACCCTAGATGAAAAATTAGAGGGGAAATTTACATTAAAAAGCTTATGCATGTCCTAAAATAATTGATTACATGTAATTTGACAAAATTAGCTCATACAAGATGTTTGACATCGGTGCGAAATCATGCACAACATTAATAGTTAATTTTGGATACCACTTATTATTTTTATTTTTAATTTTTTGTGACCATATTGGGTCGAGAGGGTCATGACCCTAAGACTATATCAAGTCGATATGATTATGATTCCCATGGGGAAAAGTGCTCGTTGGTGGTAAAAACAACTAAATTATACCTAAGGCTGCCCAATGTGGACTATGGGGGTAGGAAGGAGGTATTTTGGGAAGTCTCCTTAAGATGACATATTTTAAGTATCTACACTCAGGTTGGTTTCATCTTCCAAGGTTTATCTATAAAGGATGGCTAAGATCACCCTCAAATTCCATGCCCCCAAACCCAATAAGATCAGAAAATAATACTCTCTCTCAACATATAAACACCATGCTTTTCCTTAATTAACAATAGAGGACCAAGTCCTTATAAAAATAACTTCCACATTCTAGTATATACAGAAGTATTACCAAAGCATAATACATGTTATGGAAAATAACTTAGCATTCCATAGCTTAATAAAATAAAGAACAAATAATAATTACTTTGATCCCATTATTTGCCATTCACCATCTACTATATTTTCCTCAAAAATAAAAGCATTTCGCTTCTTTTAAAAACATATAATAGAGTCTATAATTACAAATCCAAAATAATAATAGATTCAATACAATTTACAAGCCATTCATTCTGGCCTTTTTAATATTAATATTTCTTTATTTTACAACAATAATGTAAAATTAAATGGCCTTCACAAATCCATTGGAGAACCCTCTTTGATAAGATCATACTTGCTGGATCTTGTGATCATCATTAAAAATTGAGATTTTCTTTAAGGGATTAGATCAGCTCCCTAACATGCTAGTGCATTTCTAAATGCATGCTAATTTTATAGTGCAAACAACAACCAAAATAAATTCAAAAAATAACCATTCGAGTAATATTTTTTTTACACACCTTAAAAATATTGATTCTATATCCAACATAAGAAATAATTCCAAATCCCAAAAGAAATCTCATAATTTATTTTTAAAACAAAAGGCTCCATGCCAAAACATAATCTTAAAATCATCAAACATCCATTTTAGCAACAACACTAAGGAACCCCATAATACCTTAGGTAAAACTTGGAATCCACATCCTTTTTTTCTTAAATGCATGGTATTAAGAAGAAAATTGTTTAAACCCCACCCTCACATCTCTTAACAAAGGGTTATAAAGGATTTAATAAAAGGTTATTGAAGTAACTTCAAACACAGTAATTTCAAAAGTACTTGGTTTACAAAGGATTTAATCAAAGGTTATTGAAGTAATCATGAACACAAGAAGCAAACAACATTATAATTTTGCCAAACATAATGTCAACATTAAATCTCTCCTTTTAAAACAATGTAAAAGGGAACAAGGGTTGTCCAGATATTAAAAGCATAAGAAAACACAAAGTTTAAGGTTTCACTGTACAAACTCCAACTATAAAGTGCATAGTACTCAAGCGTACATAGAAAAAGAAATCCAAAATACCAATGCACCAAATAGTATCATAGTTCCATTGAGGGTTGTGTTGAACATTTAGCTTTGTTGCCTTTGATGAACACCCATTAAATCTTATTTCCAAGCCATGATGACATCATCGGCACAATAGTGAAAACAAGAAATGAATAAAGAAGGTCATAGCTTCAAAAAGTAAACCTAACCTGCAACTGATACATATCCTAGACAGAGATATTATAGTGCACCATGAAAAACTAGACGAAAAATAGAGCTAGTAAATCTTGTAGGTTATAAAATCTAATTTTTACTCCAAGAAGTATCTTAGTCAAACTTTGGAATGCCCAAGCAATTAAAGACTCACTGAAACCTTTGTTTTAGATAAAAGAACATAGTGGCCTTACATCAACACTTCATGTGCATCATTCAAGTCAAAACTAAAGCATTAAAAATATGTGCATATTCAAAAAAAAATTGGAAATGCCCAACACTATAGCAACTATACACTGAGCCACCATTAGAAGCATTATATAGTTCTTTAAAAAACAACAACCAAAAGAAGATATATGAATGAAAGAATTTTATTTTTCTTTTTTTTAAATAAAACAAGCTCACACATAGACATCAAGATCAACGACAACAATTGATGGAAGTAAGGAAGATTGTTTTTAGTCCATCCAATTCACATAGGGAATAACTCACAATAAGGTAAGCTTAGTTTAAATTCACATCTATAGAAACTTAACCAGAAACTAAGTGTTCAAGGTCTACCTGAAACCTACAATGTTTTCAATGACACCTCTCAAGATCTATTGAGCTCTTTCTTCACTAGACCTGATTCTTTCTCCCCTCTATGTCCACACACTGTTCATCCTTCTTGCATGTTCTTTCCAAGAACTAATTTTTTGAAAGTGATGCAACCGTGCAATATCTTATCCTCATTACTCGATTCTCTCCATCATTGAGGAGTGCATCCTAAACAACCATAAAACTCCTCATGTCCCAACTACGAAAAAAAATTATTCATAAAAAAAAAAATATATTGATAATCCAAAAATTAAATGACAACTCTATTATTTCAAATAAAATAAAAACTTTAGCTAATATAAATAACTAGCCAAGGCATGAACCAAAGAAAAGGTATTAAGTCCTCCTACTCAAGGAGCCTACCAAAACAACCTTTCCATTCAATTCTACTTGCAAAAAAAAAGGCATACAAAATGTCTCCAACATAAAGAGCATGATCTTCATTGCAAAAAGGAAACTATTCTAAGAAACACCATTTCTCTAAGCACCCATTTAAATAAAGCAAGGAAGACATTTATTGATTAAACACACAATAATCAAGCAATAATATGCCAAAAAAAAGCATGGAAAATCTTTTTCATGATAAACATTTTGGTTATCCACTTCCACTTCATTGACTTCATTGTTTTCTTTCTTTAAAAACAACCTCCCTGGAAATGGTTTAGTTCCTACATGCAAAACATGATATGCATATACATGAGAGGAAATTCTATCTTCCTCAAAGATATCACATTTAAGAGCAATCATCATTTCTCTTTTTTCATCTTATTCTCGGTGGTTGATCCTTTCTTCCTCCCATGAGATTAAGTATTCATGTAAACATGCAAATCTATTAGTAGAATCATATTCTTACATCATACAATTATTTACAACTAATCATCATATAGTTATACAATTCATCATTAAAACAATATATCACTTTATAAGTCCATCACATGAATAAGTTTACCAAGGAAGGGTCATGATAGAAAGACCAAGGTATTTATTGACTTTAAAATGTTATGGTTGTGTTATGAATTAATTAAAAGAGATGAATCTTTTAATTTATAAACAATAAAGGAATTTAACTATTTTTTAATGTTAATAGCTAGCATTCAAAAATAATAATTAGCAAAAACTAATGTTAATATTTTTGCTTTATAAAAGGATGTTAAGATTTTTTTTATTATAATAGAAAGGTCCTCTTTAAAATTAAAATATATTTTTTTTTCCTTGAAACTATCACCATTAAGAGTAATCATCATTTATATTTTGTCATCTCGTTATCGGTGGTTGATCCTTTCTTCTATCCATGAGAGTAAGGATTCATGCAAACGTGCAAATCTATTAGCAACATAATATTCTTACATAAAAAAATTGTTTACAACAACAAATCATCATATGGATTTACAATTCATCATTAAAACAATATATCAATTCATAAGTCCATCACATGAATAAGTTTACCAAGGGAGGGTCATGATAGAAAGACCAAGGTATTTATTGAATTTATAATGCTATGGGGTATTATAAATTAATTAAAAGATATGATTATTTTAATTTATAAATAATAAAGAAAAACACTATAAGTGTTGGCGGCTATTCCCTTGGTCCAGATATGTCGAGATTATAAATCTTGAGGAGGATGGACACTCTACAGAAAAACACTTCTAATCATACAATACAAAGGCAAACATCAAACCTCAATATCATTTAAAGTGAAAATTTTTAAGAGTCCCACCAGGCATGCCAAAAACTATTGATCACGAATCTGCCTAGTACAAAATCTATGTTTTGTGCATCCTAGACCCATGCAACATTAAAAGGCTAGAGAAAATAAATATCCTCTATACCAATATCTAGATAGGACTAGCTCCATTTCTAGTCTACGATGATTTAAATATTAGGGTAACATGAAAGAATTGAGGAAATATGGCTATAAGTCGGAAGTGTAGGATGGGGATAGACTAACAACCAAATTTTAAATCAAGTAATAATTAGCATACAATAGAAATGAAGGCACATGAACTACTTACCAGAGAATATCAGTATTCACTCCCTCACCAGTAGAGATTAAATTCAGATGTAGAATTTAAATGCAGTAATTAATGAAGATGAATATATTCAGAAATGACATACAAAAAATCATCAAATGCAACACCATTCAAAGAACCATAAGCTGAATATCTTTCTATTTACAGAAAACTTGAAGTGTTCTCTAGAGTGTCCATCCTCTTTTTTACATAAAAAATGACTAGTATTTATAGAGGATTTCACCTATTTCATTTAATGCACATACAAACAAAATGCTGATAGATAAAAAACCAACATGAATAATTTCCTCCTTGGCAATAGTGTTGTTTCTATTAAAATATTCTTCATGGAAATAATGATCCTGCTTTGATGGAAGAATCACATGGGAAATTAACATGATTAAATGATGGAAAGTAGCATTGAGCATCGGTGCATTGGGACGTAACGAAGTTACTTAAAGATCGGGAGCTCGACCGTTGAACCTGTGTTACCCCAGTGCTTTGAAACTCCAAGAAATTCCATTGAGTATTAATTTTATCTTGAAAATTAGCAATGTAAATGAGCGGTGCATTGGAAATGAACAAGAATGGAGCATTTAATCTTGCAAATTTTGGGTAAAAATTCTAGAAATATCTCTTATATTTCTTCTAGAATTAAATTCGAGCAATACTTGGAATTTCATGAGCAAGATCTGCAAAATGAAGCCTTGGAAAATGGAAGAAATTAGTTTCACCTAAAAAGGGAGCAAAAAGCATTTTTGAGATCATGATGGACGAAAATAAAAATCT
Source organism: Wollemia nobilis (assembly GCA_028583015.1). Classification (NCBI taxonomy): domain Eukaryota; kingdom Viridiplantae; phylum Streptophyta; class Pinopsida; order Araucariales; family Araucariaceae; genus Wollemia; species Wollemia nobilis. Next base: position 2,563,241 of record JAQPPZ010000839.1, on the reverse strand, counting down.
TCTTGGCCTCCTACTAATATCTTTGTGATTTCACTCCCAAATACTTCTTTCTCTTATTGTCTTCTTATGCCCAAAATAGAATGCCTTCATTTTCATTTAGAATTTATCTGCATCTTAATTTTAATTGTAATTTGAATAGTCGGTAAAATTGACCAATTTTACCCCCAACGAGGGAGACAGGGATTTTCACCCCCTTTATGAGGTGATGTTGACTTTGACTTCTCAACTTCAGGATGGGCACGTGTTGCCATCTTCTTTCACCTCAGTTCATTTGAAATTATGAATTTACCCCTTGGAGAGGTAAAACTACATGTCGCCTCTTGATAGGGATGCCTTTGACTTTGAGCACACCTTTAGCTTCACACCAAGTGCTATTTTTATTTTTACCCCATCATGGGTGAAGGAACCAAACATATTAAAAGAGGGCCCCACTTCGTCACTTCGAAATTGCTTTAAAATATTTAATATTGCCTTTCCCCCCAAAGAGAGGCAATAATGAGTTTCGCCCCTCACTTGGGGTGAAAGCATTCTGCTTCATCCTTTTAAATTTTTATTTTGTTTAAACTTACAACTTTTGCTCCTTTGCTCCTGTTGGGATGAAGTCACTTGTCTTCATTACGTTTCACCTCCAAGAGGGATGAAAGTGATTTTTACCCCTCAATTGGGGTGAAACTACTTGCTTCTTTTAATTTACCTACTTTATGGTCTTCACCCCATTTTGGGGTACAACGTCGACTTTGTACACAAGGCTTGGGGTGAAAATAATAAAGTTCATCCTTTCTCTTATAATTTGATCGCTCATTCAAAACCAAGCACATCTTCATTGCTTTTGCCTCATTTCAGGTGAAATCACCCTCTTACTATGCTTCACCTCTAAAAGAGGTAAAAATAAATTTTGCCCTTCACTAGGGATGAAACTAATTTACTCTTCCATTTTCTGGTGCTTTTCCTTTTAATCATTTTTTTGTCGACTCTTTTGCCCCTTAAAGCATTGTATAGCCATATTTTACCATATCTTTCCTGTTACCCTAAGCTTTAAACTAGATTAAATTAGAAAGGGAGTCAATCCTCTCTAGATATTGGTACATAGGACATTTATTTCCTCTAGCCTTTCAATGTTGCACTGGTCTAGGGTGCAAAAAATGTAGCTTTTGTAATAAGCAGATTCGTGACCAATAGTAACATAGTTCTTGTGTTTGTAATGTTTTGTTAGAGTTTGGTGATAACATGAGGAATTATTAAATTAGTCCTCTTTTACTTCTAACTAATGGCAATATTAGAAGAAAGAGTAGAGAATATTATTGAGTCTTTAAGAAGAAACCAAGTAGTGAGCATCGAAATCCATGTTTCTTCGAAACATATTATACTCCGAGACACAAAGGTGTTCTTCGTTTATAACTGTTAATTTGGATTTTTATATGTGTAGGGAGCACATTTGTATGTTGCTTCTAGTTTAAAGGCAAAGAAATTGTATATCTGTTTAAAATGGTAATTCATTGTGTAGAGATCAAGGGAAAAATAGAATGTCCCTATTAGAAGATGGAGATATTGTTATGTCTATCTTCAATGTAAATATTTGGATATATTATGGAAATAAAATGGAAATCTTCAGGGCTAGGTTTTTCCTCCAGGGTTATTCCCAAGGTAAATTGGTTGTTATAGAAATTTTTTATGTGATTTATTTTATGTTGTTTCATTACTACAATATGAATGGAATCTATATTTTCTTCTTTAGAAGGAGTTTCTAATTTATGGATTTAATCTATCATCATGTGTTTTATTTCAATAAAAATCCCTAATGTTAAGTAGGATATGTAAATGGCTTCTATTGAGCTTAATAAAAGCTTGTGTATGGGGGTGTATAATAAAATTATGAATAATTCCTTAAGAGCAACCTTCAAAAAAAGAACAAGGAGTAGATATTATTTCTAACTTGAGAAGTTATTTAAAATATAATTGTGATAGACACTTAGAGAGTGGATATGTTATTATAAATGGATATCCAAAGTATAGTAATAGATTTGATGGGGGTTGAATCCTTGGAAATAGAACCTAACAAAAATCCTATCAACAAGAAGATAAAACTCACAATGGCTTAGTATTACTAAGTCCTATCAAAACAAGAATCAAGGGGAAGTCTAACATGATATGATAATGAACTAATAAGATTGATTATACGCCTAGTGCTCTTACATTGATAGACCTATGTAATGTGTAGGGATTGGTGTGTGCCTTCAATGGACTAAAGGAAATTAATCTAGCTCATCAAAGAAAATATAAAAAGGATAGCTAAGCATGCATCTTACCTAATGCACTTACATTAAATTACATATGTAAGTTGTAGGGATGGGTAATACTTATGACGATTTCCAAAGGAAGAGAAATGAGTTTACACAGGAACAAATTTACTTATACTAGAGCACAAATAAATTAAAATGACTCCATGCCATGTTTAGGTATTCACATGGATTCTAGGATATATTATAAAAAAATACTTGTGGCTGAGATGGGTAAAATTGGGTTATGACAAGTTCATTATCGCTATAAACAACACTCAAATAGACAAGAGTGGCCAAATTCCTATAATTTATTGGGGTTCAATTTTCTAATATCACCATTAGAAAATATATCATTAGTAATGTCCCCCCAATTCTCATACACTATCCAGTATGAGACGACTTGAACACTACGTAGGGATTACCCTTTAAGGCCCATATCACTTAAAGGTGATGCATATTCCCTAACCCTACATACCCCCATATATGTAGGATTACTATGGCATGATACCTTAGTGATTAGTTAGTTTCATCTACCCATGAACTAACTAAGACCATTACCACTCATTTAGTAATGATAATGGTCATTCTTGCCTATTAGAATATATTACATTATTTGATATGTGTATGTATCCTAAGTAAATATCAAGAGTCTCTTAGACAAGTGGCAAGATAAGAATTTAAAGGTCATTTTTTAAAAATATATTATAGAGATCAAGCTCCATAGTTTACATGTACAAAGTTGATATACTTAAGAAATTTTAGATTGTATTCTTTCTGAATGATACTGTAAGTTTTATTTAAATGTTGTTAATTCATTTCATGATCTTGAGCTTACTATATTATGGATTTATTATATTCAAAATTATGATATTTAACCTATGATATTTGTGGTAGTATTAAGGCTTAAAAAGCCATCAATGGTATCAAAGCTACCACCAGACTCTGTCTAGATTGATAGAGTTTATTTTTATTCACTATTAAAATTTTGATTTCTTCCAATTTGATAAATTCAGTTAAGAGTTTGTCCACTTTGAAGATAGTGAGACTCAATCTCTGTTATAAGGTCATATTTAGTAGAAAATGCGAGGGTCATTTCACTAGGTTGAAGAGAACCTAGTGAAGAATAAGGCTCAGTTATATTGAAGAATTAAGAGAACCAACTCAAAAAAGAAGTTGGTCATTCAAGAAAGAGATATCTTAATATTGATATTGGATTCTCTACTAAGTAAGAGAATAATATTGGGTTCTTAGGTTTAAACTAAAATATTATTGATTTTAGAAAAGAGTCGCAACATAGATTAAGCAATAGATGTATGAGAAGCTTCCTATAGAGGATAGAGAAGAGTTTCAACTTCTAATAAAGAAATAAGATAAAGTTGCAATATATTAAAGAAGAAATATAGCGACATATTGAGAGGTATTCAGAGCTTCCTAAGAGAAGAAAGATAGCAGTGTATTTAGAAGCACTCAAAGATTCATAAGAAAAGAGGAAAGCATAGCATTAGATTGAGAAGCATTCAAAGCTTCTTAAGATTCAATAGGGAAAGTAGAAAGAAGAGTGATATATCATTCTTGAAGAAGGATAAAGAAACATCTATATTGCTTTATATTACTTCAAGCATTATAATAATATCTATATTGATAAGAGTTACAAATTAATAGAATAAGAAGAAACCCTTATGAGAAAAATAATAAGAGGTCAATATTGAGAAAATAAGGTGGTCCATATAGATGCATATAGAAAATAGAAAGGTCTTTATAACCTAAATAAAATAAATCTATATAGAACAGAGAATAGAAGAAAAATATAGAGGCTTGTAGAGAGGTTTTTATATAAATAAAGAGTCTTATCCATTAGAAGCTACGTATTAAGTTGTTGTTACAAGGTATAAAGCAATGTAAGACATAAGAGATGCTATTAGTGTAACAGAGCATAGCATAAGACTTTTAAACCTAAAATCAGCATGGGAATATGTCTCAAAGTAAAATATGTCATAGAGAAATTAAAATATATCATTAAAAGAGTGAAAGAAGTCATAGATGTCATAGAGGAAATATAAAAAGTTATAGAAGCAATAAGTATCATATAAGGCATAGAAGATATAAAAGAAAAATCAAAAGGTATTAGTTGAAAAAAAATATTATTATAGTAACAATTGCAACATCTTTTAGCTACATAAAAAATAAGGAACCTACAAGTACAAAGATTAAAGGTTAGTTGCAACAAAAGTTGAGAAAGTGAATGTAAAAATATTACATTGGAGAAAGTGGATACAAATATACAACATAGAGAAAACTGAAGCAACACAATAGAAATGATCAGTGATGCAACAAAAGGAGAAAAAAACAACAAGACTAAAACATCTTGGGAGCTATGCAATAGACAGAAACGGAAACATCTTTCTAACGTCTAACATGCTATCAACCATGTTGTAAGTAGTTAAGGTCCATACAAAGAACACAATATGAGGAACACTATATGAGATACATCATAGTGGAGTGATTAAACCAATGAAGTCATATGACAAGCCAACATGAGAGTAGACAAAGGTTAGGGTTACTAAATTTATATTTATTTACAAGTCTTCTTAGGAGTTATGAGGATAATTTAGAATATTTAAAGTTATTTAATGTGGAGTGATAAGTAAAAAGATAGGGTAACAGTAATTGAGTTTTATTTTGGAGAGATAAGATAGACAATATCTTTTATTTCTTCTAAGTTTGGAGTGATAAGGAATTTAACTAGTTTTTTAAAGTTTGAAGATTTTTGAAAAAATATTTATTTTGATTTTTATTTTTAAAAAATTTAAATTTTTTGAAGTTATTGTTTTTTTTGCAAATTTAAATGTTTGGGAGATAAAAGGTTTTCAACATCAAAAGATTAAAAAAACCTAAAAATTTTAAAAATTTATTTTTAGTTTCTAAACTAGGGAGACATAAGGTTTACTACTTCATAGGAAGTAAATTGAATCTAGAAATCATTATGGATTATTGGTAAATTGATTCTGGAGCAAGTAGGCATATGACTGGAAACAAACAATGGTTTAATACCTTTCATGAAAAGTACGAGAAACCAGTTGCCATAGTAGATAATATGACTTATGAAGTCAAAGGAGTAGGATATGTACTAGTTGATCTAACAAATGGAAAATGAGTAATTAATAATGTGTTATATATCCCATGATTAACTACTAATATCCTTTTAGTATCTTAGCTTATGCATAAAAATTTAATAGTTGAATTTAAATTCAGCAAAGGAAAAACAATATCTTATTATCAAGCAAGGAAACGTGATAGCCTTAGGATCTTATAAAGATAGTTTATTCACTCTTAATACATTGACAAATATAGCTCTATTAGTAGGTATCTCAGAAATAAAATAACTTTGGCATATAATACTAGGACATATAAGTGCCTCATCAATGAATAAGATGACTAAATATCAAATGGTTAAAGATTTACCTAAGCTTACTTGGGAATCTATAGTTTGTCTAGAATGTCTAGTGGGAAAAAAACATATAATACCTTTTGAAATTCATAAACATAAAGCTCAAATACCATTGTATTTAATATATAGATTTGTGTGGACCAATTAATGTTACTAGTATTGGAGGACACAAATATTTTCAAGTATTTTTCAATGATTATTCTAGAAATATGTGGGTGTATTTTAGGAAATACAAATCTAAAGCATTTAGTTGTTTCAAACAATTCAATTTTTTCGTTAAAAAATAATCATGAAAAATCATAAAGAATATTCATTCAAATAGAGGAGGTGAATTTATATCAAAGGAATTCAATTTATTTTTAGAATAAAATGGAATAAAAATACAACTCACTACAACATAATCACCACAACAAAATGATATTGCAAAAAAGAAGAAATAGATCTATTATGAAAATGGTTAGGTGTATGTTAAAAGAAGGCCATTTTGATTATCAGTATTGGGTAGATGCAGTTAAAATAGTTGTATATTTGCAAAATATATTATCTACAAGAATACTAAATAATGTTACACCAAAAGAAATATGGTTAAGACAAATACCAAATGTAGAGTGACTAAGATTTTTTTTTTGTAAGGCTTATATGCATATTCCAAAGCAAAAAAAAACAAAATTAGATGAGAAGACTGTGTGGAATATTTCTCGGATATGATGATGAGTCAATAGGATACAAAATAATTGATCCAATTATAAATAAAATCTACATAAGCAGAGATGTATTTGATGAAGGTATCAAAAAAATTATTAAATAACAAAAAGTTGATTTAGAAGCTATAATAAATTATTAAGAAGAAGACTCATCAAGTGAAGACACATAATTAGAGTTATAGGTTGAATAGAGTTAAAATACATAAATTACTACAAATTTATAGAGAAAAGAACCTATATAGCTTAGAGATACAACTTTAAGAATCAAAATTACACCAAATGATATATCTTACTACTACAAGACCTCAAACTCATAGTTAACTAGAGTAAATAGAGGATTGATAAGTTCTCTAGTAGAACCTACAACAACACTTCATACATAAAATCATCCAAAATGAAAGGCAACAATGGTATTATAATATGAAACTTTGATGAAAAATAAAACATGGAATCTAGTTGATTTATCTCTAGGAAAGAAAATAATCAGTTGTAAATGGATCTACAAGATCAAATATAAAGTAGATGGTTCACTTGACAAGTACAAGGCTCAACTAGTTGCAAAGGGATACACTCAAACAAAGGAATTGATTATGAAGAAAGTTTTGCACCAACAGTACAAATGTATACTATAAGAACAATTTGTGCTTTGGCAACACATCATGGATGGAAACTACATTAGATGGATGTAAAAAGTGAATTTCTTAATGGGGATCTTGAAGAAGATGTTTATATATCACAACTAGAAGGATTTATGATTAAAGGATAAGAACACAAAGTTTACAAGCTGAACAAGTCTTTGTATGGTTTTAAGCAAGCACCAAGAGCATGGTATATAAAATTAATAATCAGTTATCATAACATAATTTTAAAAGAAGTATGTATGATCCTAATCTCTATATAAAAAATATTCAAAATGACATAATAATACATGTGGTATATGTTTATGATATAGTAATTACAAGAAGCCAAATTTTTTTATAAATGAAGTTAAAAAGGATCTATAAAAGGATTTTGAGATGACATATTTGGGACTTCTTCATTAGTATCTTGGCTTAGAAATTCATCAAAATAAAAATATTATTACAATAACAAAGACAAAGTATGCAAAGTCTCTACTTGAGGAATACAGGATGAACAATTACAACCCCAAAGATACTCCTATAGAACAAGGACTGTAATTATCTAGATATGATGAGACATATTTAGTTTTAGCTATGGAAAGCCATAGAAAATAATTGATTAGACATTTTTTGCAGGACTGCCCAAACTACCGAACTCGTTTCGGCCATATCTCACTCATCCGGACTCGGATTGAGCTAAAATTTTGAGGGTAGATGCCTGAAAAACCCTAGAACGTCTCCACCAATTTTCATATCATTTGGAGCAACACAGATCCTAGCACATCCCTATGTGTGAATGACATATTTGGCAAGCGGCTATGCGAGGGTTTCATCTGGGTTGAGTGCAAGCAGCTCCAGAGGTTGGTTTTTAGGGCCTTCGGGCCCTAGCGGCCAATATTTTTGTGGTTTATGCTCAATATTTTAGCAGGAAATGTTGCAGGGGATACAATATGGGTTAGAAATTTGTCTTTCAATAGATCATACTGTGAACTTGAGTGACAACGGCTTCCAATTTGCTGCACAAAAGAAAAGTGAAAACCATACCTTTCCACGGCGTCTAGGGCAAGGATTAAAGAGATCACGAAACAAGTTTCAAGCAGTTGATCAAAAAATGGCTCATATCTCAAGTGAATATGGTGCTAAGGTGCACCCACAAAATAATTCTACTATGAAAACCCCTATCAAGGGTAAGAATTTCGAAGACTCGGTCCCAAAAATGAATTTTAGGGATGCCCTTCATGGTGGACAGCCTCGGCCCAATGCTAATATCAATATTAGGGCTTCCCATAAACCTCTAAGAATGCCTAAGATTGATCCCAGGAAAATAGAGTCAGGATGTCTTAAAGCAGTTGATGGAACTCCTATTGTTAAGCTTGATATGGGTAACATTCAAACTGGCATTGAAGATTTGGAAAAAAGAGGACTAATTTGTCGGTTCGTGGGTTTTCGTCGAAGTCTATCTGCTTTCAAAGTCTGGGCTGCAAAAAGCTAGAAAACTAAAGGTGAGTTACAAATCTCTATTTATCCAAATGGTTATTTTCTTGTTTTATTTGCTAATAATGAAGATAGAGAGAAAAATTTTCAAGGGGGTCCTTGGTTTTTGGAAGGGCAGGGCTTTTCATGAAGCCCTGGCATACTAAATTTAAAGCCGAAGAAGAGATGCCTTCTATAGCTCCCGTGTGGGTTAGACTCTTTGGCCTCCCTATTGAATTTTGGAATCCTACTATTTTTTCTTCAATTGGAAACTCTTTAGGAACTTTTATGATGATTGTTGATTGTACTCAAAATTTTGAACATATTATTTATGCTCGGATTTGTGTTTTAATGGATTTTGACAAACCCCTACCTAAAAATATCACATTACAATTTGGGGAAGACACTTGGGAGCAAGTAGTGGACTATGAGAACATTCCTTTTCGTTGTAGAATTTGCCATGAATATGGTCATTTGGCCGGTGCTTGCCCAAATAAAATTCTTGATCAAAAGAAAGAAGATATAAAATCAGCAAGTTTCCAAATACCTAAGAAGAAGAACACTCAAAAAAACCCAGTTATGAAGGATCAATCAAAGTCATCTGCTAATATGTTTGAAATCCTTTCCACAAATGATGTCCCAAGTGAGGAAGAGGAAATAATGGAAACTAAAATCTTAGAAACACAATTTAAATATGAAGGGAAGAACTCCAGAGACAAACCAACAAATCAAAGGTTTTCAACAGAAAAAAAAGGAGAAAATTTACACAAGAAAAACAATATTTCAAATGTCAAAACTTCAAATAATGCAGGTCCCAATATAGACTCCGTTGAACCATCTAGTAAAATTTTGGCTATGTACGAGCATTCTTCAAGGTTAGAAGCCATCTCAGATTCAATTGGAATAAGTCAAGAAACAGGGAAAAAAAATTGAAGATGGATTCTAATCAAAAAGTAGGTCGCAAGACCAATCAATATCATATGGTAAAAGAAGGTGAAAAGCTTGTAGAGGAAGGTAAGATTAATGCCCTTCCCAACTTTTTTAGCCCTGGTATTAATGAAGATCATCACTTGGAATATTAGAGGACTCAAAGGGAGTCTTTCAAAACAAAATGAAATTAGAAGAATGATTCGGATAAATCATCCACATCTTGTTTTCCTTCAAGAAACAAAGATGTCAATGGAGGATATGGACTTAATTGTCGGTAAAATTTGGCCAGTTGGAAAAGTGGTTTCCCTCGGTTCCCAAGGGACTTCGGGTGGCATTGCTTGTCTTTGGGACCCAAAAGAGGTAGTTATTCACCATATGGTTGGGAGTTGGGGTTTGTTGGCTATAGCTATTCAAAGTAGACATTCCAACCAGATTATGCTCTGCATTACTATTTATGCTCCGACTTCTTTGGAGGAAAAAAGAAGACAGTGGAAGGATATTACTCATATTATCTCTCATTTTCCTAAAGCTTGGATCTTGATCGGAGGAGATTTCAATACCATCCTCTCTCTGGATGAGAAAAGGGGGGGAAATAGAAATTTGGACAAAAGCACTGACCTCATGAGCGAATATATTGCAAACCTCCATCTTGTGGATATCCAACTAGATAATGGCCTTATGACTTGGTCTAACAGAAGGCAAGGCTTAGCTTGTATAATGGAGAGATTGGATAGGTTTTTGCTCTCTAAAAATTTCTTAATCCATGGTCACATTCCTAAAGTGAAGACTCTTAATAATGTTGGTTCGGATCATTGGCCAGTCATGGTGGAAATGTGGAAAACCAATGTGAGTTTCTCTCCTTTTCGTTTTCAATTAATGTGGCTTAGAGACATTTCCTTCGGACCTCGTGTGCAACAATGGTGGAAGGAAGGTAAACCTAGGCATGGGACTAAGATGTTCTATTTTGCCAAAAGATCGCAATACATTAAATCCAAAATCAAGACTTGGAACTGGAAAGAGTTTGGGGATGTTCATAAAAAAAACATGAAGTTATTGCTCATATTGAAAATTTGAATAAGAAAATCCGTTTAGATGGCCTCACGAGAGAAGAGAAGTGCGAGATGAAATTAAACTCACAACTCGGTTAGAGGAATGGGAAAAAAGAGAAGAAATCTTATGGAAGCAAAAATCTAGAATTCAATGGCTCAAAGAAGGAGATCGAAACACAAATTTCTTCCACAAATATCTTCTAGCTCGAAGATCTCACAACTTTATTTCTTCCTTAAAATCAGATTCTGGAGATGTTGTTTATACTTGGGATGGCATGAACTCTATTGTTGTTGATTACTTTTCCAATATTTTTGCTGCTACTCCCCTTGACTCAGCTTCACAACATAATGTTCTTCAAGCAATCCCTTCTCTTATCACTTTTGAGGAGAACTCTATTTTGACTGCTCCTGTTACTATCAATGAGCTTCAACAAGTAGTTTTTAAAATGCAAAAAGGAAAACCCCGGGTCCTGATGGTTTTCCTATTGAGTTCTACCAAGAGTTATGGGATATCCTTCATGTTGATTTATTAGAGGTGGTGGAAGAAGCCAGGAAAGCCAAAGAAATTTTGAAGGTTATCAATAAAACTTATATTACTCTTGTTCCAAAAGCTCAAGAGGTTGATCATATCTCAGCTTTTAGACCTATTGCTTTATGTAATGTTCTTCTCAAAATCATTACTAAAATCATGGCGAGAAAGGTTGAAGCCTCTTTTGCATAAGATTATTTCCCCAGAGCAAGGGGGTTATGTGGAAGGACGTCAAATAGTAGATGAGATAGTTCTTGCTCAGGAAGCCATCCATTCCATGGATATGCAAAATTCTCCTTCCATGTTCATTCGGTTAGACTTATCCAAAGCTTATGACAGAGTGGATTGGCACTTCCTTATCAAAGTTTTGAGGCAATTTGGTTTCTCTAAGGATTGGATGGATTGGATTATGGGATGTATCTCTTCAGTTTCCTACTTAGTTCTTATCAATGGCAGGCCTTCTCGGTCTTTCCCAGCTTCCAGAGGTATTAGGCAAGGTGACCCGCTATCCCCTTATTTATTCATCATTCTTGCTGAATGCTTGGGTAGGACTATAACCAAAAAGAGGGAAAACAAAACCCTTGAGGGAGTTACCATTGCTCATGGAGCTAGACCTATCTCTCATCTTCAATTTGTGGATGACTCTACTCTTTTAGGTAAAGCTACGGTTAAGGAAGCTTCTAATATTAAGCAAATCATTAGCTATTTTTCTAAGGCTCTCTGGGCAGTTGATCAATGAAGACAAATCTAAAGTTATTTTCTTTCATTGCTCTGCTAGACGAGGGAATCCATGGTCTTGGATAAACTAAGATATAAGAAGACCTCTCTTCCAATCACTTATTTAGGTATTCCCATAAATATTCAAAGGCAGAAAAATAAATATTGGAATTGGTTGTTGGACAAAGTCAAGAAGAAAATTGGAAAGTGGACCAACAAGTGGATTTCTTAGGGGGTAGAATCACCTTGGTAAAATCAGTCCTTCAAGCTATTCCTATTTATGTTTCTTCCGTTTTGAATATCCCAAAGGTTGTTCTTCGAGAATTGGATCAAATGAGTCATCGTTTCCTTTGGAGTGGTACTAAGGAGAAAAGAAAATGGGCCTTGGTGAAATGGGATACTTTATGTCTTCCTAAGAGTGAAGGGGGTTAGGATTACGGTCTTCAATTAATAACAACAAAGCTTTAGCTGCTAAATTATATTGGAGGATGTTGCATAACCCCAATGCTCTTTGGGCCAATAATCTCTGTGCTAAATATGCTGAGAACAAAAGTCCTGAAGACCTTGTTCGCTATCAACTTCCTACCAAAGGTTCTCCCATTTTAGCAGTTCTTAAGGCTGGTGAGGATTTGATAAAGAAAAAATTATTTTGGATCATTCATAATGGTCAACATGCAAATTTTTGGATAGATTCTTGGGATGGTCACAAGCCTTTGATAACTCGGTTTCCCGATTGGAGGCCTTGGATGGAGGAGCTTCACCGAGCTAATTGGATAAAGGTGGCTAATTACTATCGGTACCATACTTGGTAATTCAAAGGTTGGTAGATATTGGATCCCTATTGAGGACTGGCCTATTCAAATCCCAGAAAGGCAAAGACAAGATATCCAAGGCATCCTTCATATGAGATCCCTCTCTTGGTCCCATGAAAAAGATTGTTTTGGATGGAACAACACTACTAAGGGTGAGTATTCAGTTGCTCAAGGTTATTTGACCTTATGCCATAATAATCCCAACCATTCTTCTGACATATTTTCTCGATTGTGGGCTCAAAATCTATGGCCTAAGGTGAGGTTCTTTAATTGGCTTTTATTGCATCGTAGGGTGCTTACTGGTGAGCAACTTATGAAGCGTGGTTTTCATGGCCCTTTTAGATGTGAAATGTGTGAAGAGAATGTAGAAAATATCAACCATATTTTTATTGAGTGTACTTTAGCCTCCGAGCTATGGAGGAGAATGGCCACTTTACTTGGCTTACAGTGGTCCAATTTTTTTACTTTTGAACAACTTTGGAGGGATTGGCCTAATCAAGAGGGTGTTGATCATTTTATTAGGCGGTTAGTTTGGATGGGTTCTACCATTCTTCTTTGGAATATTTGGAATGAAAGGAACAACCAAATTTTTAATCAAGATAGGAAGGATATTCACTATATTTGGCAAAAGACCATAGCCAACTTAGTTGAATCAGTCCATCATCTCCTTAATCACCCCCAAAACTCCCACCAAAGATGGGATCAAGTGATGCAAATATTGAAGATTAAACCTTCTAAGGGCAACCAACTTAAAGGGAATGTGAGTATTAGTAAGATGGATAGGAATAGAAATTGGCAACCTCCTCCTAAGGATTTTGGAAAAGTCAATATTGATGGAGCCTCTAGAGGGAACCCTAGAAAAGCCAGTGTGGGAGGAATTGGTAGACTTTCAGATGGCTCCCTGGTTTTTACTTTTGCTGAGAATTTGGGTATTCTTTCCAATAACCTTGTTGAGGGGTATGGTATCCTCAGAGGCCTTCGGGAGGCTACTAAGGTTGGATGGGAAAAGGTGTTAGTTGAGTCTGACTCTCAACTTATGATTAATCTCTTGAAGAATCCTTCTAAGAATCATAAGGTGGATTGGAGAATAAAAAGAATTATTGAGAAGATTCGGTTAATCCAGATGGGATTTTTGAAAGTTGATTACAATCATGTGGTCAGAGATCAAAACAAGAGTGTTGATGCTTTAGCTAATTGGGCTTTGGACAAAGGTGATCTTACTTGTTATGGCCACCCTCCTATATGGTGGGCTTCTCAAATTAGGGAAGCTCTTCTTTCTATCATTTCTTTGGATGGCTCCAATTCTGAAGGTACCTAGTTTCTTCTTTTTTTTTTTTTTGCTTCTCTTTGGTTCATTCAGTTTTTTTAGTTCCCTAGCTCATTCTATTCTTTATTTTGTTTCCTCTATTGATTCTTGCCTTAATAGTCTTCTGGTCTAGATAGGTCATTGTTTTGTTCATTTTTTATTTCTTTTTCTTTTTTGTTTTTTTTGTTTAGTTTTTTAAGGTGGGTGGGTTTTTTTGTTTTGTTTTGTTTTTGTGTTCTTTGTGTTGTTTTTTGTTGTTCTTGTGTTTTTGTTGTTTTGTTTTGTTTTTTTATATGTTTTTTGTTATTGTTCTTGTGTTTTTTTCGTTCTTGTTCTTGGGTTTCTCTTTGTTTGTGTTATTTCGTGTTTTTATGTGTGAGTGTTTTCTATGTTTTTTGTTTTTGTTTATTGTCTTTTGTTGGTTGTTTTTTATTTTTATTTTTATTTTATTTTTTAGTTTTTGGTTGTGTTTATTTTTCATGTTTTTTTTGGGTTATGTCTTTGTAGTGTTCTTTTGTTTTTGTCTTGTTTGTGTTTTGTTATGTGGTTCTTGTGTTTTTCTATGTGGTTTGTGTTGTGGTTTCTTTTATCTTATTGTGCGTGTTTGGTTGTGCTTTTGTTTTTGACACACTCAAGGAGCATGTTTTTTATTTTATTTTATTATTTTTGTTGTTATTTACTTATTTTTAAATTGGTTTTGTGTGTTTGTTTGCTCCTTGAGTATGTCAAAGGTGGTAGGCCAGGTCCGAGTCCTGGGCATTTTTGGCGGAATGGATACCCCTGCCTCCTTGGGTCTTACCCGAAAGTGGCATCCCTTTTGGGATGTTTTCCACAAATAAAAAAAAAATTTAGCTATAATCTATATTTTTTTTGGGTAGATTGATTGTATTAACAGTGGTTTTTTATAGAGGATCCCAAAACCTTATATACAAAAATAGGGTTGAGCCCATTCTATCCTTACATGCCTCAAGGTCTAAGATCAAACAAACTTGCAAAATCTAACTAAACCTGATTCAAAATTGCCCACAGGGCTTACAAAGGGGCCTCTCCATGAGAGGATCGATAAACAAAAACCAATCTGAAGCAAACTAAAATGGAAGCTATAAAAAAACATGGGAAAAACAAGAAAAAACCACAAGGAATGCAGCCTCAGATCCTCTGCTAATTCGGATCCTCCTGGTCCTCCTTAACGTTATGCTCCTTGATCCTGGTCAGCATCTCGATTAGAGAATTAGTGGCTGAGAGGATGCGCCACCTCCGAGCACCTTCCCTTTATGCTTATGTGTCTTCATGAGGAAACTCTGATCTGGACATCTTCTCCACCTCATCCGAAAAGGATGACCTCCATACTACCAACACAGAGGTCAAAATACCTTTATTAGCCATGTAAATTTTATCCTGTTACCCTCCCGATAGATGTGATTGATTTGGGCATCGATCCATCTAGATAGGAGGATCCTTGCCTCAGAGACAATATTGAAAACTTTCCATGAAGGATCTTTGCCATTTGATAGATACCTTATGATATTCAGAGAGTCACCTTCGATGACCAAAGGGTGAGGATCCTCTGAGAGGAGCTAAAGCCCTCTGAGGACACCCTTGGATTCCACACTATGATTAGATTGGATACCCAGGTTCTCACATAAGGTGAGGACAATCCTCCCCCTATGATCTCTGACCACCTCTCCTATAGCTGCTGGCCTCGGGTTGCCATGAGTAGCGCCATCAAAGTTCAACTTAATCCAACCCTCCGCGGGGTTTCTCTATTTGACCTTGAGCCTGGGTGAAAAGATGTTAGGGTGGTCTGGATCCTCCTTGAGGTTCATCCTTTTGAACATCGTTTCCTCCGACCAGGTCTTGGGGAGGGGACTAGGAGTGAATTTTGAATTTTCTACTACAAAGGCAAGAGCTCTGAATGCTGTGGAAGGGGGTCTCTTGGAGGATTACCGAAGACTCTTCCGTTCCTCTCCAGCAAAATCTTCCAAAGGATGTGATGGAAGAACACATTGAAAAGGAAATGGAGCTTAGGATTTCTGAATGAGTTTGGCTAGCTATAATCTATCTTTAATTAATTGAAAGTCACTTATATTTAAAAAATACTCGACCAGACATAGTTTTTGCTATAAGATATATTTAAATATTTATGCAAGAACCCAAAGAAAGATACTAGAAATTCAAACAAACAATATTATTTTATATCAATAGGACTACATAATATGGTTTCACATATAAAAAGGATGATAAGAAGTTTTTTCTACATCGATATTTTGATTTTGACTATGTTGGATCTATGTTGGATCTGTCAACTCTTTTACCTCTTATAGCATTGTATAGTCATATTTCCCCATATCTTTCTTGTTACCCAAAGCTTTAAAATAGAGTATATTATAAAGGGAGCCAACCCTCTTTGGAGATTGGTACGAAGGACATTTCTTTCCTTCAACATTTCAATGTTGCACTGGTCTAGGGTGCATAAAACGTAGATTTTGTACTAGGCAAATTCGTGACCAACAATAACATAGTTCTAGTGTTTGTAATTTTTTGTTAGAGTTTGGTGACAACATGAGGAATAATTAAAGTAGTCCTATTTTACTTCTAACTAATGTCAATATTATAAGAAAGAGTAGAGAATATTATTGAGCCTTTAAGAAGAAACCAAGTAGTGAGCATCAAAATACATGTTTCTTAGAAATATATTATAATCCGAGATGCAAGGGTGTTCTTGGTTTATAACTGTTAATATGGATATTTATATGTGTAGGGAGCACGTTTGTACGTTATTTCAAGTTTAATGGTAAATAAATTGTATCTTTGTTTAAAAGGGTAATTCATTGTGTAGAGATCAAGGGAAAAATAGAATTTCCCTATTAGAAGATGGAGATATTGTTATGTCTATCTTCAATGTAAATATTTGGATATATTATGGAAATAAAATGGAAATGTTCAGGTCTAGGTTTTCTCTCTAGGGTTTTTCCCAGGGTAAATTTGTTGTTATAGCAATTTTTATGTGAGATATTTTATGTTGTTTCATTACTACAATATGAATGGAATCTATATTTTCTTCTTTAGAAGGAGGTTCTAAATTATGGATTTAATTTATCATCATATGTTTTATTTCAGTAAAAATTCCTAATGTTAAGTAGGATATGTAAATGGCTTCTATTGATCTTAATAAAATCTTGTGTATGGGGGGTGTATAATAAGATTATGATTAATTCCTTAAGAGCAACCTTCAAAAAAAATAACAAGGGATAGATCTTATTGCTAACTTGAGAAGTTATATAAAATATAATTGTGATAGACACATAAATAGTGGATATGTTATTATAAATGGATATCCAAAGAAGAGTAATAGCTTTGATGGGGGTTGAATCCTTGGAAATAGAACCTAACAAAAATCCTATCAACAAGAAGATAAAACTCACCATGGCTTAGTATTCCTAAGTCCGATCAAAACAAGAATCAAGGGGAAGTCTAACCTAATATGATAATGAACTAATAAGCTTGCTTATACGTCTAGTGCTCTTACATTGATAGATCTATGTAAGGTGCAGGGATTGATGTGTACCTTTAATGGACTAAAGGGAATTAATCTAGCCCATCAAATAAAAGATGAAAAGGATATCCAAGCATGCATCTTACCTAATGCACTTATGTTAAATGTCATATGTAAGTTGTAGGGATAATTAATACTTGTGACGGTTTCCAAAGGAAGAGAAACGAGTTCACATAGGAACTAAGTTAATTAGACTAAAGCACAAAGAACTTAAACTAACTCCATGCCATTTTTAGGTATTCACATGGGTTCTAGGATATTTTATAAAATAAATACTTGTGGTTGAGCCAGGTAAAATTAGGTTATGACAAGTTCATTATCAGTATAAACAACACTTAAGTGGACAAGAGTGACCAACTTCCTATAATTTCTTAGGGTTCACTTTTCTAATATCACCATTAGAAAATACATCATTAGTAATGTCCCCCCAATTCTCATACAGTATCCAGTATGAGACGACTTGACCACTACATAGGGATTACTCTTTAAGGCCCATATCACTTAATTATGATGCATATTCCCTAACCATACACACCCCCATCTATTATGGATTACTATGGCATGATGCCTTATTGATTAGTTAGTTTAATCTACCCATGAACTAACCAAAACCATTACCACTCATTTAGTAATGATAATGGTCATGCTTGCCTATTATAATATATTACATTATTTGATATGTATATGTATCATAAGTAAATATCAAGAGTCTCTTAGACAAGTGACAAGATAATAATTCAAAGGTAATTTTGTAAAACTATATTATGGATATAAAGCTCCATAATTTACATGTACAAAGTTGATATACTTAAAAAAATTTAGATTGTATTCTTTATGATTGATACTGTAAGTTTTATTTAAATGTTGTTAATTCATTTCATGATCTTGATCTTACTATATTATGTATTTATTATATTCAAAATTATGATATTTAACCTATGATATTTGTGGTAGTATTAAGGCTTAAAATACCATCAATTGTATCAAAGCTACCACCATACTCTGACTAGATTGATAGAGTTTACTTTTAGTCACTATTAAAATTTTGATTTTATCCAATTTGATAAAGTCAGCTAAGAGTTTATCCACTTTGAAGATAATGAGATTCAATATCTATTATAAGGTCATATTTAGTAGAAAATTCTAGGGTAATTTCACCAGGTTGAAGAGAACCTAGTGAAGAATAAGGCTCAGTTATATTGAAGAATTAAGATAACCAACTCAAAAAAGAAGTTGGTCATTCAAGAAAGAGATATCCTAATATTGATATTGGGTTCTATAGTAAGTAGGAGAATCATATTGGGTTCTTAGGTTTAAACTAAGAAATTATTGATTGTAGAAAAGAGTCGCAACATAGATTAAGCAATATATTTATGAGAATATTCCTATAGAGGATAGAGAAGAATTTCAGCTTCTAATAAAGAAAGAAGATAAAATTGCAGTATATTAAATAAGAAAGATAGCAACATATTGAGAAGCATTCAGAGCTTCCTAAAAGAATAAAGATAGCAGTCTATTGAGAAGCACTCAAAGCTTCATAAGAAAAGAGGAAAGCATAGCATTATATTGAGAAGCATTCAAAGCTTCTTAAGATTCAATAAGGAAAGTAGAAATAAGAGTGATATATCATTCTTGAAGAAGGATAAAGAAGCATCTATCTTACTTTATATTACTTCAAGCATTGGAATAATATCTACATTGATAAGAGTTGCAAATTAATAGAAGAAGAAGAAACCCTTATGAGAAAAATAAGAAGAGGTCAATATTGAGAAAATAAGGAGGTCTGGATAGATGCATATAGAAAATAAAAAGGCATTTATAATGTAAATAAAAGAAACCTATATACAACAGAGAATAGAAGAAAAATATAGAGGCTTTTAGAGAGGTTTTCATATAAATAAAGAGTCTTATCCATTAGAATATATGTATTCAGTTTTTGTTGCAAGGTATAATGCAATGTAAGACATCAGAGATGCATATTAGTGTAACAGAGCATAACATAAGACTTTTAAGCCTCAAATAAGCAATGGAATATATCTCAAATCAAAATATGTCATAGAGAAATAAAAAGGCATCATTACAAGAGCAGAAGTCATAGATGTCATAGAGGAAATATAAAAAGTTATAGAAAAAGCAATAAGTATCATATAAGGCATAGAAGACATAAAAGAAAAAGCAAAATGTATTAGTTGAAAAAAATATTATCATAGTAACAATTGCAACATACTTTAGCTACATTAAAAATAAGGAACCTACAAGTACAAATATTAAAGGTTAGTTGCAACAAAATTTGAGAAAGTGAATGTAAAAAGATTACATTGGAGAAAGTGGACAGAAATCTACAACATAGAGGAAACTGAAGCAACACAATAGAAATGATCAACAATGCAACAAAAGGAGAAAAAAACAACAAGACTAAAACATCTTTGGAGTTATGCAACAAACAGAAAGTGAAACATCTTTCTAACATATAACATGCCATCAACCATGTTGTAAGTAGTTAAGGTCTATACAAAGAACATAATATGCGGAACACTACATGAGCTACATTGTAGTGGAGTGGTTAAACCAGTGAAGTCAAAGGATAAGCCAACATGAGTGCAGGAAAATGTTAGGGTTACTAAATTTATATCTATTTACAAGCCTTCTTAGGAGTTATGAGGATCATTTGGAATATTTAATTTTATTTAATGTGGAGTGATAAGTAATAAGATAGGGTAAAAGTATTTGAGTTTTATTTTGGAGAGATAAGATAGACAATGTTTTTTATTTCTTCTAAGTTTGGAGTGATAAGGAATTTAACTAGTTTTTAAAGTTTGAAGATTTTTGAAAAAATATTTATTTTGGTTTTTATTTTTGAAAATTTTAAATTTTTGAAGTTATTGATTTTTTTGCAAATTTATATGTTTGGGAGATAAAAGGTTTTCAACATCAAAGGATTAAAAAAACTAAAAATTTACAAAATTTATTTTTAGTTTCTAAACTAGGGAGACAAGGTTTACTACTTCATAGGAAGTAAAGTGGATCTAGAAATCATTATGGATTATTGGTAAATTGATTCTGGAGCAAGTAGGCATATGAATGGAAACAAACAATGGTTTAATACCTTTCATGAAAAGTACAAGAAACCAGTTGTCATAGTAGATAGTATGAATTACGAAGTCAAAGGAGTAGGAGATGTACTGGTTGATCTAACAAATGGAAAATGAGTAATTAATAATGTGTTATATATCCCAAGATTAATTACTAATATCCTTTTAGTATCTTAGCTTATGCATAAAATTTTAATAGTTGAATTTAAAGTCAGCAAAGGAAAAAACAATATCTTATTATCAATTAAGGAAAAGTGATAGCCTCAGGATCTTATAAAGATAGTTTATTCACTCTTAATACATTGACAAATATAGCTCTATTAGTAGGTATCTTAGAAATAAAAGAACTTTGGCATACAATACTAGGAAATATAAGTGTTTCATCATTGAATAAGATGACTAAATATCAAATGGTTAAATATTTACCTAAGCTTACTTGGGAATATATAGTTTGTCTAGAATGTCTAGTAGGAAAACAACATAGAATACCTTTTGAAATTCATCAACATAGAGCTCAAATACCATTGTATTTAATAAATAGATTTGTGTGTACCAATTAATGTTACTAGTATTGGAGGACCCAAATATTTTCAATTATATTTCAATTATTATTCTAGAAAGATGTGGGTGTATTTTATGAAATACAAATCTAAAGGATTTAGTTGTTTCAAACAATTCAATTTTTTAGTTGAAAAGGAATCAAGAAAAACCATAAATAATCTTCATTCAAATAGAGGAGGTGAATTTATATCAAATGAATTAAATTTATTTTTAGAATAAAATAGAATAAAAATACAACTCACTACAACATAATCACCACAACAAAATGATATTGCAAAAAAGAAGAAATGGATCTATTATGAAAATGGTTAGGTGTATATTAAAAGAAGCTCATTTTGATTATCATTATTGGGTAGATGCAGTTAAAATAGTTGTATATTTGCAAAATAGACTACCTACAATAATACTAAAGAATGTTACACCAAAAGAGATATGGTTAAGACAAAAACCAAATGTAGAGTGACTACGAATTTTTGGTTGTAAGGCTTATATGCATATTCGAAAGCAAAAAAGAACAAAATTAGATGAGAAGAATATGTGTGGAATATTTCTTGGATATGATGATGAGTCAATAGGATACAAAATAATTGATCCAATTATAAAGAAAATCAACATAAGCAGAGATGTATTTGATGAAGGTATCAAAAAAATTATTAAAGAACACAAAGTTGATTTAGAAGCTATAATAAATTGTTAAGAATAAGACTCATCAAATGAAGACACATAATTAGAGTTATAGGTTGAATAAAATTAAAATACATAAATTACTACAAATCTACAAAGAAAAGAACCTATCTAAGCTTAGATATACAATTTAAGAATTAAAATTACACCAAATGATATATCTTACTACTACAAGACCTCAAACTCATAGTTAACTAGAGTAAATAGAGGATTGATAAGTTCTATAGTAGAACCTACAACAACACTTCATGCATTAAATCATCCAAAATGGAAGGCAACAATGGAATCATAATATGAAACTTTGATGAAAAATAAAACATGGAATCTAGTTGATTTATCTCTAGGAAAGGAAATAATTAGTTGTAAATGGAGCTACAAGATCAAATATAAAGTAGATCACTTGACAAGTATAAGGTTCAACTAGTTGCAAACGGATACACTCAAAAAAAAGGAATAAAAAATGAAGAAAGTTTTACACCAACAGTACAAATGTATACTATCAGAACAATTTGTGCTTTGGCAGCACATCATAAATGGAAACTACATTAGATGGATGTAAAAAGTGAATTTCTTAATGGGTATATTGAAGAAGATGTTTATATATCACAACTAGAAGGATTTATGATTAAAGGATAAGAGCACAAAGTTTACAAGTTGAACAAGTCTTTGTATAGTTTAAAGCAAGCACCAAGAGCATGGTATCTAAAATTAATAATCAGTTATCATAACATAATTTTAAAAGAAGTATGTATGATCCTAATCTCTAAATAAAAAATATTCAAAATGACATAATAATACATGTGGTATATGTTTATGATATAGTAATTACAAGAAGCCAAAAATTTTTATAAATGAAGTTAAAAAGGATCTATAAAAGGATTTTGAGATGACATATTTGGGACTTCTTCATTAGTATCTTGGCTTAGAAATTAATAAAAATTAAAATAATGTTACAATAAAAAAGAAAAAGTATGCAAAGTCTCTACTTGAGGAATAGAGGATAAACAATTACAAATCCAAAGATACTCCTATAGAACAAGGACTAAAATTATCTAGATATGATGAGACATCTTTAGTTTAGCTACAATCTATCATCAATTAATTGAAATTCTCTTATATTTAAAAAATACTCGACTAGATATAATTTTTGCTATAAGCTATATTTAAATATTTATGCAAGAACCTAGAGAAAACCACTAGAAATTCATACAAAGAATATTATTTTCTATCAATAGGACTACAAAATATGGTCTCACATATAAAAGGATGATAAGAAGTTTTGTCTACAAGGATATTCTGATTTTGAATATGTTGGATCTATAGATGATAGAAAATATATGTTAGGTTATATTTTCTTTCTTGGTTTAGTACCAATTTCTTGGCATAGTAAAAACCAACATGTAGTAGTTCTTCTATCCATAGAAGAAGAGTGTTGTGTATCTAAGGATATAGTCTATAAAGTATTATGGTTACAATACATATTGTTAGATATGGGAATCAAAGAACTCCAACATTAAAAAATTGTGATAATCAAGGAGTACTAAATTTTATAAAAAATCCAATTATTCATGAAAGAACAAAACATATTGAAGCTCAATGTCATTTTATTAGGGATCATTTTTAAAGGCATCATATTCTGCTAAAATATATCTCTACTAAAGATAAAATTATAGATATTTTTACAAAGGCACTCGAGAAAATCTAGTTTCATATATTTAGAAATCATCTATGCAGATCAAGAGAAACACACATCAAATAATGTAATACACGGGGGTATTAGAATATATTAAATTATTTGATATGTATATGTGTCATAAGGAAATATCAAGAGTCTCTTAGACAAGTGGCAATATAAGAATTCAAAGTTCATTTTGTAAAAATATATTATGGAGATAAA
This sequence comes from Wollemia nobilis, assembly GCA_028583015.1. Taxonomy (NCBI): domain Eukaryota; kingdom Viridiplantae; phylum Streptophyta; class Pinopsida; order Araucariales; family Araucariaceae; genus Wollemia; species Wollemia nobilis. The sequence continues at coordinate 2,539,584 of JAQPPZ010000839.1, read as the reverse complement.
GATCAATAATTTGCATGTACAAAGTTGATATATTTGAGAAATTATGGATTGTATTATTTTTTATTGATAGTGTAAGTTTTTTTTATATAATATTAATTTATTTCATTATATTGATATTATTATATTGTGGCTTTATTATATTCAATCTATGATATTTATGGTAGTATTAAGGCTTAAAAAGCCATCATTGCCTACCTATAAGGTACCACCACTATACTACCCTGTGAATGATCCAATAGATTATCCCATACAAACCCATCATTAATATTACCAAGCCTCACCACTAGGAATCATTCAAGAATCATCCCTAGGACTCATCCAAGTCTCATTCCTAGGACTCATCCAAGCCTCATTGCTAGGACCATCCAAGCCTCACTACTAGGGTGTATCATTCAAAATTACCTAGTTGAACTATCTATCCACAAGTCAACTATGATTGGGTATAACTCAAATCTAGAGATTACTAATATGGTACTAACACCCATGCCAATAATAAACCCATTTAACCCAAGGGTCCTATACAACATTTTTTTCTAACTCACAAAAATAAAGTACTATAATAAATCATACCAAAATTCCATACTAATATCAACATAACATATTGATAAGGATTCAAAATTAGAGCAGATGCCAGATATTACTACTACAAGATCTCAAAGGTGTAGTCTAACTAGAGTAAATAGAGGATTTGTAAGTTTTGCAGTAGAATATACAAAAATGGTTCATGCATTAAATAATAAAAAATAGAAGGCAAAAATGAAATCAAAATATGAAACTTTGATGAAAAATAAAACATGGAATCTAGTTTATTTATCTCCAAGAAATAAAATAGTCGATTGTAAATAATTCTAGAAGATCAAATATACAGTATATGGTTCACTTGAAAAGTAAAATGCTCAACTAGATGCAGAGGGATACACTCAAACAAAAGAAATTGATCATGAAGAAACTTTTGCACCAATAGTACACATGACTACTATCAGAACAATTTATGTTTTGGCAAAACATCATGGATGGAAACTACATTAGATGGATGTAAAATGTGCATTTTTTAATGGGGATATTTAAGAAGAAGTTTACATGTCACAACTAGAAGGATTTGTGATTAAAGGACAATAACACAAAGTTTGCAAGTTGAACAAGTCTTTGTATGGTTTAAAGAAAGCCCCAAGACTATGGTATATAAAAAATAGTAATCATTTACTCTAGTATAACTTTATAACAAGTTTATATAGTCCTAATATCTATACATAAAAATATTGGAGATAATATAATAATACTTGTGGTATATATTGATGATATAGTAATTATAGGAAGCTCAAAAAGTTTGATAAATGAAGTTAAAAAGGATCTAGAAAAGGATTTAAATATGATAGATTTAGGACTTCTTCATTACTATATTGGTTTAGAAATTGACCAAAATAAAAACAATATTACAATAACAGAAACAAAGTATGCAAAGTCTTTACTTAGAAAATATATGATGAACAATTGCAAACCCAATAATACTTCCTGTGGAACAATAACTACAATTATCTAGATATGATGAGACATCTCGAGTTTAAGCTACAATCTGTCATCAATTAATCAAAAGTCTCTTATATTTAATAAATAATCAACTACATAGAGTTTTTGCTATAAATTATCTTTCAATGTTTATGCAATAACCTAGAGAAAGCCACTGGAAATCCACAAAAGGAATATTACAATATATCAATAGGAATATAGAATATGTTCTCACATACAAGGATGATAAGAAGTTTTGTCTACAAGGATATTTTAATTTTGACTATGCTAGATCTATAAGTGATAGAAAATATACTTCAAGTTATATATTTTTATGTTGGTTTAGGACCAATTTCTTGGTATAGTAAAAAAACATGCAGTAGAAATTTCATCCCCAGAAGTAGAGTATCATGCAACTAAGGATGTAGTCTATGAAGCATTATGGTTACAATACATATTTTTGGATATGGGAATAAAAAGAAATTAAGCATTAATAAATTGTGATAATCAAGAGTACTAAATTTGATCAAAAATCTATTTTCATGAAAGAACAAAACATATTGAAGCTCAATGTAATTTTATCAGGGATCATTTTCAAAAGCATCATATTCAGCTAAAATGCATCCATATCAAAGATCATATTGTAAAATATTTTTACAAAGGTACTAGGGAAAAGCATATTTTAGATATTTAGGAATCATCTATGTAGAACAAGAGAAACACACATCAAATAATGTAATACAAGGGGGTATTAAAATATAATACATTATTTGATATGTATATGTGTCATAAGTAAAGATCAAGAGTCTCTTAGATAAGTGGTAAGATAAGAATTCAAAGGTCATTTTGTAAAACTATATTATGTAGATAAAGCTCCATAATTTGCATGTACAAAGTTGATATACTTGAGAAAATATGGATTGTATTATTTCTAATTCATATTAATATGTTTCATTATGTTGACCTTATTAAATTGTGGTTTTATTATATTCAATCCTATGATATTTGTGGTAGTATTAAGGCTTAGAAAGCCATAATTTCCTACATGCAAGGTACCACAACTATACTAATCTGTGAATGATCCAATAGATTATCCCATACCAACCCATCGTTAATATTCCCAATCCTCACCACTATAAATTGTCCAAGCCTCACTAGTAGGGTGTATCATTCACAATTACCTAGTTGAATTTTCTACCCACAACTCAACTAGGATTGGATGCAACTCAACTCTAGGGATTACTAATATGGCACTACCATCCTTGCCCATAATAAACCCATTTAACCCAAGGGTCCTAAACAACATTTTTGTCTAAATCACAAAAATAAATTACTATAATAAATTATATCAAAATTCCATACTAACATCAACATAACATATTGATAAAGACTAGAGAATTCAATTACTTCATTCCAACATAACACTAGAAATTAAGATAGTTCCTTTATTTAAAATAAAGGAAGTAAACAACATCTAAGGAATCATAATCATATTTCATAAATTACTTTTCCTATTAATCCATCACCCTTTTCAATATATACAATTTATCTATCTTGCTATAAACAATTTATTTTCAAGAACTTAACATAAAAGGAAAGGAGTAATTTATATTTCATCTTTTAATCAAAATTCATGAAAATACGAGTATGTTTACAAAGATGCCCATTCCTTCATCATAATAATTGCATAGCATAACTCCTATGCATGATAACTTTTAAATATTTCTCATTCCCTATTATAATATTTTAATACAATATTACATAATGATCATTAGTCACATATTTCTTCTCAAAGTCTTCTACTTGATAGGTCTTCTCCATTGAGCCTTTGAACCAAATATAGGGATCAAGACAACTCTTTGAATGAATATGCAAGTCTAACATGCATTATGCAAGTAAAAGCAATCAATATATATATATGATCTTAGTTCTCAAAATAGACCTCAAAACATTCTTCCAATGTTTATTAGATTTAAATGAGAGAATATCATACTTCTCTCATTTATTCATGGTTTTTAATTATAAAAACCAAGATACTCCCTTGGAAAAATTTACTACTCAACCTTTGAGAGTAAATATTAATTTTCCTCTTTTCCTAAAAATATAGAATTATTAAGAAATACATTATCTCTAAACATAATATTACAATATTATAAAACATGGGTTTATTATTCTCCTAATAAACCCATATATATTCCTTATAAATGAAAATAACTACATCAATATTTATTAGTAACCAACCTTATTATTTACTCAATATTAACTAAGATATTATAAAACAAATAATAATTTTCCCTTGGAAACCCTAATAGCTTCTTGGAAAGTCTTAATTAATATTGACTTTATTATATTTTTTGTTAGCTTTAGAGGATATGTGTAGTGGGAGAGATCTATCATAGGTCCTAATAAGATGCTAGAAATATGAAAGAATGGAATTATGCAATATGAATGAAATATTCTATAAATAGAAGTGGTAAAGATACAATGTGGTATGGAGGTGATGGTCACTCGATTGATATAAGATTAAAGAACTACATTGTACTCCATATTGGAGTTCTACCACTATCTACTACTCTCTACTATAATGAACTTGATGAGCTTGATGTGTTTGCTTGTTGTGCTTGTTCACTCACTATGAGTCCCTTTATATAGGAATATATATTTCTTGGCCAACACTCTACCTAGCTGTACAAGGGGACACCTTGCACATTACAACTTGCACATTGATACATGTGCATTTATTACATTTCTTAAAGTAATTAGCTAACTTCCCCCTAAAGTAATCTCCTACTCTAACTATGTGCCAAAGGTAGTACATTTACATGATCCAAATGATGTAATATACTCTAACACCCCCTTGTATTACACAAGACTTCAATATTCAATATTGATCTTCAAAGTTGCTCTTGGAGTTTGTATTCTCCTCTATTTTTATGACCTATTCAAGCAAGTAGTTAGTATCTTCATAACCTGTTCTTGCTAAAAGAGCTTTGAACTCATAACCATATATAGGTTCTTATAGTTCTTTTATTTCTTCTATCCTTTGAGCTAGGTATCCTTTCTTATTCCTTTTTAGATACTCCAATTGGTGATAAATGGTTGGACACTGAAATTTCTAAGGATTATTTTTATATTGCCATGGTTGAAATTTGCTTCCATTGTTCATCTGATTTTATTGATTCTAATTTTTGGGATTGAATTTGCAATAATTAGTACTATGGCATTTTATTTTGCATATCTAAAAATATTTGTTATTTCATGGTATTCATCCTTTTGATGATGAAGCAATATTTCCCCGTGTATTGTCTTTTGATGCCAATACAATTTTAGTCATTTCATTTTTAACTGTGTTCTCCACCTCATACTCTTGAAGAATATTTATTAGGTCATCAAAAGAAGTATCTTTTCTTAGGAATTGTAAATATGTAACCAAATGTGTGTAGCTATCTAGAAGTGCTCTCATGGTTACTTGAGTAAGAAATTCATCTTTATTCTTTTCTCCTAAGGTTAAAATATTCCTTTAATATCTGCTAACTTCCTTAGAAATAGTTCTATGCTTTCACCACTGTTCATTTTCAATGAATGTAGTTGAGTTTGAAGATGAAGGATAGTGGCTTTATTTTTCCCTTCGAATATCTTCTCTAAGCTTGTCCAAGCATCTGCAAATGTTTTTTCTGAATTGATATAGGGTTGTATTTCATCAGTGATAGCAAAGGTTATTATCATTAGGGCTTTTGCATCATTTTCTTCAAAATTTAGAATCTCAATATCACCTATGCTAGGTATATTGCTATTCCTTTGACTATATCCCAAAGTTTTTCATATACCAAGATTGATCTTACTTTATTTTTCCAAGATAAATAGTTTGAACCTTTTAGAAATTGATATTCTACAAGAAAGAATTTGTTTGATGCCATGCTGATTTTTGTGATCCCTTTTTATATTCCCTAGTATTTATTTGATAAAACATTTATAGAGCTTAGGTTTAGTGGACTTCCTTATGTCTCCCTAGTGGTTAGAGCATGCAATATCATTGATAAAGTGCTTTTTCAAATAGTAGTTCAATTTTTGGTTGATTTTTTAAAGTGTTGTAAATACCAAAAATTAACTTTTATTACACCTTATTACTTCTATTGAACTAATAACTTTAGAATTTGAATGAGTTCTAATGGTTGGATTTCTTTTATTCCTTTAATGTTATTTTGAGACAAGTATACCAATGTTGGCAATTTTGGGTACCTTGGGTACATTGCCTTTGCTCAAGTGTTGATGTTGTCATTGATGTCAAGAAGCGGTTGAAAGAAGTGATGTCAAAAGGATCCAAGTTCAAGGAAGGGTTTTTGTGAAAACCAAGGCAGACAAAATAAAAGGTTTTATTTAAAACCATGGGCAACAGATTTGAAATGGGTTTTTCTTAAAACCCAAGTTGGCTTTTCGTTTCGTTGAAAAAGGTGCCCCGGTGATGAAGATATTTAATTTTAAAATATTTAGTTTAAATTTTATTTATTTAAAATTTAAATTAAAATTTTAAAATTAAATTAAAGTTTTTTCGTCGTGTTTGGAAATGCCGACGTGTTAAAAAATGCATCTTAGTGCATATAAAATAAGGCAGTGGATTTCATTAATTATGTTGAGAAGGTGTTCGATATTATTCTCTGTACTTTCGTTTTCGACGGTGAGCCCCCGCGCCAGCGAAGGGTAAAGTCAAGCGCTGTAAGGTCAAAGGTGATTCGTCCGTTTCGACGATAGGGAAAAGGACAGAGTCTGCGCATCTTCCATTTCATTTTTGTTGTTCGCGGTTCGAGGCGGATACAAACAAAAGTGTATGCTATAAATATTTCAAGAGAGCGTATAGCCCACGCGGTTTAGCCAAGCGCCTTGGCTAGAGGAGACGGCGGGTCAAATCGCGTCGAATCCCTTGGAGATTCATGAGGTGTCGTGGGCGCCAAAGTTTTTGCTGCACAAGGTAAGTTAAATATTATCATTTTACCTTGGGTATATACAAGGGAGTTATAAGGTGTGAGGGTTGTTTTGATTATTATTGAATATCCTTTTAGAGGAGTTATAAGGTGAAGGGAAATAAAATATATTTTTTATTTGAATGTTTGAAGAGTATAGTGGACATCAAAGGTTTAGGGGAGTCATAACTAGAGTGTGGAATGTTTATGAATGATATAAAATATTTTATTTTACTTTTATGGTATAAGTGGTTTTGGGAGTTATAAGGTTATGCAATGTTGTGATTTATTTTATTTTATGGTACAAGTGGTTTTAGGAGAGATAAGGAAGTTGTGCAATTAAAGGCTTTGGTGATGATTATTGAAAAGTGGAGTAATGTTGATTATTTTGTGATCTACTAACCCTTGTGAAGATTGGCAAAAGAATTTTGTGATTGTGGCAGATTTCCAAAGGGGTTTCTTCACTTCAATAAGGTATGGGCACTTTCTTCTTATGAGTATGATTGGTGTATGTTATTCCTGAAATAAGATTGGAGTGAAAAGGTATACAACAAGGTTTCCTTTGGTTGGGTGTAAATCCTATTTTCTGGTTTGTTGAAGACTACTTATGCATTGTTATCATTGATGAGAGTTTTGGTGAATGCATAATTCTGGTTTGAGGTAGTGGAAGCATTGTGCACTAGGGTTTATGTTTGTGAGTCTTGCTACTTGCTTTGAGTTGGTGAAACCCTTGGTTGGCTGTTTTGAGGTTGATGGTTGAGTTGCTTCCATAGAGGTTGTTTGATCAAGTTATTGCTTTTACTTGATTCATGATATTGGGCTTACTCCATTGAGTTGATTTGAACAAGTTATTCTTTGCATTTGGTGATATTGTGTGGGTGGCTGTTTTGTTCAAATATCTTTGGAGGGAAAAGGATTTCTACTTGTTTCCTTTTCTTGTGATGATTGGTTGAATGCTTCAAGGTTAATGTTGAGTTGAATGATGTTGGTTAAACCTTGTCTTTGAGCATTGTTGTTGAAGCCCTAATTGGTTGAGAAAAGATATTGGTTGTTGGAAAGAACATGAGTATCATTGTTATATGAGATATTGCTTGGTTGGCAATTGTTGGGTTGTGTTTCATGTTCTTGAGAAAAGCATATTACATCTATCTTATTCTGTTGAGTTTGAGATTGAGTTGAGATTGAGATTGGGAGTTAAGTATAGAACATATTGAGTCTCTAACAATTCTCTTTATGCTTCTATGAGGTTGATGAATCACATTGGGTCTCTAACAATTCTCTTTGTGGGTTCATGCCAAGCAAGTTTTCTTGATGAACTTGTGAGCAGGTTTTGGACAGGTTCTGTTGGGGACTTGTGAGCAGGTTTTGGACAGGTTCCGTTGGGGACTTGTGAGCAGATTTGGACAGGTCCTAGCAGAGGACTTGTGAAGCTGAGTTTGATAGTTCTATCAGAGAACTTGAGGACAGAGGTGCATTGGTTCTATGAGAAGAACCTGAGGACAGATTTGTGCCAGACCGAAGGACTGTGTTTGGTGAGAAAGAGGAAGAGGACATTTGTGCTAGACCGAAGGACTGTGTTTAGTGCAAATTCGAGGACCAGCTTTGAGGTGATAGAGTTGAGGACAGAGGTCTCCAGCCAGAGCGGGGAAGACAGGTGTCTTCTATGGATAGAGTTCCATTTGCTAAGGGCAGCGGAGGCAGAGGTCTTCTAGAGGATCACCATCTAGAGCAGAGTTAGGGGAAGGTATCTCCTTTGAGCAGAGGCTCATAAATTCAGATTGGGGGAAGGTATCTCCTTTGAGCCGAGGCTCATAAACATTGTAATTGGGAAGGTTTCCCAAAGAACTTTGAGATAACTTTTAGAGAAAAGTTTTGTGGATGAACCACATCAAAATTGTTGTGTCACTTTGTGGATGATCTTGTGCATTGTTTTGATATTGCTTTGGATATATTGCTTTATTGTTTTGAAGTATAAAGGAAAAGTAAAAAGAGGTCTTATACTGTTCACCCCCCCTCTCAGTATAAGCTTGTGTTCTTCAATTGGTATCAGAGCAGGTGCCTTCGAAAAGTTTAAACAGCTTGAAGGAAGATCTTACAAGAACACAAATGGCAAGGAAAGGCAAAAGCAAAACCATTAGACACAAGAAAAAGAAATTTCATAGGGTCATGAAAGAAAATGAAGATGATCTCAATGTTGCTGCTTTGGGAATGGAAATAGATTCAAGAGATGAATCAAATAGTGGAGAACAAGTCAGATTAATAAAGATTTGCATCGGATGTGGGAAGACCGGTCACTTTGCAGCTGATTGCTCACAAGTAAGAGAATGTTTTGTTTGTGGTCAACTCGATCACAATGATCATCATTGCCATGGGTTTAGTAGCAGTGAAGATGAAGATGATCCGTTCAAAAGTGAAGAAGATAAACAGGATTCTGAAAGGCATAGGCATCAAAGGAAGAACAAAGATGAGCACAGCTATAAAGGAAAGAGGTATTCTCACAAGCACAAGAAGAGCTTCTACCTAGACAAAGCAAGTAAGTGTTCTAGTAGTGATAGTGAAAGTTCTTCAAGTGATAATGAAAATGAGATGTTGTTCATATCAAAAAAAGAGGAAGAACCAAAACATAGATTCATTATCATGAAATGTCTTAAATGTGGAAATTTTGGTCACCTTGAGGATGATTGCACAAATAATGATTTGGTTGCTAGTATGTATGAGGATGCTCCAGAAATTGATAAAGAAGATGCTTGTATGGTTTTTGAAAAGGGTAGCACCTCTAGTGATAAGAAATCTGAAAAAGGCCTTGATGATTCAAAATGCAATCAAATAGAGGATCTTGAATGTGAACTTACTAATGCTCTTAGTGTTTTGAAAAAGGAAAGAAAGAAGAATGCTAGACTCAAGGATAAGTTAGATGAATGTTGCATGGAGAGAGATAAACTTATAGAAAGTCTTGACGTCTCTATGGCTAAAGCACAAGAACTCAAGAATGAGTTAGAATCTAAGGTGCTTGAGTATAGTGAATTAGATCAGAAAATGGCTTCTTTGAAAGAGGAAAATAAAGAGTACAAGGATAAGCTGTACAGGTTTCAAGAAAGCTCCAAAAAGGTTAAATCTCTTATCAAAGGTCAAAGAAAGACAACAGATAAAATAGGTCTTGGTTTTGTTAAGCCTCACAAGAAACAAGTTGGAGAGTCTAGTAAGAGACTCCAAAAGAAAGAGAGTTCTGATGAGGAAAGTATTTCAGATCATGAGTCCTTGAATGATAGATGCACAAAACTAGAAAACAGAATTCAGGATGAGAAGAAGAAGAAGTTTTCAGGACCCAAGAGGTCAAATAAAGGAAAGTTTCAAGGCCGATGTTTTGCTTGTCACAGATTTGGTCACATGGTTGTACATTGCATGGCTCAAGTGAAGAAGGTAAATGACAGTTTCAGAAGTGGTAATTTCTTTCATGGGTATTGCTACTCTTGCAATCAGTTTGGGCATAAAGCAATTTTTTGCAAGGCAAATATCAGGAACTGGGTTAGTCAAAATAGGCTTGGTCAAAACAGGTTTGGTCAGAACAGGTTTGGTCAGAACTGGTTTGGTCAGAACTTGTGGATTCAAAGAACAGGTATGCCTAAAAGAAATAACATTGTTACTTGTTATAAGTGCAACAATGAAGGTCACACAGTCAGACAGTGTAGAGCTGAAATTCCAGAATATAGGAACAGGAACAGTGGCATGATCAGGTCCAAGGATCAAGGCATTGAAAAGAACAGGGATAAGAAAAAGAACAAGAACAATGACAGGAACAGGAATATGGACAAAGAGTTCAAGAGAAGGCCCGACAAGGAAGTTATAGACGCTGATGATGATCAGTGCCTAATGGGAGTTTTACTCCCACCCCAGAATTAATCACCTCAACAGGAGGTGGGGGAGGGACTAAGCTAAGAGGCTCATTCTTAGTCCCGAGCCCCAAAGGTGGCCCTTTGCCATTGATGACAAAGGGGGAGAGATATGAGTAAGGGGGAGAGCTTCAAGTGAAGAGGAAAGCTTCAAGTTCGGGGGAGCAAAACTTCAAAGAGAGTGTTTTTAGTTTTGGCTCTTAAAGATGTGTTTTTAGTAAAGTTTTGCCATCAATGACAAAGGGGGAGATTGTTGGCAATTTTGGGTACCTTGGGTACATTGCCTTTGCTCAAGTGTTGATGTTGTCATTGATGTCAAGAAGCGGGAAGGGTTTTTGTGAAAACCAAGGCAGACAAAATAAAAGGTTTTATTTAAAACCATGGACAACAGATTTGAAATGGGTTTTTCTTAAAACCCAAGTTGGCTCTTCGTTTCGTTGAAAAAGGTGCCCCGGTGATGAAGATATTTAATTTTAAATATTTAGTTTAAATTTTATTTATTTAAAATTTAAATTAAAATTTAAAATTAAATTAAAGTTTTCCATCGTGTTTGGAAATGCCGACGTGTTAAAAATGCATCTTAGTGCATATAAAATAAGGCAATGGAATTCATTAATGTTGGATTGAAGGTGTTCGATATTAATCGCTAGTACTTTCGTTTTCGACATGAGCCTCGTGTTAGTGAAGGGAAAGTAGACATGTAAGGAAAGGTGATTCATATTTTGGTGATAGGGAAAAGGACGAGTGAATCTTTGTTTCATTTTTTTGTTCATGGTTTGAGGAGGATACAAACAAAAGTGTATGTTGTAAATATTTGAAGAGAGCATATAGCAGTGGTTTAGCAGATCTTGGTAGAGGAGACGAAGGTAAAATCGACAGAATCCTTGGAGATTCATGAGGTGTGTGGGCGAAAGTTTTTGTGAAAGGTAAGTTAAATATTATATTTTACCTTGGGTATATAAGGGTTATAAGGTGTGAGGGTTTATTATGAATATTTTAGAGGAGTTATAAGGTGAAGGGAAATAAAATATGTTTTATTTGAATGTTTGAAGAGTATAGTGGACATCAAGGTTTAGGGGAGTCATAACTAGAGTGTGGAATGTTTATGAATGATATAAAATATTTTATTTTACTTTTATGGTATAAGTGGTTTTGGGAGTTATAAGGTTATGCAATGTTGTGATTTATTTTATTTTATGGTACAAGTGGTTTTAGGAGAGATAAGGAAGTTGTGCAATTAAAGGCTTTGGTGATGATTATTGAAAAGTGGAGTAATGTTGATTATTTTGTGATCTACTAACCCTTGTGAAGATTGGCAAAAGAATTTTGTGATTGTGGCAGATTTCCAAAGGGGTTTCTTCACTTCAATAAGGTATGGGCACTTTCTTCTTATGAGTATGATTGGTGTATGTTATTCCTGAAATAAGATTGGAGTGAAAAGGTATACAACAAGGTTTCCTTTGGTTGGGTGTAAATCCTATTTTCTGGTTTGTTGAAGACTACTTATGCATTGTTATCATTGATGAGAGTTTTGGTGAATGCATAATTCTGGTTTGAGGTAGTGGAAGCATTGTGCACTAGGGTTTATGTTTGTGAGTCTTGCTACTTGCTTTGAGTTGGTGAAACCCTTGGTTGGCTGTTTTGAGGTTGATGGTTGAGTTGCTTCCATAGAGGTTGTTTGATCAAGTTATTGCTTTTACTTGATTCATGATATTGGGCTTACTCCATTGAGTTGATTTGAACAAGTTATTCTTTGCATTTGGTGATATTGTGTGGGTGGCTGTTTTGTTCAAATATCTTTGGAGGGAAAAGGATTTCTACTTGTTTCCTTTTCTTGTGATGATTGGTTGAATGCTTCAAGGTTAATGTTGAGTTGAATGATGTTGGTTAAACCTTGTCTTTGAGCATTGTTGTTGAAGCCCTAATTGGTTGAGAAAAGATATTGGTTGTTGGAAAGAACATGAGTATCATTGTTATATGAGATATTGCTTGGTTGGCAATTGTTGGGTTGTGTTTCATGTTCTTGAGAAAAGCATATTACATCTATCTTATTCTTTTGAGATTGAGATTGAGTTGAGATTGAGATTGGGAGTTAAGTATAGAACATATTGAGTCTCTAACAATTCTCTTTATGCTTCTATGAGGTTGATGAATCACATTGGGTCTCTAACAATTCTCTTTGTGGGTTCATGCCAAGCAAGTTTTCTTGATGAACTTGTGAGCAGGGTTTTGGACAGGTTTCGTTGGGGACTTGTGAGGAGGTTTTGGACAGGTTCCGTTGGGGACTTGTGAGCAGGTTTTGGACAGGTTCTGTTGAGGACTTGTGAGCAGATTTGGACAGGTCCTAGCAGAGGACTTGTGAAGCTGAGTTTGATAGTTCTATCAGAGAACTTGAGGACAGAGGTGCATTGGTTCTATGAGAAGAACCTGAGGACAGATTTGTGCCAGATCGAAGGACTGTGTTTGGTAAGAAAGAGGAAGAGGACATTTGTGCTAGACCGAAGGACTGTGTTTAGTGCAAATTCGAGGACCAGCTTTGAGGTGATAGAGTTGAGGACAGAGGTCTCCGACGGAGCAGGGAAGACAGGTGTCTTCTATGGATAGAGATCCATTTGCTAAGGGCAGCGGAGGCGAGAGGTCTTCTAGAGGATCACCAGCCGAGAGCGAGAGGTAGGGGAAGGTATCTCCTTTGAGTAGAGGCTCATAAATTCAGATTGGGGGAAGGTATCTCCTTTGAGCCGAGGCTCATAAACATTGTAATTGGGAAGGTTTCCCAAAGAAATTTGAGATAACTTTTAGAGAAAAGTTTTGTGGATGAACCACGTCAAAATTGTTGTGTCACTTTGTGGATGATCTTGTGCATTGTTTTGATATTGCTTTGGATATATTGCTTTATTGTTTTGAAGTATAAAGGAAAAGTAAAAAGAGGTCTTATACTGTTCACCCCCCCTCTCAGTATAAGCTTGTGTTATTCAACCAATTAATTCCAAACCTTGATATTTACTTGATGAAATTCCTTTTATAGCCTTTTAATGTTTCTAAATTCCAATAATCTAATTTTGGTGTAGTATTCTTTATAACTCCCTAATTTGGAATATTAGAAAAAAATAATATTTGCAATAATAGAAATATTTTTTCTCCAAGTAGAAATCCTTATTTCTCCTATATTTTAAATTTCAAATATTAAGCTATTTTTGGTGTATATTTATCCTTTAATTTTTCTTCGAAATATGGTTGATTTTCCCATAGTTTCAACCTTATATTATATCCTTATATCTCCCTTTAATGAAAGAAAATTTAAATCAAGGTAAATTCTTACCCTTATGATGCTACAAACCTTAAGCAATTGGTATTGAATTAGGATATGGATGACAACAATATTTAATGTGTATCTTGGGTTTTATGACCAATGGTAGGCTTTGATTCTTCATTGAATTCAATCCTTGAATGGTGGAACCTTAAATATGACTTCTTTGACCTACTTTGAATGTCTTGACCAAGAGCTTTAAATGCTCTTCTCTTTTTTTACATGCTACAACTTCTTGCTGATACGAATGTGTTTATCTCCTTGGTTTTAGGTACCTTAAAAGGAAGAGGATTTTTTAGAGAATTACAAGTATCATGACAATTTTATTTCAATGCTTGAAGAAGGTAGATACTCTTTGACACTTGGAATTTTTTGTAGAATGGAGGATAGAGATTACAGTCTTTATGTGAGTGCTTGTATGCCTTGGTTACAAGTGTCACATCTTCTCTAACACAACCAATGCTCTCCTATGTAACACTTCCTTGGACTATTCCTTTCATGCATTTAAGCTTGAGCATTATTTTGAGCACTCAAATGGGAGATGTTAGGGTTTCTTCAATGGTGACAAGTGGCACCTTTTCTCTTTTACATGTACCTTCCTCTTCAACATCTCTAGATGCCTCTTTAATGTATTCTTGCAAGCTTCAACGTATTATTTCTAGCTCTTTATTTGTTGTATATTCTCCTCAATGCTTTGATGGTGCTTGGTATGTGAGTTGGTTCCATTTGAGAAAAAATTTGATGGCTTTGATCTAGGATTGTGAGCAATACTACGATGGAGGTTTTGTGACACTCCAATGATGATTTTGAAAGCTCCTTGTGGGCATACATCTAGCTCTTGGGTATTTATTTCTTTATACTTTGATTTTATCCTACTTTTAAGTTTCTATATTTTAACCTTTATGGATGATAACTTCTCCCTGTGATATGCTATATATGCTTTGCAGGTTGCTTATTATGGTTGTCCAAACCATGAATGATGTGAGATCATTGAAGTCCCTTTTTACCTTGCTTGGATAGTGCTTCTCTACGACTGCTTTGAGATGTACCTTTCTTGTGAATAATGTGTCTTTATGACACTTAGACCATGTCCTTTTTGATATGTAGGATAGAATATAATGGTGCAAGATAATATAAATAAACTTTGTAAATAGAATAGCTTTTTTTGCACCTTTTTTGCAATCTTTTCTACTAGTTTGAATGACAACTTACTTGTAGGTAAGGTATAATTTGATGTTGTCTCATTTTCTAGACAACTCTCTCCTTTTGCTTGTGTAATTTTGTAATAAATCCTAGCTAATAACCATGTAGATAGAAGATTTTGAATAACCCTTAAATAATCTATAATTATTCACTACAATTAGTTTGTAGTATGTAGTCTTCTTGCTTTCTATATATATAATAGGTAGATTATATACTTATTTATTTCTAAATACATCCAAATATTATTTTAATGTGAAAGTAAATATCTTAAAAGAACTATATTTTGCACCTTCTTGAAGGCTATAATATGAGCCCTTATTTTTGCAACTTTAATCCAAATATGGTGCTTAATGATACTTGATAATGAAACCTAATTTAAAGTTCAACTAATTGCACTGAATTTAATTACCCTTAATGGCTTCTATAGATGATGTAGATCTTGGTGTTAAGATTCACCAAGTTGTTGCATTGAGATGAATGAATTTTTTAGCTTCTTGTTGGCTTACCAAAACAACTTCTTGCTTCACCAAATAATGGTCTAGAACCTTCTATCTTGAGCCTAGGGTTGGTGGCTTGATCCTTCAAGTGATCCTCTATTCTCTACTGTAGATTCAAAAAAATCTTATATCTAAAATGTACCTTCTTGTTGTGAGAGGTAATCTCCAAATATCTTGGATTTTGTAGGCTTATTCTATCTAAATCCTCCTTCAATATTCTTGTTCAACTCTAACTTCAAACAAGTTCTGCTCAAGATTATAAATATCTTAAGGTCTTCACTGGATTCTTCTTTGTATTTGGTACTCTTGACCAAATTCTTCTCCTCTTGGGCTTATTATTGCATGGAAATAATTGTCTCAAGTTTTTTAGTACTAGGAGCTTCTCCTTGGTAGTGTATTTCTCCAATGAGTTATTCTAGGAACTATTTTGATGATACTTCTATGAACTCTGCAACAAGACTCTCCAAGCCTTATTTTATTTCTCCTTGAGACCTCTCCAAGGTCTTCAATCTTGCAACTTATTTGGTCTTTTGAATGAGACATTTTCTTCAATATTCTCCTTGTGGAAATGTTCTCACATTGAGTTCATATTCTCAGATCTCTGAATTTTGTTGCTTATTTTATCAGGAACAATACTTTTCTAGTTCCTCTTTATCGCTTCCAAGATTGAAAGTTTTCCAATGAGATATTCTATGGATATCTTCAGCTTCTTTTGGAACATATCTTCTATCTTTTGTTTCCAATGGGATATTTTTTTAGACCTTTTTAACTTCACTAGTTATTCTTGAAACTAGTGGTACGAGTTATTCTTCACAATCTTATGGAAATACTCTAGCTAATCTACAATTTGTAGTCTTCAATGGAGATCACTAATCTCCTATCTTCTATTTATTATGGAATATTTTATGGAGTCTTCTTATATATTAGAAACTCTTCTTTGAAGTCTTCTTTAGAACTAGGGTTTTATGGCCCTTTCTTCTATATCAAGGCTTTTGTGGATTTTTCTTCTGGTAAAAGGCTTCTATGGCCTTTTCTTCTATAATGTGAATTTTTTCAATCTAGCAATGGATATCTCCAATATCCAAACTTCACCATGACTCTTCTTCTTGAGTCTTTACAATGTTTATTTTTCTACAACAAAAAAAATAATCCCTACACGAGAAAAACACATAGACTTTCAGTAAAAAAGGTAAATTCCTTCTCTATATATTGTAGGAAGTGTTCCGACTTCTAAGAGTTAATTTTCTACAAAAAAGAAACTTTAGACACTAGATCTCTTGAGATCAATAGTTTTCACTAGTTGATTCGTCAAACTAGTGGAATGAATATTGAGTCCTAGTTTTCATGAGTTTTCTTGTAACTTTGTGGAAAGAATCTAGCCAAATGTAATTTCAAAATTTCTATAATGAATATTTGTTTTAGTCCTTACTTGCGACTCTCCCTATTCATGTATAGATGCACCATGGATTTTATACCACTATTAGCTTTGAGGATATGTGTAGTGGGAGAGATATATCATAGGTCCTAATAATATGTAAGAAATATGAAAGAATGGAATTTTGTAATATGATTGAAATATACTATAAATTGAAAGTGGTAAAAATACAATGCAATATGGAGGTGATGGTTACTCTATTAATATAAGCTTAAATAACTACATTGGACTACATCAAGAAGTTCTACCAGTATCTACTACTCTCTACTATAATGAACTTGATGAACTTGATGTGTCTGCTTGTTTTTCTTGTTCACATACTATGAGGCCCTTTATATAGAAAGATAGATTTCTTGGCCAACACTCTACCTAGTTGTACAAAGGGACACCTTGCACATTAAAATTTGCACATTGACACTATTTATTACATTGTTTGAAGTAACTAGCTAGTTTCCTCCTAAAGTAATCTCCTACTCTAACTATGTACCAAAGGTGGCATATTTACATGAACCAAATGATGTAATATAATCTAAAATTTTTAACCAAGTTACCTAACAATATTTTCTTGTTAAAATAAATAAATGAGATAATATTTCAAACCATTTTAATATTTTATTTTAATTTACCATCAATGCTAAGGAAGGAACCTATGACTTATTATACTGAAAAGTAACAAAGTTTGATTAAGGATTCAAAAATAGAATAGAACTAGACCGACTATCACTTGACATCTATGAAATATATCATAAAACTTGAAATGCATTAGGATAAAACAACAACAACAACAAAAAAAGAGGTTTATCAATATTTGGTCCATTTGGATGTTACTAGATTTCTCTTGGATTTAAAACTTAAGATTTAAAGTTTAAAATATGCTTTCTCAAAAGAAGTTAAGAGAACATAAATTATTTTAACATCATTTTACATGGTTCCATTCTCAAAGGTGATAGGCTCAATGAAGACAAACATGAACTCAAAGCATTATTCAAAGAGAAAAATGAAGACTTTCAAACTCAACTAAGCTTTCTCAATCTACCACTATAGAATAGAACGACTCTTAAAAAAATTGATAGTATCCAAAGGTAACTACTAGCAGGGAATGCTTACATAAAATGGGTAACCCAAGATTAAAAAAAAAACACAAAATGGAGATTTTAAAATCAACCTAGAAAAGTTGAACATAAATATAGAAAACATACAACCATGAACATATATTGCTTTAAACAATGAAATATTTAATACAAGCATTTATCTTAACAAGAAGAAAGAAGATACAAAACTCAAGGAGATTACTTAAAAAATAATCCTCAAAATATTTCAGCTTCATTGAAGATGTTCAAACATAGAAGTAAAACATTCAACTTGGATATTGAATTATAAAACATACAAAACTTCTACGAATCTTATCTGTAAATGCTAAACACCAGAATGGGATCAATATCTCTCTAAAGAATTGTGAGTTCCACACCCAAAACATATCCTAGTTAGCAAAAATTTTCCCCCACTTTGGCAATCCACCTAGTACCAAATAGCCTTTGGAGCAAGAGGTAAATCAAAGAAAATGTGATTTTTTGTATTCCCCTATGCATTATAAAGATTACACTAAATTCTAATGCTCCTCATTAATTGGAAAATATACCTTTAGTAAAATAATAATAATCAAATGTGCCACTCTTTTTCTAAGTATTAACTTAAGGATGCTAATATTTAATTTACTAAGGATATTAGTAAATAAATATTCTACCCAATTTATGGTATTAACTGATTAATACTATTAGTATTAACATTAGTGTTTATAATATTTGAAGTATTAATAATACCAACATTATTATTAATACTTACTTGTTAAATAATTAACCAATTAAGTTCTAATATTTTAACACAACTATGAATGCATCTTAATAATAAATTAAGAGCCTAAGTAACACAAGGACTCTTGCTAAAAGATGTTCTCGCCCAATGCATTCCAAAATAACAACATATAAATTAATGCACGATAATACTATTCTTTAAATGAGAGGCATCATGATAACTACAATGTTATCAACCACCTATGAGAGAACCCCTAAGAACAAGGGTAAGGGCTCTTTTACCTTTATAGCAACCTCATTGTATGATTATGAATCTAGTCACACATGTAAACATGCAAATGCTTCTACATGATAATTTTAACCCTATGGGTATCAAACTAAAAATAATCCATCATTTCTCTTTTATTGCTTCTCTCAACTCCAGTGATTATCCCATACCAATACACCCATGAGAGTACTTGGTCATGTAACCATAAAATTTATCAACAGTACTATATTCTAAAAATAACATAATCTAACTTTAAAAATCATAAAGTACAACTATCAACTCATCTTGATAGAATGAAATAGGATCATTCATTAATTATCAACACATAAATGCATAAATCAAATAACAATGAAAATTCCTTCCAATAAGGTCCATTACAATTGCATGCTGCTCAATTTTTCTCCAAATTGGATTTGCAGTCTCACTACCATTAGATTTGACTCAAGAAAGAGGAAATTCCTAAAGTTACCTTTAGAACTCATGAAGGGAATTACAAATTTCTGGTCATGCCTTTTGGTCTAACGAATTCACCTTCTAATTTTAAGAGTTTGATGAATGTAATATTTTATCCCTTTATATGCAAATTTATTTTTGTCTTGTTTGATGATATTTTGATTTATAATCATACTTGGAAGAAGCAATTTATATTAGGCCTTGCAAATTTTATCTAAGAATTATTTTTATGCAAAGCAATCAAAACATTATTTTGGCACACAAAATGTAGAATAATTGGGTCACATTGTCTCAAAGGATGGAGATAAAGTTGACCCCAAAAAATTCAAGTTATACAAGAATGGCTAAAACCTTAGACCATGAAAGGAATTCAAGATTGTTTGGATCTCACTTGGTATTATTGGACGTTTGTTCAAAACTATGGGAAGATAGTAGCCCCATTAACCACTATGTTGAGGAAGAACTCTTTTATGTGGTCAAAACCATTGGAACAATCTTTTAGGGACGTAAAACAAGATATGATATCAACACTAGTGTTAGCCATGTTGAATTTTTCTAAACCCTTTGTAATTGAAAATGATGCTTTTGGTAGTGGAATTGGGGTATTTTTCATTGAAGAAGGAAGACCATTAACTTTCACCAGCAAGGCACTATCTACATTTTTTTCGATAAAAACAATATATAAAAATGAGATTGATTGGATGTAATATATTACATTTAATTTATCAATCTGAGGGTAAATCAAGGTTATATTTAAAGAGTATGAATCCAGTATAGATTGTACTATGGATATCAATGCTAAGCTTAGTTTAGATTTCTTTCAGTTTCAAGTGTGTGCAAAAAAGTAATAAACATAAATTAAATTGTGCAGGAATGAAAACAGAATGCAATTTATGGTTTATGTAGTAAATATGAGAATTACCTATTAATAAATTATTCTAACATTAATTGTCTATTGATGAATTGATATATTAATGAGTTTATCTATTTTTGAGTTTATCTATTGTTTTTTTTTAAATAAAGGGATAAAAATTTATTGATAAAAAGTCTGGATTACAGAGTACAACTGAGCTTCCAACCAAGACTCAAATAAACAACCAAATAGGCTAAAAACACTAGACTATAATGACACCCAGAAAAGACAACAAGAAAAAACCACATTAAGTCTGTACATCCTTATGGATCAACTCCCATAGGCGTTGAAAGTCCCCAGACGGGGGACTCTCCCAATTATCAATACTCCAAGGATCCAGTAGTTCAAAATCCCTTTTGGCCAGGTAATTAGCAACCACATTCCATTACCTTGGAATGTGCACAAAGGATATAAATTCAAACTCTTCACTCATTCTGAGAATCTGAACGGCTACAGAGGCCAACTACCAATTAACTTCCTCCACCCTTTTACTATTTAAAATATTAACCACAATTTGAGAGTCAGACTCGTAGATAATCCTATGCCAGCCAAGAGAAAACCCCCTTTGCAAGGCCTTAATAATTGCAAGAGCTTCCATAAAATTCTTTGAGTGAACACCTTTATAAATGGAAAAGAAAAAACTGACACCACTAGTGGAATCTCTCCCAACACCACCAATGCTAGCATGTCCAGGATTACCCTTGTACGATCCATCAATATTAATTTTTAAAACTCCTCTAGGGGGTGTCCTCCACCTACCATCTCTCCTAACCTTCTTACTAAGCTAAGGAACCCTACTAGGGCTATAAGAGTTCACACCATCCCTAAAGATACCAAGGGATTGTTTTACCTTCTCCTACCTAGAATCCAAAAGAGGGTCCACATCACATTTGCTATGGATGGTTTCCTAAACCATATACATGATCCTTTGCTAGATATGTTGAACAGCCAAATAACTACCCTAAAATATGCACCGGTTCCATTCGAGCCAAATTTTCCAAATGATGCAAGAAGGGCCCAAATTCCAAGCCACTCGAAGGAAGGGGTCCTTGGTTGGAGGTCTACATAGACTACTCCAAAAATCCACTAGGGATAGCACATGAAAACATGGATGGTTCCAGGCGCTCCACCAACGGTGCCAAATGTTTCTGGCAAAGGAGCATTGGAAAAATAAATGAGAAGAGTCATCCTCATTCTTACTGTAAAGGACACAAAAGAGGGACCCTAAAATACCCTCTTTCTCACATTATACCAAGTGAGGCATTTATTATGAGCCACCAACCATAGAAATGAGTTACATTTTGGCCAGGAAAATTTGTTCCATAGCTTTTTCCACCAAGTGACAGGAAGACTTCCATCCTTTTGCTTATCAAGAACCTGATAACCATAGGCTACTGAGTAGGTTCCCTTAGGATCAAGGTTCCAAGCTAGAATATCTTTACCCCTCAATGAAGAACAAGGCCTCCTCATAATAATAAGAGAAAGCACCTCTCTGTCCTTAGCCAGTCCCCCCTGGGGCCATTCTTGCGAATCTTTCTACCTCTACATATCCATATTTCCAAAAGACTATATTTTTTTAAAGTCCTCCACACAAGACCAACCTGCTTCCAAGAAAAAAATGCTTAGGGAATGTAACCTAGGATATTGATTCAAGATATGAGGGTGGCCATCCCAAGAATCCTCCTAGAAAAGAGCATTTGATCCTTGATTGCAAATCCAGAACAAACCCTGCTTTATTAAATTCGCTCATCTTTTTAGAATGTCTCAGATAACTAAACCTTTCCCAACCAAGCTGAATCTAGGGATCTCAGCCTCATAAATACCTCTCAAGTATTTACAACATGATATTTTAGCCCAAATTTGATCTTGAGAGGTACACCATCTCCAATAAAATTTTGCAGCCAAAGACTGCCCAAAAAGAGATGTTTGTTGCAACCCAAGGCCTCCCTCCTGCACCAGCCTACATATAGAATCCCACCTAACCAGAACTCCATTTAGATTGATCAAGTTTTCCAAACCATAAAAACTATCTTGACAAAGCATCCATGTCCTTGATGAAGTGAGAGGGAGCTATTTGTACAAAACATCTATAAATGGGTAAAGCTTGAACAACATATTTTAAAAGCAACACTCTACCTATAGTGGATAGCCATCTAAAAGTCCAGTGATTCACCTTCCTTCTAAACTTATCAAGCGTAGACTACCAATAAGATCTAATTAGAGGATGAGATGAAATTGGAATACCAAGATGAATGAAGGGGGGAGTCCCAACTTGGAATCTTAGAATGCGAGAAATCCTTGCTTGAATAAGAGGAGGGGTATTGAAGAAGAAAATAGAAGACTTGTTCTCATTAATCAATTGTCCATAAGCACCAAGATATATGTCAAGAGACTGTATAATATTGCTAGATTTTGTGATAGTGGTAACTCCCAATAAAGTAGTATCATCAACAAATTGAAGGTGGGAAAGAGGTGGTAAACTACTATCCCACTTCCACCCCTGAATGAGACCCTACATGACTTGATACTTGAGCAATATTCCCAACCCTTCCACCATAATGATAAAAAAATAAGGAGATAAAGGATCTCCTTACCTCAATCCCCTTGAGGCCTCAAACATCTCTGATGGCTCATTATTAACAAGAACGAAGAATGAGGAAGAAGAAACACAGCTCATCACCCATATAATCCATTCCTCCTCAAATACAAAAGAAGCAAGAACTTTCTAAAGAAAGGACCATCTGACCCAATCATAGGCTTTGGCCATGTCCAACTTAATGAACATAGTTTTCTCCTTAGAAGTTTCCATCGAGTGAATAGCTTCTGTAGCAATAACAACCCCATCCAAGATTTTTCGGCCAGCAAAAAACCCTCCTTGCTCCTTAGAGATGATTTTGCTCAACCATATCTTCAGCCTCTCAACAATAATTTTTGTGATGATCTTATACACAACATTGCAAAGAGCAATAGGCTTGAACATATCCAAGGAATTTGCTCCCTATTTTTTAGGTATAAGCACAACAAAGGCAACATTTAAAGCCCTTTGCATCTGTTTGTTCTTTTGGGACTCATGGACCACCTCCAAAAGATCAAATTTGATTAAATCCCAAAACTCCTGATAAAACTCAATCGGGAATCCATATGGACCTGGGGCTTTTCCTTTTTTCATCTTGAATACAACATTTTCCAACTCCTCAATGGAAATTGGACCCATCAAGTGCTCATTCATAACTCTAGAAAGAATCACTGGAATATAGTTTAGAATAAGCTTTTCATTCTCATCATCTGATAGGGAGTCCTCCTTGAAGAGAGGAAAAATACCTCTTAGTCTCTTCTGAAATATCCCTGAAAGAAGAGAGCAGGGCACACTGAGAATTCACAAGAGAGGTAATCAGGTTACCATTACGACGAGCCTTAACTAAGTTATAAAAGAAGGTTGTGTTCCTATCTTGTTCTTGAAGCCAATCTACTTGAGCTTTTTGTTTCCAAAAAAATTCTTCCCTCATTTCCCATTCAACAAGGTCTTTCGCAACCTCAAATTCCTCAACAAGAAGCTCCTTCATGAATCCCTGATCTCTAATCTTCCTTGAAGCTTATTCCATCCTCCTAAGAGTTGCTAGCTTAGCCAAGGAAAGGTTCCCAAAATTCAATCTATTCCATCTCTTCAATTTATGTTTTACAAATTGTAGTCGCTTCATAAAGGAATACATAGCGATGCCATGAGGAGGTTTGCCAGTGGTCCACTAGCCTCGCATGAAATCATGAAGCTTAGGATAATGAAGCCACATAAGTTGAAACTTAAAGGAGGGATTATTTTTTAGCCCTAACTCCAAATCAGAGAGTTTGATAGGCCAATGATCAGATCCCCTACCCTCTAGAATCATAGAACTAGCACTTCTATTATTACCCATCCAATAACTGGATATAAAAAACCTATCCAATCTCTCTGATATGGAAGCTTCCCCACACCTTCTATTATGCCAAGTAAATATCCTATTATCTTTCTTGATGTCAACCAAGTTTAGGGCCTGGATATGAGCATTGAAGACAAAAGAAAAAGGCTCAATATGGTCCACCCCACCATGTTTCTCCTCCAAACAAGTGATAGAGTTGAAGTCTCCAGCCAAAATCCATGGGTACAGGGGAACCAAACTTCTCACAAAGAAAATGTGCTCCCACAAATTCACTTTACCATTATAATCAATAGGAGCATACACATTTGTAAGTAGGATGGTTTCACCAGATTCATTATCATGCCTAACCATCAAAATAGACCATCTATTGGAAATCCAAGTAAGAGGGATATCTTAACCGGATCCCATAACCAAGCAATGCCACCAGCATATCCAGATGCACCAATACACTGGAATTGCCCCCTTATCCACAACTTGGGAGCAATATTGAACATACTTATCAATAGCCAATTTAGTCTCCTGAATAAACACCACATCCGAAGAATGCACACGAACCAAATCACGAACAAATTTTTATCTGGGGATGTTGTTCAACCCCCTTACATTCCATGAGAGGATAATAATTTTTGGGGGTTATAAAATGGGATTCCAATATTCTCACCAAGCCTGATTCCACCAAAGTCCCCTCCATTAACTTAATTTTATCCTGGTCCTTCTTCCGAACCACCTTCATCTTCTTATCCAAAAAACTTTTTTAATTATTTTTCGTTGCAATCCCAACATCGTAGGAGTTTTTCAGTCCAAGGATGACTGCATCAGTGCCTGAGTAGGAGAGGGCATAACTAAATCTGTACCGCTTTCTAAAATAGTTTCCCTTATAGGGCTAGACCCAACCATGTCCCCTATACTCATATCCAAAGCCCTTTGTTCTTCATTTAAACCCCCTAGATCGGATTCCTTAAGTTCCCCCTCAAGAAGAGACATCTGATGTGGCCTTGTTATATTTGCATCAGGTAGTGATGTTTTATGTAACTCCATGCATCGATCAAGATCATCTAATATTTCAAAACATTTGAGTAGAGCATCTGGCTGGCTATCCTTAAGGTCTTTGTTTGCCCTTCGTCCTTTGTTTCAAGATTTTACCAAAACAAAATATTCCTTATCCCATTCCCATTCCTTTATTGAGGCTTTTCATTTATCCAAAATTTATCCATACCAAGAGGGCCCAGGAATTGAATCCATAGATGGGATAAACTTAGGGCATTTTCTTTGCAGGTGGCCATATTCATGGCAAATCCATCAATGAAATGGAAGAGCTTCATAGTCAAGTTTTTGAACCCATGTAGTTGATCCAAATTGTATTTCAATATAATCTGGAATAGGATTATATAATTCAATTTCAACACAAATACGAGCAACAAATATTACCTTTTTATCCATTATCTGGTGTGACGGTCCAACCGGATGAGTTTATATATTGTTGAGGATCCTCGTGTAGTTAGTTTTATTTATCTATTTTGACTTTATATTTTATGAAAATACAATTTACTTTATTTTATATTCTAAGGTTAATTAACTATTTCTAACCTATTGTAGGGGTGAGAGCTTAGGGACTGGCTATAGGAGTGGGCCTTACCTCCTAGAAGACAGTGTAAGTCTTTCTCCCCTAGTTTACTTTATCTTAGTAACTAAAATGCATAACTATTCCTAACATTAGTTTATTTTATGAATGCAGGAATGTACAGTTACAACTACATAAATGCAATTAAACAGTAAATACAAATGACACAGTCACCATATGCGAAGAATGATGTACTACTTAATTGCTAGAAATTCAAATGTACATGCTGGTGTGATTCTTCAAAAATTGTACAGTTCTCTCTTAGATTCTTTAACATTATAACATTAGACATTAGACCTTTTCAAAGGTCTCCATATGTAATTTATATTATGACTTGTACAATTCTAAATAAACTCTTCCACATATTTTTCCATGTGGAGTTGTGGACTTGTAATGCGACAACTATGCACTAATGAAAATAATCTAAACTAATGAAATTCCTAATTCTACTTGGACTCAGTAAACATCCTAAGTGGTCCAAGTGGTATTTTATAAATACACTTAACAAGACTATACTAATTTAAATATTTTGCAAGATGTACAATATAATCATGTCCTTTATCCTTAGAAAAGGTATAACAATATTGCATCTAAATCTAATCAACCTAACAAGATTTCAATTATACAATGTTTACGGAATAAAGTGATAACAAATTTATTAATCACAATATCCTTGTGGAGAATATGTGACAAGTCAACTTAATCTAAGATGATTGTATTCCTTTATTCCCATGTGAGGGCATCATGCTATTGCTGATGTGGCATACGGTGTTTGTCAACTCTCTTCAGTAACTACCGATAAGAATTCTTCTTTGATAACAGTCTTTAGTAGCTACCTTATATAATATACTTTAGTAACTATCTTTCGTAACATACTTCATTTACCACCTTTTTTAATAGTAATTCACCACTGTTATGTCACTACGCCTAAGCATCCTTAATCCTTTGTCCTTATGTCCATCTTCTTGCATCTAAGGTATATCTTGAAGCTTACATTGTTGCACTGTGCATCTGTGGAACATCCTTCAAAACTTCTAGGTTGTGGAATAGATTGAGGTATTGATATGTATAGTTGAAAATGAAATATTCTAGGTTGTCATATACCATTCTTACAATAATACAAATTCTCATAAACTATTTAAACAGATCAAAAAATGATAACTTATGAAATTTCCTACAATAGAAATAATTTTATCAATTTATGCAAAACATCTGATCATCTCCAAGGAAATATATTGTTCATAATTGCTTTCATAGAATAGTTCTGTAATAACAACATAACATTCCTTGGAAGAAAATTATTTTTCCAATTTATCTTACTACAATAATGTACTAAAACTGTGATTATAAGATACTAAACACTGCATTATACAAAATAGGTTCATAAATAAAAATACCATTCATAGTATTATCTCAAAGATACAGATATATATATTACTAAAATGTTTATAGACATAAAAACATTAAACATGTTATAGATAATAATATATAGATCAAATATTGAAGTCTAAGAATCATAAAATATTAAACAATTTAATTTTTAGTTCATTTCATCCGACTTGTGTTCATCGGGTGGATATTCTTGAAGATGGAGGTCTCATTGGTGGTAGCTTGCATTTCCTTTTCACTTTTTGTACCTGATCTTTGGATTTTTGGTTGCCAACTGGTGTTTCAACCATGATAATCTTGATATGCTCAACTTCAAGGGAATCCTCTCTTTGCTCTGCATCCTATGTTTGAGGAAGCAGAGGTTTTTCAATTGATGCAATGATGTTGTCTATCACTGCATTAATTTTTGAAGGTATCCCAGCATTTAAAATAAGATTCTCAGGTGCAGTTCCAATTTTGGTTCGAGGAACCAATTTTCTTGGTTGGTTTTGCTACGTCAGGCTAATGAATGGTTGGGAACTCTCTTCCTTAAGAAGTTTAAAAAATTCAAAGGGCTTATTTGTGTGGGCCACTTTGCTAAAGTTAACTAAATTTTTTCACTTTTTACCGATGGTGGAGCTTTTTCTAAGGGAAGCATTGAGAAGTGGTGATCGGTTGACGAAATCAATAGGTTTCATCACCTTTTTTGTTGAGAGTTGTTTAATCATATCTATCTGAAGGGTAAAAGCTCACTAGATTAATTTTGAATGTTATATAAAATCCTCTCTTAGTTTATCCACGACGGTTCGTTTCATCTTTGAAATCGCGATGCTTTTTTGCTGTTGAATTGATTCTCCTTCCACGACGGTTCGTTTCATCTTCCAATGGCTGCTCATATTTTAGCTTTATGCTCAATATTAAGACATTTGATCTTCTTTGTAACGCTTCTGCAGCCTGTACGCCATGTGTCCCACACTTTTCTACACGTTCTATAACGGTTCCATGAAAATCACGACCAAAAAATAGCATACAGCCTTGTTCGCATTCCTGGCCGCGAAAACGCGACATATTGCAAAATCGCGACATGTCGCGGCTTTCTGTCTCGAAATCGCGACAATTTTCTCTTTCGTGTTGCTTCGTTGTTTTCTGTCGTGAAATCATGACACTTTTATGTTCTGTACCATCGGCCCGCTTTTCATCGTGAAACCGTGACGCTTTTCTATTTCGGGCTGCTTTGCTGCATGCTGTCATGAAATCACGACATTTTTTCGCTCCGTACACCCTTGCCGCAACCTGTCGCGAAATCGTGACGCTTTTCCACTTCGGGCATCTTTGCTGCATGCTGTCGCGATTTCGCGACGTTTTTCTATCTCGGGCTCCCTTGCTGCTTCTGGCCACGAAAACGTGACATGTCGTGATTTCGTGACATATTTTGCTTTCCGTACAACTCGGCTCATTTCTGTCGTGATTTCGCGATGTTTTTCGTTTCATGCCTTTTCGCCCGATTCTATCATGATTTCGTGATGTTTTTTCGTTTCATGCACCTTCACTGCTTTCCTGTCGCAAAATCGCAACGTTTTTCCACCTCGGGCTGCTTAGCTGCTGCCGTTGACTGCGTTGACCGTGATTTTGCGACATGTAACGATTTCGCTACGCCCTTTTTGTTTCGTACAACTTCGCCGTTTGGAGCCGCAAAAATGCGACATGTCACGATTTCACGACATATTTCCTCTTCATGCTCCTTTGCCATTTCTTGTCACGATTTCGCGACGCTTTTCTACTTTGCCCTGTTTGACTGGTTTGACCCACGATTTTGCGACATGTCGCGATATCGCGACACTTTTCTGCTTCATCTTTCTCTCTTCTCTCTGGGTCGCGAAAATCAAACACGTCATAATTTCGCTACACTTTTCTCCCACCTGCTACTGTTGACTGCGTTGACGACAATTTTGCGACATGTCGCGATTTCGTGACACCTTTCTGCCTCCTGCCCCGTTTGACCGGTTTGACCGCGATTTTGCGACATGTCACGATTTCATGACACTTTTCATTTTCTGGCAGCGACGGAGCAACCTGTCGCGATTTCGTGACACTTTTTCATTTTCGGCCGCGATTTTGCAACATGTCGCGATTTCACGACACTTTTCATCCTTGTGCAATTTTGCCCCTTTTTCTTGATTTTTAGCATCTGGGTCATTGAGATTGTCTGTGAAAGCATGCAAAAAGGTGGGTCCCCAAGTTTGGGGTGTGTTGTGGATCAGCCACAACAAATGGCGACTCTGCTGTTAAATGCTCTTGAGCATTTTAGTGAGAACCCTACCTGAAAGTATACAAACATGAAAACATGTGTTAGCACATAAACAAATATAAACAAATGCCCAAAGATCAGAAGTATATGAATCATATGAATCATCAAGTATTAGCTCGGTGTGTGCAATGAATTTCATTCCCTATCATTTGGAATTGTTCAACATTCTGTTGTCAGTTTTATATGGATGCATATGTGAGATTGTGAATGATTTGTGTGGCCTGATAACTATGCTTAAATATTTTGCTTTTATAAGATGCATAGTCTTTCTTCTAGTATCATACACAAACATTCAAGATTATCAAACCCTCTTAGGATCAACTATATGTATAATGAATTGCTTATTATATCCCAAAGTTGGTTATGAGTCCCTACTATCTTGAACCCATGTGCAAGTGGATGTGAAATCAGAACTTTGGGGAATCAAACTCCCAACCTAATTGAGATGGGAGTTTAACCCTATCCTTACTATTCTGATTTAGAATTCATTACCTCACTTTGAGCAAAATAATTTAACCAATTATGGAAGAAATGGTCATGCTAGTCTAACCCTTGGAAAATCAATGGTCTTGTTTTTTAGACACGACATGTTGCCATGCATGGGCATATCTAACCCCACAATCCAAAACTTATCTTCATTTCTTTGGACCTTGGGGATGACTACCCATCCTTTGCAGAGGACAAGTAGTATGATCCTTCCAATCCAAACTTTAGATGTAAATGGAAAATATTAATTTTATTGCTTAGACCTTGGGGATGACTACCCATCCTTTGCAGAGGACAAGTAGTACGATCCTTCCAATCCAAGATTTATTATGAACTGAGACATAGGAGCTTTGGGGAATTATATTCTCAACCTAAGCGAGATGAGAATTTATGCCCTATCCTTACTACTCCATGTAGGTCAAATCAAAGCTTTGGGGAATTGGATCCTCAACCTAAGTTCGATGAGGACTTAACCCTATCCTTACTACTCTGAATTTAGGCTTTAAGCTCTATGGAAGTGGTCAAAACCACTATTTTAAGGATCATGCTGCATAAATAGGATAGACATGAAATACTTCTTTCGCCCAACCCTTTTCTTCCAAGTTAGGTTTTGATCATTTTACTCAAGATCCTTTTTAATGTATAAGACGTGCTTGGTTCTAGATATTTCAAGACTCAGTTCCCAACCTTAGGATTTTCTTCTTATTTATGTGATAGCATAACCCTAAGAGGATTTGACACACTTTAATGATTTGTATTTGAAATGCATATGCAACTGAGATGGCATTTATTTGCAAAGTGAGATGTAATATGAATGCATTGTCCTTTGAAATGCAGATGAAATGTTGCCATATAACTGACTACTTCATGCATCACAAGTTTCAAACGATATTATTAAATTGTTTGTGTTAATTGTGGAGCTTTTACAAGAGAATTCCAATGTTCCATATTTTCCTGATCTAGAACATAAGTTAGCATCTCAAGACAACCTTTTCATCTCTTCTCTCTTTTTTTTTTTATATAGACAAACAAAACATGTCAAATAAACACACAACTTTAAATCCAAATCTTATTTAATCCAAAACCAAACTGCAATCCCAAAAATAAAAATTTGAAAACACAAACCAAAAAAAAACAAAAACCAAAATCTATATACAAATGTACACTATAATACAAGATGATGCAAAGCTTGGCTTATCACTTTCCTGGATCCCACACATGGTTAGAACATTTCAAAAAAAAGATAACATGATATGCATACCAAATGTTGCGGGAATCCCACAAAAACAACACTAGACCAAACAATGCAACAAACTTCCACTTTCCATGCTCACCATACCAATTTGTTTTAGTTCCAATAAGACTCTCATAGGTGAGCATAAAATTACTAGAACGATTAGACAATAAATGATTTTCAATTTCATCATGTCTATTCTTTAAATTGTAAACTTCATAATTCCCTCCTTGATTTAGAATTAGGGTATCCTTTTCAAATATGTAATTTTGTAAGTAGGAGCCTATTTCTACAAATTTCAAAGCCAAATTATTTTCCAAATTTATAGGCCAATAAAATTTGTGTAACAATTTACAAGCATCTAGGATATTTACTAAATTAGGATCATTAAAAGTTTTTATCCTAGATTCAATTATTAATTGTTGATGAATTTGGTTTAACAATTCAAGTGCATCAACTTCTTTTCCATTCATTATAACCATGTTATTAAAGGTGTGATTAAAAATTATACCTTGTTTTTCATTTACCTTTAATGACATTTCATCATAAACATAATTTAAATTCAAAATATGGTCATCCTTTTCAATCCTCAAACACTCTTGATCAAAGTGTATGTCCCATGACTCATCTTGATGATCCTTCATTTGAGTTGCTTCCAATTGATCCATCTCTTCATCATTTGGTTCTAATTCTTTGTTCACTATCCATGGTATCTCTTCATTTGAATCCTCCAAATCATCATGCAAACTTGCATCCACACTTTCAATGAATTTATATTTTGTCCCCTTTTCAAATCTTGTGAATATGAGATCTTCGTATGATGTAGAAGGTTCACCATCCTGCATGTCAAGTGAAATATGAGTTTCATTTATGGAGATGTGAGAAAAGAATGCATTATCATATCTTCCCCAACCATTATAAAAATTATCTTCCAAACTTGTGGGATGAAACTCCATGGCATTTGTGACATGATCTTTTGATTCATTCATAGATTCTCTTCTTTCTTTGTTCTTGGCAATAGGATCGTTATAATCTTCCAAAATTTGATGAGATTTGAAACCCTCTTCCAAAACATCCTCAAATTGTACGAGGAGTTGTAAGGTCTTCCTTTGAGTAGGCGATTATGTTGTCCTGTATATCAATGGGCACACAAGTTTCATTAGTAGTTTTGGAATGAGTGAAATCTTCCCACTTCTTCCAAGCATCATAATAATCATCTTCCAAAATCAAGTGGTGACGTTCAACTATTTCTTCAACATCTTCCAAATCACCAATGTGTTTCTGATCAAATTCATCTTCACCTTCCTTAGATGGTTCAATTATTTCCAAAAGTGGGTTATTTCTTGAATTCAAATTTATAAGGCTATCATTGTCCAAATTAGTAACCCATGATTCATTATCATAATTTGGAGGGTGAAGAATTTCTTGATCCTTAATTTTACACATCTCATCAATAATATCTTCCAAGAACAAGTGGTGAAACTCTATCATATCTTCAAATTCATTTATTGGTTTTCTTCCAATTTCACTTTCAACCACTTCATTTAATTCTATGGTGGGTTCCGTCTTATCACATATATCAAACATTGTTGAATTTAGAACCCCTTCATCCGGATAATCGTGTATCTCTATGAATGAGATCATTTCTGCATAATCCTCACTAGTGAATGTTGGCTTAGCACTTTGCATCTCTCCTTGGACTACATCTAAGGTGGTTGTAATATTTGGATATTCAGGTTCATCCCCTTGATCATTTACCTTAGATATCATTGGAGTGGAGGGTGCTATGTTTGATGGTTGGTGTAGGTTGGCATCAAAAGAACAATCTATCATATGAACATGTTTTGCCTTTTCTTCTTCAAGACCTTGTCGTTCTATCTCTTCTAAGACCTCATGGATTCTCTCTAGGGACAAACCACTCAGTTTTTCCTCAATGAGTGAAGCAAGTGTGGGGTGTATGGCTCCTAGGTATACTTCCATGGCTTCCTCTTCCAATGTGTTAAAATTTTCCCACATTTGGGAGTGCAACTCACAAAATCTTCCATTGAATTGACTCAAGGATTCATTAGACTCTTTACATATGGAGGTAAATTGATTTTTCAATATTTCTAAGTCAGCCTGATTACCAAAATGATGAAGATAGGCTACTTCTAATTGTATCCAAGAAGTCCTAACCTCCATGGGTAGTTGGCTATACCAAAAGAATGGTCTATCATCCAAAATGTATGCAAATAACTTACAAGCTATCTCCTCATAAAAAATCTGGAATTTACATAATGCATCCTTGTAAACATGCAGTTTTTGCAAGTATCCTAGTGGTACCTCTTGATTAAAACACCGTAAAAAATCCAATAACATTTTAGGAACATGATATGGTACCACAGGTATAGACAAACCCTTATAATGATCCTCTATTATTAATACCATTCTCTCTCTTAGAGATGTTATTTCAGCTCTTAGGGATATCATTTGCTCCTCAAGTGTTGCCATTAGTGAAACTCAAAATGTAACTTTAGAACCAAATCTGTTGAATATTCAACCTGCAATAAAGAATAAAAAATCAAGTTAGCATCAACTAAGAGATGTACTCATTAAAATCAAATGAAAAGTAATTGCATGAGACCAAAATTCTAAAAAATTAAATCAAATCACCCTAATTCTGTATGAACAATCAGAAAAATATTACAGCATACCTGAATTGCTTAAAATAGAATAAAATAAACCAATTCAGGCCGTCCTTTTACAGCCTGCTGAGTGTTAGAGAATTAAAGCATAAAAAAAAAAAATTAAATTTCAATAACACTAAAATAAACCCGTTCGGCCGTCCCAGCACCAATCCGTTGAGTGGTGTTAGAGGCCGAAGATGCTAATAAAATGTACTTAAAATATTTAGCAATGTAAAGCTCTTAAGTAATTAAAAACCCGTAGCATCTAAAAATCACGATAAAATAAACATTTCAGGCCCTCCTTCTAGCGCCAATCTGTTGAGTGGTGTTTTCACCCGATTGTGAAAACACACTCTCCGATAGGATTTGGGTTCTAAATCCTCTGCTTGCAAAGAAATTAAACATGTAACTTCTCCAAGGTTCTTGTTATGTGAGCATTCTGCATATGTGTATAAAAGATATTTAATTAAAATGCTTGGAACACCTTAGTGGTTGCAAGTAACTGAAAACAAGGGGCACTGTGGTTTATTTTACCATGAAAATTAATGATTGTTCCTTGAACCCTAATAAAGTAAATGTGATTTGATCCTTAAATGACCATGCTGCAACTTCAAAATAAAATATAATGAAATGCCATAACATGAATGGAATTATTTTTGGGTTTTGAAGTTGCAGCATGGTCATTTAAGGATCAAATCACATTTACTTTATTAGGGTTCAAGGAACAATCATTAATTTTCATGGTAAAATAAACCACAGTGCCCCTTGTTTTCAGTTACTTGTAACCACTAAGGTGTTCCAAGCATTTTAATTAAATATCTTTTATACACATATGTAGAATGCTTACATAACAGGAACCTTGGAGAAGTTACATGTTTAATTTCTTTGCAAGCAGAGGATTTAGAACCCAAATCCTATCGGAGAGTGTGTTTTCACAACTGGGTGAAAACACCACTCAACAAGTGGCAACACCTTTAATCCAACCCTCCTTATCTTGGATAATAGTGCACTTTCTCTCAAAAAAATTCACTAACTGGATGACACTTTTAGAAGGGTTTTTGTAATATGGTAGTCCTACCTCTAGTAATTATAATACTTCCAAAATAATGCTTGGATTTAGGTCAAATTGAATATCTCCAACACAGGTAGTCATTTTCGTGGGATTACAGTTTAAGATAAATTGTTGGGCTACCCCTTGGTCATGCCCTCTAAATTTTGTGAGGGCTTCCCACCATCTGGCCCTTTTAAACAGTTCTGTTACATTTTCACTCAAATTCTGTATTTCAATGGATGGAGGCTCACTATGTTTTTGGAACATAGATCGGGGTATGTCTTCTTAGGGTAGAATTTTTAAAAAATTTAAGAACCTGCAACAATTTCATCCGCACAAAAATAAATTTTACAAAAAATTTAAATATATTTTATTACCCAGCATAATAAAAAAAAATCCAATTCAACTTAAGCAAATAATCATCCTAATTTTGATAAAAAAAATTTCTCTGCTATCGACATATATAGTCTATGACTATGACTTATCTTCTACATATTTTTTAAAAAAAATTGGTAATCACTCTGAAATAAACATGTTAACCTAAACCTAATCCTCTACATAATTTTCTAAAAATTATTTGCTAATCATTCTTATAGCAGAGTGATTTGGGCATATATTTTTTTAAGATATCAAATCAGTGACAAAAACAAAATGGGACAATAAAATATTGCCTATCACTTTTGCTTTTCCAACGTGCCCAAATTTTGTCACCCTACGTCATTTCTTTTCAAGTTGTTTCACCCTTATTTTTTCATAATTTCACCTTTATTCAGTGTTTTCTCCTTTCAAATTTTGATTTCAAACCCTCAATTTGGCCTCACTAAGAAATTTTTGTAAAATTTTTACCAAGTCATAGAGGTTTCGTTCAGTGCTCACTACATTCTATGGCAGGAAATTAGGGTTTGTTTTCCTTTACGTCATGCATTTTTCATGCAACAAATCATAACCATTTGTTTACCCTAAACTGAAGGTGGCAATATTATCGTAGTCTAACAAATTACAACCCTCGATATTTGTTTCAATCGATGATCAAAATCATGAATCCGCATCACCTTCATATAACTTATCAAAAAAACTTTGTGTCGGTGTCATGATGAAGTTTCTAACCCTAGCATAAAATTTCCCTTAAATCATAGCCCTTCATCGGATTTTAATAAATAGTTGGTGCTTTCCATCCATGCGAGTGCTAGTTATTGGTGACATACGCCATGTATTGATCATTGTCGACGTCTTTTGTTAAGTTGTTTGTCACCTTGGAAGGTAGTCGTACGTTGGTGCCAATAATTTCTGCCTCTCTGGTGTAACTTAAAATATTATTAAATTTAACACATATGTGGCATGCATTAGTCATTTCAAAATCTCACACATGTATTCATGTCGTGCGTGATGTGTACACTCTTATGCACAATCTCATGGTTAATATTTCTTCAAATTTTAATAATATTATATATATATAGATATATATATATATATATTCCATCATGTCATCGCTTAGATTGGTCCCACAATGGCTTCTATTACTCTGGCATCCACATGTACTAGTAGTTGGTACCTTCAAAACCTTACAATGGGTCTCCATATATGGTGAGCTTTGGAGGAGCATTAAGGGTAGGTGGTGTGTGGCGTCGTCTCGAATGTGCTCACCATATGCTAGATTTTACATATACGTAGACAAGATTTTGGCATATTTAGCAATGTAAGGGGTTTTCAAAGTTTAAATTTTAATTTTGATATCCATATGCCATAGGTATTAAAAATGTTATAAATATTTGTATAACTTTACCTCCCCAAACCTTTATGAATGTCCTTTAAAATTTTATGCCACATTTTTTTTATTTTTAGCATTGACACATTATTTCATAGTTTTGACTGACATGTTCTGTCATGTTCTTATTCATATTAAGGGCCAGTTTTAATATTGTCACTTTAGAAATATTTCATAATATGTCTTACTAGTATCATCTACGGATGGTTTTTACAGAATATTACTACATATGATTACTATAGAATATTAATGGAAGATATATATGGAAGACTTCTACATAAGAAATCTATAGAAGACGTCTACAGAAGACCTATACAGAAGACCTATACTAGAGACCTCTACGAAAGACATCTACAGAAGACCTCTACAGAAGAACTATATAGAAGACCTATACTAAAGACCTCTATGGAAGACACCTACAAAAGATATCTATTGGGCCATAGTTTCTAGAGTTTGAAAAAATACTTTACCTGTTTCTCCCCTCAAAACTATATTGTGAACTTCATACACCTTTATTTACCCCCCCCTCCCCCCACCAAACTATAATTTTGGCTATATAGCCAAAACAAAATGAAGGGTGTTTTATTTATATTTATGAATAATATAATAATAAGTTTTATTTATGGGGGTTTATTATAATTTTTGTGATTGTGCTTCCTAAATTTCATTAAGGAGTATCCAAGTGAGAGAAATATAATGATTATAAAGCTTGATATCAATCATCAATGTATACAAAAATAGATATCTATCAAACGCTTGGAGTATTTTCAATCATTTAAAAAATGAAATATATAATTTTATATTATGATGGCTTCTATTAAGAGATACAAGGTTTTAAGAGATAGAATCCATATTTTCTTCTAAATTTTGCCTGCTTATGATATTTTAAAGTTATCTCTCAAAGACTTCAAACATCCTAGTGACTTTTAAACAACTTCATCTATTCATTTCACAAATCATCATAGTGTTAAAGTTATCCTAATGTTTTCAAGATTCTTCAGGGATAAACTGTGTGTAAGTATTCATTTCCCATTATGAGTGAGGATTGAGTAACAACAAGGATCACTTATGCAAACAAGCTAGCTTATCTAGGATCATCCATAGATCTTGTCCAGACTTAGTGTTACTGCGTAAGGATACCTTATTGCTAGGTGGGTTTTATTCAACCCATTGTTGTAATGAGGATCACCCCATATTTTTTGAGATACTAAGAATTCCAAGGATTCAAGCTCTTTTACCATTCTTTGAATTTTCTTGGGATACTTGCTCATTTTGAGAGAGAGCAAGGGATTTTTATTGATTTTTGGGGTTATTGCCTATTTTATGATAAGAAAGAAGATACTTTTTGGGATACTTGCTTGATTATAAGAGGAGCAAGGGATTTTATTTTTGAGTAAGAATTTTGGGGAGTTGGATTCCCAACCACTCTATCAAAATCTTAATGGGAATTTGATCCTATCCTTACTATTCTTCTCCTTTTCTTACTTTTTAGGGATGAAGGGTGAGCTTGTCCTTTTTCCAATTCATTAGTACTCTAGACCATGCACATAGATGGATAAGCAAGGGAAACTATTCACTTATGGCAATAGTAACACATGAGTTAATCCTTCCAAATATCATAATGTTTTATTTATATATTCAAATGTGTGTAGTCCAAGAAAAAGTTTGATTGACTAGGAATAACTTACAACATCAAAATATTTCTCGACTTTCAATGAATTTTTTATCAAAACACTAATGTTGTTTGAGTAATTGAAAAACATCCAGATTTTATCTAGCAAACAAAATATTATGCAACATATGATAGTCATTTCCTACAAGCTTTTTAAAGAAATACCTCTTGGGCTATTTTTGAAACATTGAGACTGAAAATTGATGAGAATAAGATAGAAATTTTTGAAGATGTAAAAACTTCATGATGAAATAAAGGAAGCATAATATTTTTTTTAAGTGAGAGAAAAATTCTTATTCAATAGTGGTTGATTGCAATTCAGAAATGCACTGCAATTCGGCTTGCTACTTAATATGGTGTATGAATTCCTCTTTAGATAATGAATTCTTATAAATTTTAAGCCTATGGACATTTACTATTAGTTTCCTTGTTGAATCATCTATAGGCTTAAGCTCGACTGTACCATTTCTGAACATCTCTTTGATTTTATAGGGTCCTAGCCATTTGGTATTCAATTTACCTTGAAAGTTTTGGTAATGAGAATCAAACAACAAAGCCCAATCTCCTGATTAGAATGTGCATGGTACAATTTATTTATCTTACCATTTCTTTCATTGTTTTTGGTTTATTTTAGCCCTATGTAATGCCTCTAATCTCCTTTCATCCAGAATGTTTAAGTTTTCCAATCTAGCTTTATGTGCTTTGTCCAAATTCACATCAAGTTGTACTATTGTGCGAAGAGTTTCTATCTTAAATTCTATGGGCATGATAGCTTATTTTCCATAGACCATTTCATAAGGTGATAATCCTATGGTGGTTTTCCAAGTTGTATTGTATGCCCATACAACTTCTTTTAATCTCTCAACCCAATCACCCCTATTAACTGTTATGATTTTTGTAATGATCTTTTCAAGTTCTCTATTCGTAAATTCTACTTGTCCATTGGCTTGAGGGTGATATGGTGAGGTTTTCTTATGTTTTATTTGATAGGTGTCAAAAAAAAATTCAATCACTTTGGAGAGAAATTGGGTTCCATGATCTAAAACTAACTCTCTAGATGCTTTGAAGCATTGCATAATATTTTCATAAATAAAATCAGCAACTGGTTCAACTTGCGCTCATGGTATGAAGAACATGTGCTTATACTAAGAGGGGGGGTGAACAGTATAAGATAATTTTTTTTTCTTTTCAATCCATATGATAACATCAGTAGTATTAAAGTAGTAAATATTACACAAAGCATCACACACATGAGAGACATGATTTAACATGGTTCACCCAATGTGGGCTACTCCACGGAGAAAATATTCCCTATAAACTTTTCTCAAAATTATTCTCATGGGAATCCTTTCCCTATTACAATGTTTATGGACATCTATCCAAAGGAGACACCAATCCCCTAATCAAGTTCATGGATTTATATCCATAGGAGAACTCCTCCTCTGCTCTAGTTGGTGATCTTCTAGAAGAACTCTTACCTCCACTACACTGGCTTATGGATCTCTATCCACTGAAGACTCCTACCCTCACTCAAAAGACCTGTCTTCACTACCCTGGATAATGGACCTCTATCCAATGGATACTGTACTCCTCTATACTTTTTCACATCCAAATCTTACTCTCAGCTCTGTCTCAAATCTACACTAAACATGATCCTTCAGTCTAGCACAAATTTTCTCAATGTATGTCTTTGATATGCACTAAACACAATCCTTCGGTCTAGCATAAATCTTCTCAATATTTATCTCTAGTCTGGCATAAGCCTATCCTCAAATTTACACCAAACTCTATTCTCAAATCTATCCTCAAGCGTTAACATAAATCTTGACTCAATCATAAATAAAATATGCTAGATCTACCTCAAATATTAACCCAATGTTTGAACAAATCAGTAAATCAACTATGCTCTCAAGTATTCTAAAAGACTTACCTCTAATCTGTCCACAAGTCCTCTCAAGAACTTTCTCAATCTATTCAATAGGTCCTCACTAGAACTTGTCCAATCTGCTCAACAAGTCTTCAGTAAGACTTATCTGAAATATGTATTGTAAGTTTCCACAAAAGCTTACTTCACTCAACCAATAACTCAATTAAAGCTTTATCAACAATTTTTATAAAACAAACCTCACATAACAATGATACTCATTAAATTTCACAAACCCTAATCATGCATATGAAGTCTCATTCAATGTCTCCAACAATGCTTATCAAACAATATTTTTATCATAAAATTTCACTTATAAAAACCTTTAACAATCAAACTCAACAATGGTTATCAATCAACCCTTTTCACTCCAACTTAGCATTCAAAACATCTAACAATCACTCACAAGGAATATGTGCCCATACCTTTTGTTTGATGAAATTGACCTCAAAACCTATCTCAATTACAATTACTCTCTTTGCCAATTTAAAAGTTTATATGACAAAATATCACTCTAACAATCCCTCAAAATATTTCACAATTACAAAAATAATTAAACTCAAATACACCTTATTACTCCATCTTGAAATTAGCATTCACCAAAAACATACATAAAATTAATTTTCTTATTACACCTTATCACTCCACTTTAAATAACTTAATCCACCAAACAATTAAATAAAAATAATTATTTAATTTTATCAACCTTATATCTCCCTAAGCTCAAAACTATACCACACAACCTTAGGAGCAAAAAACAGTTTTAAATAAAAATTTAGTATCTCTCAAAGTGCTCCCGATGGGATTTTATCCCAAGTTGAAGCACCTCCAGCACTTTAGCCATGGCTACCTAGCTGCATGAGCTAAGTTCTCACATTGGAGGCAAAAGTGGCCATGCCACTTTGTCTCCTTCCTTGGCGCTAAAAGCCAAAAATGCTTTGGCATATTTAGCATAAAAAACCTCACGACCTTTCCTGTTGTGAATTGAATGTAGCACCTTGCATTCCGAAAGCACTACCAACTATTGGCATCCCACCTGGCTAGGTGGTGATAAGGCTTCCAAGCCTTGTTCCTTTTGACCCTTCACAACCTGCCAAGAAGTCAACGAAGGACTTCTTCCTTCTTCCGCTCATCGAAATATTGCGCACACCTTAGCTTAGGAGATTAATTAATTTGATCGTGGATGATTTGAAGCCACTTAGGCATTTGGTATTTATACCCATGCCTCCAAATGCGTTGACTTCGGTGGAGGAGAAAAGGATGGTGTCGATGCATTAATTTTACCCTTATAAATCTAAACTTAGGGTTATTAAATTAAATTATAATTTAATTAATAATAAAATTATTATAATTAATTTATAATTAATTTAATAACTATAATGTTAATTAAATAAAATAATAAATTAATTTGTAATGAAATTATTATAATTAATTTATAATTAATTTAACTACTTTAGGTCTTACCATTAGATCTTTAATATTATAATAAAATATTATAATATTATTTTCTTGGGCCTTCTTATTTCTCCTGTAGACCTTATCTTACCACCTTGAATATTATAATGGGAGATATTATAATATTATTTCCCTTAGGTCTAGAAGTAATCTTTCTATTGCACTAATTATTGAAACTGACTCTTGACATCCTTCCTCTTGCACCGCTCACTGAAACTGACTCTTGACATCAATGACAACAAATCTTGCTCATATTTCTAACAATCTCCCCCTTTGTCATTGATGGTAACCCATTTTTATTTTACCATTTATTTTACCTTTTTATGTTCTGCTTCCCCTGAGAAATTGCTCCCCCTAACTGAATGCTCTCCCCTTAACTCAAAT
The DNA here is from genome assembly GCA_028583015.1 of Wollemia nobilis. Lineage (NCBI taxonomy): Eukaryota > Viridiplantae > Streptophyta > Pinopsida > Araucariales > Araucariaceae > Wollemia > Wollemia nobilis. The sequence goes on along the minus strand of JAQPPZ010000839.1, from coordinate 2,497,495 downwards.
ATCTCGCCCTTTGTCACCAATGGCAAAGGTTCACCTTTGGGGCTCAGGGCTAAGAATGATACTCTTATCTTAACCCCTCACCGATCTCCTTTTTAGGTGGTTAATTCTATGGTGGGAGTATAACTGCTCCCAAATTTTCTCACAAGTACTCAAAAGTATCTTTCAAAAGTGGCTTAGTGAAAATATATGTAATCTTCTCCTTTGTAGTAACATATTCCAACCTGACCTGTTTATCTATCACCTGCTCTCTCAGAAAATGATACTTAATTAGAATGTGCTTTGTCCTAGAGTGCACCATTGGATTCTTTGATATATTTATAACACTTGTATTATCACACAGTATGGGAATAAAATGATCATATTTTATCTTAAAATCCTCTAGAGTTCGCTTCATCCATAATACCTGTGTACAACTGGAAACTGCCACAATATACTCTGCCTCTGTTGTAGATAAGGATACAGATGCATGTTTCTTACTTAACCAAGAGATCAAATAGTCTCCAAGAAATAATACTCCTCCACTTGTACTTTTTCTATCATAAATATTACTAGCTAAATCTACATCTATATAAGTTGTGAGAGTGAAACTATTACTTTTGGAATAACAGAGCCCAAAATCCATAGTCCCTTTTAAATACATGAGAATCCTTTTTACTGCTACTACATGTGTTTCCTTGGGTGTTTCCTGAAACCATGCCACTAATCCCACTGCCTAAATGATATCTAGTCTAGTAGTTGTGATGTACAATAAGCTACCAATCCTAGATCTATATAATTTATTATTTTCCTCTGGAGATTCATCATAATTACTTAACTTACATCTTATGACCATGGGAGTACTTACTGGTTTGTAGTCTTCTAACTTGAATTTCTTTAGCATATCTTTTATATACTTGGTTTGTGAAATGAAGACCCCTTTCTCTAATTGTGAAATCTAAAGTCCAAGAAATAAGGACAACTCACTAAGCATAGATATATAAAATTAATTCTACATGCTCTTTGCAAATTTTTGACACACATTAACATTGTTTCCTCCAAAAATGATATCATAAACATAAACAACCACAATTAGTAAGTCATTTTTGATGTATAAGTTACTATCCACTATTCCTTTCCTGAAACCCTATTCCTCCAGGTACTTATCCAATATTGAATACCAATCTCTAGGATATTTCTTTAGTCCATATAGTACTTTATTTAGTCTACATACATAGTCTGATTTATCATTCAAGTTGAAACCTTCTGGATACTCATTGTAAACCTCTTCTTCTAAAACACCATTTAGAAAGGCTGATTTAACATCCATCTAATATACTTTGAAGTTTTTGAAGCTTGAAAAGGATAAGAACATTCTGATAGCTTCAATTCATGCAACTGAAGAAAATTTCCCATCAAATTCAATTCCCTCTACCTGTGCATAACCTTTTCACACTAATCTTGATTTATTTCTAACCACCTGACCATATTAATTTAACTTGTTTTTGAATACCCATTTAGTGTCAAGCACATTTTTGTCTTTTGGTCATGGAACAATTTCCCAAGTCTTGCTTTTATCTATCTGATCTAATTTGTCATCCATTGCCTTAATACAGAACTTATCTTCACTTGCCTAATTGAAGTCTTTTGGCTCAATTTTAGATAACAAGGAAAAAATTGCTTGTTGAGATGGTGTTATTATTCTTCTCCTTGTCTATCTCTCGTCTGGATTCCCAATGATTAGCTATTTTGGATGATGTTTCTATACATACCTAGATGGAGTCTTAGGAAGAAGTCTTTGTGTTTCTTCCTCCTCTTCATATGATTCCTCATGAAACTCTTCTTGACAACTTCCATCTTCCTAATACACAATTTTTTGAATTGGTTCTCTTGAATATATCTTCTCATCAACTGTTACATTTATACTTTCTACAATAGTGTGTGTCCTTTTGTTGTAGCATATATAAGCTTTAATCTTAGTATAATAACCAATAAAAATTCCCTCATCACATCTTGGGTAGAACTTGCCCAAGTTTTGCTCTTCACATCTTATGTAACACTTACTTCCAAAAATCTTGAAGTGCTTTGTTGGCAATTTGAGTTATTTTATGTTGTCATTGATTTCAGATGGATCATTGATGTCACATGGATCACATTGATTTTTGGTGGCCAAATGATATTTTGGAAAGCATGGATAAATACAGGGTTTTTGTGAAAACCAAGGCAGGCAAAATAAAAGTTTTATTTAAAACCATGAATGGTATATTTTAACTGGGTTTTTCTTAAAACCCAACTTGACCTTTCATTTTTTCGAAAAAGGTGCCCCGGTGATGGAGATATTTGATTGAACTGGTGCAGGTTATCTCCAAAAATGGACACAGAAAATTTAATTAAAAATTGCAACGAAATAATATTAATTAAAATGCACCCCCATCAACCTTATTACATTGCATAATATAATGAATATATAGATAGGGAATAGGGAGATAGTCGGCGAAGAGGATAGGAGAAGGATAAGGGGATAGGGAGTTGGAGGGATAAGGGGGAAGAAGGAATAACGGAGGGATAAGGAGGAAATGGAGGGATAAGGAGGGAATATAGGAGGAAGATAGGAGGGGAGTTAGGAAGAATAGGATCGAAGGAATTTGTCGACAACTCTTGCCGACAAAACAGAAGTGTTTTCACACTTAGGGCTTAGAAAAAGATTTTTCTAAGCCACTTACAACTTAACCCTATTCACACTTGCAACATTCTCCCCCTTAAATTTGAGAGGACTGACTACACAGTCTCTCAGCTTTACAAATTGAGCTTTAGTCATCGCCTTGGTGAAGATGTCTGCGACATTCTCCAAAGTGTGACAGTATTGAAGCTCACCAATTTCATGTTCCACCATATCTCTGATGAAGTGATACTTCATATCAAAATGCTTCGTTCTGCTATGGTGGACAAGATTATATGCCAATTGAATGGCACTGATGTTGTCGCAGTAGATTCTGGTCGGACCACTTTGCTGTTCTCCAATCTCTTCTAGTACTTTCCTTAGCCACAAGGCTTGAGTACTTGCATAAGTAACTGCTATATATTTTGCTTTTGTTGAATATAGCGCTACTACTGTCTGCTTTTTGGAACTCCAAGTTATTAGTCCTGATCCAAGACTAAAATAGTTTCCTGATGTTGACTTCCTGTCATCAATATTACTACCCTAATCACTATCATTGAAGCCTACAAGCTTGATAGTGTTACATTTATGGTACTGGATTCCAAAATCCAATGTACCTTTCACATATCTCAAAATTCTTTTAGCCGCCTGCAAATGCAGATCTGATGGGTTAGCCATAAATCTAGAAACAAGAGATACAACATACTGAATATCTGGTCTGGTGTTGGCGAGAAACATCAAACTTCCAACCATGCTTCTGAAAGTGGTCACATCAACTTTTGGTGCTCCATCATCTTTGCTTAATTGGATTCCATGTCCAACTGGAGTTGCAACTGGTTTGTAATGCTCCATAGCAAACTTCTTGATCATATCCTGAGCATACTTATGTTGACGAGATGAAGATCCCTGTATCCGACTGATGAACCTCCATTCCAAGGTAGTAGTGCATTAAGCCAAGATCCTTCATCTCAAACTGCGTCATCATGGAGTGTTTGAACTCCAAATTCATTTTTTCATTACTACCCATAAAAATAAGATCATCCACATACAAGAAAACTATGAGGATGTCATTACCTTGCTTTAGGTAGTAGAGTGTGGGTTCATTTTTGCTCCTGGTGAACCCATAATCTTTGAAGTACCCATCAATGCATGAGTACCAAGCTCTTGGTGCCTGTTTAAGACCATAGAGTGCCTTCTTCAATCTGTAAACAAGGTGTTCCTTACCTTGCACTTCAAATCCCTGTGGTTGCTCAACGTACACTTCTTCTGTCAGGTAACCATTGAGAAATGCACTCTTTACATCCATGTGTTGGACTTTCCATCCTTTGTGTGCAGCTAAGGCAAGAAGCTGTTACGATAGTCTCCTGTCTGGCTACAGGAGCAAAATTTTCTTCATAATCTATTCCATATTTCTGCGTAAAACCCTTTGCTACTAATCTTGCCTTGTGCTTTTCAATGCTTCCATCAGCATTAAACTTGGTCTTGAAGATCCATTTATAGCCAACACATTTATTTCCTTTAGGAAGCTTTACGAGCTCCCAAGTGTCATTTTTTTATAGAGGTTATCTCCTCTTTCATGGCATCTTGCCAAATCTTCTGAGTACATGCCTTCTCATAACTAGAAGGTTCAAGCTGTGCACTAGTTAACAAAGCATAGTTAACTTGATCTCCCCTAGGTTCTCGTTGGGATTCATCATCACCATACAAGTGCATACTTTCTAATTTGTGTAAAATAGATTCCATTTCACTAGCTTGACTCCTAGTGTATCTTCTTGAAAAAATTTTATCCAACATCTGAGATGATGGATGATACTATAGAGTTCTCTTACCTTTGGATGGAACATCAATGTCCATTGGTGAGGAACTTACTGATCGTTGTGGAGAAGGACTTGGTGAAGAAGTTGAATCAAAAGATGGACTTGGAGGATGTGTGGGAGGAGACTACTTTCCTTTCTATGGGATCTACGGTTGCACCTGTTGAGCAACTACATCAGTGGCTTCAACATAACTGAATATTTGGGGCTTACCCCACTCTCCCCCTTCATCAAAAATCACATCCCTTGAAACCACTATCTTTCGAGTCGTAGGATTGTAGAGTCTATAACCCTTTGTGTTTTCACAATATCCTACAAAAATGCATGCTTGACTCTTTGGATCAAGCTTCTTTCTTAGCTCATCAGGAATATGAGCATATGCCAATGAACCAAATACTCTGAAATACTTCACATTTGGTTTCTTACCATACTAGGCTTGGTAAGGTGTCTTCCCTTTCAAACTTGAAGTAGGAATTCTGTTCAAGATGTGAACACTAGTCCTTGTTGCATCTCCCCAATATGAATTACTCAAATGCTTTGTCTGAAGCATTGATCTTGCCATCTCCACAATGGTGTGATTCTTCCTTTCTGCTACACCATTTTGCTATGGAGTGTAGGCAGTTGTGAACTACCTCTTGATGCCATGATGTTTACAAAAATTCAAAAACTGATTAGAGGAGTATTCTCCTCCTTTATCTGATCTAAGACATTTTACTGAATATCCACTCTCACTTTCAAATTTTGCTTTAAAATCAACAAAGCATGCAAATGCTTCATCCTTATGCTTCAAAAAATATATCCAACACATTCTTGTGCAATCATCAATAAAAAGTAGGAAGTAAGAGTGGTTACCTAGACTCTTGGTCTGCATCGGACCACATATGTCCGAATGCACTAACTGGAGTGGATAACTGGCCCGCCATGCTTGCCCATGAGGAAATTTTGATCTGGCATGCTTGCCTAAGGCACACCCTTCACAGACTTCCTTACTATCTTGAATTTTGGGAAGTCCAGTTACCATTGCTTGTGAAGTTAGCATTTTCAAACTTTATGAATTCAAATGACCATATCTCAAGTGCCATAGGACACTTGGATTGGTAATAGCAACATTTGCTAACTTATTTCCTCCTGGCTGGCCAAAATTCAAAGGGAATAATCTATTCTTTGACATTGGAACTTGTGTAATGATTCTATTACTATTGTTCTTGTCAAAAATGGTGCATTTACCCTCATCAAAAATCAACTTGTAATTCTTTTCTAGCATTTGACCAACAATTAAAAGATTGTGTTGAAGATGAGGTGTGTAATAGATATCACTTACTTGCTTGACGCCTTCTTTTGTTGGAACCTCCATGGCTCCAATGCCTTCAACTGCCAATGATTTGTCATCACCCAACCGGATGCTGGATTTGTATGAGGAGTCTAAAGTAGCAAAGAGTTCTTCTTTGCCACTCTGTCTGGCCATAAGAAAGAAAGAGATTTGTGGACTCTTCCTCTTCTCCAAAATTTCCAAACTAACTGCTCTGGTTGCTGTTGCTTCCTTGCGAAGTCTTTGACCAACAATCTCGAGCATAATGGCCAGGTTTGCCACAATTGTAGCAAACTTGTTTTGATTTATCTCCTCCTTTTCCTTTGCCAGATTGTTTCCCTCTATATTGTTGTTGTCCTCCTCTATTCTGATTTCTGCCTCTGTTGGATGATCCTCCTCTGATAGGAGTTCCTCCTCTTTGATTATTCCTACCTCTGCTTCTTTTTTGACCTCTACCACGGCCTCTACCTCTTCCTTCATGTGTGGCAAAAGCTTTATCATCTCCTCCATAACTGGTGGTAGGAGTTTCTTGTAACCTCTCTTCATGTGAGAGAAGTGAACCAGTTAGTGCATCAAAAGACAATGAGGTTAAGTCTTTGGATTCTTCAATAATTATTGCAACTGAATTCCATTTTGGAAGAAGTGTTCTCAACACTTTCTTCACCATAACCTCTGGCTTAATATCTTCCCCTAGTGTGACCATTTTATCAACTACGGCTTTCACTCACATGCAGTAATCTCCCACTTTTTCATTTTCTTGCATCCTGAGATTTTCAAAATCTCGTTTCAATGTTTGCAGTTTTACCTGTTTTACTTGGTCACTACCTCTATAGCTTTCTTTTAGGGCATTCCAGGCATCTTGTGCAATTACATAAGAGGCAACCCTAGGGAAGATACTTTTATCTAGGGAAGTATGTATGTGATAAAGGGCAAAAGCATTGTTCTTCTGTGCTTCTTTTCTAGCATTTTTATCAGCTTTAGAGAAAGCTGCCCATTCAGCAGTAGTTGGTTTAGTATAGCCCTCTTCGACTACATCCCATAAACCTTTTCCTATCAAAAGGGTTTTCATTTTAATAGACCAATACTCATAATCTCCTCCATTAAATTCAGGAATCGGAAGACTAGTATTGGACACCATTTCAAAATAAAAATAAACTTTATTTGAAGCAAACAAGTACTATAAAGCAGTACAAAGAGATTAATGATTCAAATCAAATCTTGCTTTTTTAGTACATTCAGGTTCTTCTTCGGAACTGCTACTGATGACTATGACCTTAGGTTCTTTAGGATCCACTTTCTCTGGATCTTCTTCTTCTGCTTCTTCTTCTTCGTCTTCTTCTTCTTCTTCTTCTTCTTCTTCTGCTGCTACTTCTGGTTCAGGAGAGCATGGTGAATAGCTCTCACTTGATTCTGCTACCCGTACACCAGGTGTATAACTAGCACTTGCTTGGTCCTCTGGTACAACTTCCTCTGGTACAACTTCCACAGTCTCGGACTCTTCAATCCTTTGTCCGAAGATGTTGTCTTTAGAATCTCCCTCGTACCCGAAATCCGGTTTCCTCAGATGATCAATCACCTGATTTTCCAATTGACAAAAAACTGTATGGAGACTTGTTCGTCGAACCCTTTCATCAAAGGATTCCGGTGTCTCTCGTCTCAAAATCGAGAGAAGTGCATTATAACATCCCCCAGACCGGATCATCTATCATTGCACGGGCACATTATTTCTCTTTTTAAAAAAAAAAGCTCTTCAAACAAGGTTTTTAAAATTATTATAAAGTCTTAAAAAAATGTAATAAATTTTTATATATTTTTTAAATTACCTTTTAAATTAATTTATTAAAAAGATAATTTTAAATAAAATATAATTTAAATTTATTAAATAATTTAAAAAACTTTAAATAAAAATTTAAAACCTTTCAAATTCAAAAAACAAAAATTTTACCCTTTTTTTTTAAACTGCGGGCGATTCGATCCTGCGTCCTCCAAACTAGCAACGGGCGGGTTTTGCCACTGCACCAAGCAGCTCGGCTGAAATCACAAGGGACTACGTCCCCTTTATTCCTCGACGGTGATATTTAAAAATAAAAATAAAAAATGTTCGTTATGGCTACCGGCGGGATTCGATCCCGGGTGGTCTGCCTACTAGCGGACCGCCTTGTCTGCTGGGCTACGTCCCTCGGACGTATCTCAAAGGCACAGGGGGCAGATATGATATTACATGGTGACGTTTTTAAAAAAAAAAAAAAACTATTCTTTAATCCCACATTCACTGTGCAAAAGCGCGAATGGGGTTTTAATAACCGAAGGCACAAATAAATATTCGACTGCCTTCGGGCAGTCATAGTTGCCTTATTTTGCCACCCACGCAGCCAATCACTAACCGCCATGTCAGCTACACCGCAACCAATGCAAATCAGCCAGGGGGAAAAATTTTACGCCTCGATCCGGGAACCTTCTGCCACGTCAGCTACCACCTCGATTCGTGTGCTGTCAACTGCCACCTCAGCATCGCCACGTGTCACCTCGATCCGTGTGCTTCCCAATCAGCACCTCACTAGCTACCACGTGTCACCTCGGGATCTGCATCGCTGCCACATGTTGCCTTGGGATTTATGTCGAGCCTATGCATGATCTACCTCGAGATTCGTGCCCAAATTGCCTCGGGATCTATGCCCGAACCTGCTCGCAATCTGCCTCGGGATCCGAGCCCTGCTGGTGACCTCAATTTTTGCACCTAACACCTACCTCGGGATGCGTGCCCTCCTGGCCTTAGCTCTGATACCAGTGATTGAACCGGTGCAGGTTATCTCCAAAAATGGACACAACAAATTTAATTAAAAATTGCAGCGGAATAATATTTATTAAAATGCACCCCCATCAACCTTATTACATTGCATAGTATAATGAATATATAGGTAGGGAATAGGGAGATAGTCGGCGAAGAGGATAGGAGAAGGATAAGGGGATAGGGAGTTGGAGGGATAAGGGGGAAGAAGGAATAATGGAGGGATAAGGAGGAAATGGAGGGATAAGGAGGGAATATAGGAGGAGGATAGGAGGGGAGTTAGGAAGAATAGGATCGAAGGAATTTGTCGACAACTCTTGCCGACAAAACAGAAGTGTTTTCACACTTAGGGCTTAGAAAAAGATTTTTCTAAGCCACTTACAACTTAACCCTATTCACACTTGCAACATTTTAATTTTTAATATTTAGTTTAAATTTTAATTATTTAAAATTAAAATTTAAATTTAAAATTAAATATGCAATATTTTTGTCGATGTCATCAAAAATAATAAGGAGGCTATATAAAGGGGATACCTAAGGTTCATAAACCTAGGCTTGCTCATGGTTAATAATCGTTGGCTAAGCATCCAAATTGAGCTCGTGTGAAAATATTTTAGAAAGCATAAGCAACGAATAAACAAAGGTTGGTAAAAGTCCAAAGTCATCATGGGTAGAGTGGCGCATTGGTAGTTGGCCTTTGGCTAAGGTGTGTGGTAGAAAAAAATTCAAGGTTTCAAATCCCCTTGACTGCGTTTGAATTACGTTGAAAGAAAAGCGCTCGAAGCACTTTTGATTTGTGGAAAGGGAGGAAAGGTTTTAAGGCACGTTGTGCCTTTCCCTTTCGAACGAGCGGCTAGCTCATGTGGCAACCTTAACCACAGCTAAGGCACTCACTGTGTGGGCAAGTGAGGGTTTCGAATCCCCTTGAGGAGGTAAATACGTTTTTGCTCTAATTAATTTTGTTAAGCCCTAAGTTGGAGTTATAAGGTGGTTAGGAATAATTAAAGTTTTTAATTAAGCTTTGTTTTTATAAGGGTTGTGAATATTATTTCAAATGTGGATGAGTTATTGATTTTATTTGATGTTCATGAAATTGATAATTAAGATTTAGGAGAAATAAGGAGTTGTTATAAAATAATTTTTGAGAGGTTTATTGATTATTATTATTTTGATAAGGATTTTTATTAAAAGGACTTTGGTGGATGTGTTTATTAAGTTGGATTAAAAATGTGTAAATTGAGTTATGCTTTATCTTGTGATTATTATTTGAAGTCCACTAACCCTTATTGATATTGGAAAGGAAAGTTGTGTTTAGTGTGGCAGATTTTGTGGACAACTTCTTGGCATCAAAAAGGTATGGGCACATTATCCTATTGATTATTTATGGTGGTTGATTTCTGAAATATCATTGGAGTGAAAAGGATTGATTATGGTTTCATTTTCAAAAGTGGTTGGTTGAATGCTTCAAGGTTTTCTGGTTTGAGAGTTGTGTTTAAACCTTGTTTTATAAACATAGTTGTTGAAGCCCATTGGTTATGTAAAGAACTTGAAAAGAAAATGAGTATCATTGTTATGTGATATTTGTGGTTGAGCATTTTTTGATTTATTTGAGTTGGTTGATACATGCTTAGAGTAGGGTTTTGTGAGAAAGAGTGTCCCTTGTGGTGATTGGTTGAGTTGAGTTGATTGAGCCTAGTCAAGTGATTACATGAGGTGATTGTTCAAGTCCCATGAAATAAAATATTCTATAATTATGATTTGAGTTGAGATTGAGCTTAGAACATATTGAGTCTCTAAAAATTATCTTTATGCTTCTATGAGTTGAGATTGAGCTTAGAACATATTGAGTCTCTAAAAATTCTCTTTATGCTTCTATGAGTTGACTTGAGTTGAGATTGATTTGAGTTGAGTTGAGTTGAGATCATTGTGGATCATTTTTGTCATCCATTGTAGAGTGCATTGCCACTCATTGTTGAGTTCATCTTTGAGCCCTACCTTCATATATTTGTGGATGATATTTGAGTACTACTAGAGCATAATTGATTGAGACTTTGAGAAGGCCTTTGGGATAAATTTTTGGGCAGATTTGTGACAGTTTGTGTATGATTGATTGATCCTTTGAGAAGACCGTTGGGATAGATTTTTGGACAGATTTGTGGCAGTTTGTGTATGATTGATTAAGCCTTTGAGAAGGCATTTGGGATATATTTATGGACAAATTTGTGGTAGTTTGTGTATGATTGATTGAGCCTTTGAGAAGGCCTTTGGGATAGATTTATAGATAGATTTGTGGCAGTTTGTGTATTATTGATTGAGCCTTTGAGAAGGCCTTTGGGATAGATTTTTGGACAAATTTGTGGCAGTTTGTGTATGATTTATTGAGCCTTTGAGAAGGCCTTTAGGATAGATTTCTGGATAGATTTGTGGTAGTTTGTGTATGATTGATTGAGCCTTTGATAAGGATTTGTGGACAATTTTTGGGACAAAATTATGGATAGTTTTAGACAGATTTGTGGATAAATTTGGGACAGATTTTGATGAGGTTCTAAGTGAGCCTATTAAGCAGAGTTGAGCAAGTTCTTGGTGAGATTTCTAGAGAAGATTTGGACAAGTTCTTAGTGATCTTTTTGGAGCAGATTTGAGCAAGTTCTATGTGAGCTTGTTGAGCAGTTTTGGACAAGTTTTGTGTGAGCTTGTTATGCAGATTTGGACAAGTTCTATGTGATCTTGTTATTGCCTAGCTTTGAGTAGATCAAAGAAATTTGGACAAGTTATGTGTGAGCTTGTTGAGCAGTTTTGGACAAGTTCAATGTGATCTTGTTATGCAGATTTAGACAAGTTCTATGTGAGCTTGTTATGCAAATTTAGACAAGTTCTGTGTGAGCTTGTTATTGTCTACCTTTGAGCAGATCAAAGAAATTTGGACAAGTTTTGTGTGAGCTTGTTGAGAAATTTTTGACAATTTTTGTGTGATCTTGTTATGTAGATTTGGACAAGTTCTGTGTGAGCTTGTTATTGCCTAGCTTTGAGCAGATCAACGAAATCATTATATTGGATAAAGATCCTTATTTTTGTTTGAAATATTATAATGAGATTATCTTGTGGAGTATGCCACATTGGGGTAACCACATTAAATCTTGTATCTAAATTATGTGTGGTGACTTGTGCTCTTGCTTACTATTGCTATGTAAGTTATTAATGTACACTACTATATTTGGTTATTGGAATTAAGGACATTAATTGATATTGGTTTGGAAAGAAATTAAAAAGTGGTCTTATACTGTTCACCCCCCTCTCAGTATAAGCTTGTGTTCTTCAATTGGTATTAGAGCGGGTTCCTTCAGAAAAGCTAATAGATTGACACCAGATTCTACAAGAACATAGATGGCTTCATAGAATGGATCATCTACAAATAAGGATCCACTGTTTGATGGTGACAATTATGCTTTTTGGAGCATGAAGATGAAGAACTACTTGATATTACAAGGATATGAGGTATGGCAAATGTTTGAAAAAAGAGTATAAGGTTGAAGGTGATCTTGAGGCAAATAAGACTATCAAAAAATTGGTTGAGATCAATGAAGGAGTAATGAATTGTATTTTTAGTGGACTACAAGAGATAGATTTTGTAAAGGTTATGGTATGTAATTCAGATAATGAGATGTGGACCAAGTTGCGGAACACTTATGAAGGAGATTCCAAGGTAAAGTTGGTAAAACTACAAACTCATAGAAAAATATTTGAGAAATTGAAAATGGAAGATTCTAAAGATATTGCAAGGTTTTTACTTTGAGTTTATGAGATTACTAACACCATGAGAGGTCTAGGATTTGAGATGAAATAATCAGAAGTTACTCAAAATATTTTGAGATCACTTCCCATGAAATATGATGCTAAGTTTTTAGCAATAGAATAAATAATGGATATCAATAAGATAATAATGGAATAATTGCAAGGAACTCTCATAGCTTATGATATGAGGGTAAGTAAGCATCAGGTTCCAATAAAAGATATTACATTCAAGGCTTCAGAAAAAGAGAAATGAAAAGTTTTAGAAATAATTAGAGGTTCAGATAATGATGATGAAGCTAACTTCATCAAAAGGAATAAGGACTAAAGGAATTTCAAGGTTATAGGGAAAGTCAAATGCTACAGGTGTGGTGATCTTGGTCACTATGCATACAAGTGTCTACATGAAGAAAATAGTGATGATGAAAAATAGGGTCATAGAAGAAAAGAATATGGAAAGCATAAGAATGAAAAATATGACAGATGCAAGCAAAATAGGTATGAGAAGAAGAAAATTTTTTGTAAGTCAAATAAATCTTACTACATTGTAGAAGCAAGTGATAGTTTATATAATAGTGATAGAGACAAATCATATGATGAAAATGAAGAACATATATTCTTAGGAATAGAAGGTGAAAGAGAACAGTGTTTTTTGTGTGGTCAAAGAGATCATAGATCAGGATATTGTAATGGTTTTAGTGATAGTGAAGATGAGATGACACATCAAGGAAACAAGCATGGTCAAAGAAATCTTGAGAGTTTGTTTGCTATAGAATATTATAATGATCTTAGTGATAGTGAAGGTGAAGAAGGGTTTTTCTATGGGATAATAGAAGTAGAAGAAGAACATTCACTCCAATCAGAAGAAGTTAAACAAGAGAATAGTGTAAGAATTTTAGATATCTCAGTTGATCTAAAAGAAGACTTCAATGAGATCCATGAGCAACTACAAGAGGTTAAAGAGAATCTAAAAGAATTGAGATGTTCCATACATAATAAGTTTGATCCATCACATGACTCAAAAGGTCAAGATATTTTCACTAAGAAGGAAACATGTATTTTAGAGGCTATAGATATGGATGCCAATTTGCTACTTGACACAAATAAAGAGAAAGAAGAGGAATATTTCAAAGCATCAAAGGTCTCATATTTCAAGTTTGGGGAATCACACTCAAAATAAAAGGAAGTTCTAAACTATGAAAGCAACGAAGCACCTAAGTGTTATGAATAAAGTTCCAAAGTTCCTATGGCTCCAAAATTTAGTTTGGTTCTTGTTTTGAGATAGGTGAATCAAGTTCAAAAGGAAAAGAAATACTTGAAGAGAAAATCAAGGAAGATACTAAGGAAGAGGATTTAGATACTACAAATAAGGTTCAAGGATGCAATGCACAAGTTGAAAATGATCATAAAAATGTTCAAGAAAGGTATGAGGAACCAAGGCATGAACAAAGGACTTTTCAAGGACATTATTTTTCTTGTAATGGATTTGGACATAGGACTATATACTACAGGGCCTATGGATCAAAGAATATATTTTTTGTAGAAGGAACATCAAATGAAGAAGGTATGGTTTTCAGGTAAATTGCTTCTCATGTAACAATATTGGTCATAGATCTTCTCAGTACAAAGGAAATGAGCAACATGGTTTTGGTTTTAGAGCTACACAATTTAGAATTCATGGTTATAATGCTCATGAAAACAAAGCTTCACAATACAGGTTTTAGGAAAGGAATGGATATTGAAAGTATTTCAAGAAATATTTCAAGATATGGGCACCATCCAAAGGCTAAAATATCAAGTGTTTTAATTGCAATAACTTTGGGCATATTGCAAAATGGTATACGACTCAATTCCAAATAGGTTCAAGGCAAGAAGTTCAAACAAGTTCAAGACAAGAAGATCAGGTAATTCATCAAGAGAAGGATATCATAAAAACATGGAAGGAAGTTGATAGAGGAAAGAAACAATGTAATATGGGAGTAAAAATAGTCCCAACCCAAAATTAATCACCTCAAGAGAGAAGGTGGTGAGGGGACTATGCTTAATAGTCATATATTTTAGCCCCATATGTGTCTCTTTTGCCATTGATTTCAAAGGGGTAGATATTTTAGTAAGGGGGAGAGCATTGAGTTAGGGGGATCAACCTCCAAAGAGAGCATTGAGTTAGGGGGAGTAGCCTCCATAGAGAGTATTGAGTCAGGGGGAGTAGCTTTGATTCTCAGAGATTGTTTTTGCAGTGATTGTGGTTTTTACATTAGAGGTGTTTCCATCAATGAAAAAGGGTGAGATTGTTGGAATTTTGAGTTATTTTATGTTGTCATTGATGTGACATGGATCATTGATGTCACATGGATCACATTGAGTTTTAGTGGCCAAATGATATTTTGGAAAGCATGGATAAATACAGGGTTTTTGTGAAAACCAAGGCAGGAAAAATAAAATGTTTTATTTAAAACCATGAATGGCATATTTGAATTTTTTTTTTATTAAAACCCAATTTGGCCTTTCGTTTCGTCGAAAAATGTGCCCCGGTGATGGAGATATTTGATTTTTAATATTTAGTTTAAATTATAATTATTTAAAATTAAAAATAAAATATGCAAGATTACTGCAGACGTCATCAAAAATAATAAGAAGTCTATATAAAGGGGATACCTAATGTTCATAAACCTAGGCTTGCTCATGGTTAATAATCATTGGATAAGCATCTGAATTGAGCTCATGCAAAAATATTTTAGAAAGTAGAAGCAGTGAATAAATGAAGGTTGGTCGAAGTCCAAAGTCATCATGGGCAGAGTGGCACATTGGTAATTGGCTTTTGGCTAAGGTGTGTGCCAGCACAAACATCAAGGTTTCAAATCCCCTTGACTGCATTCGAAAGGTGTTGGAATAAAAGCGCTCGAAGCGCTTTTGATTTGCGGAAAGGGAGGAAAGGTTTTAAGGCACGTTGTGCCTTTCCATTTTGAACGAGCGACTAGCTCGTGTGGAAACCTTAGCCATGGCTAAGGCGCTCGCTGTGTGGGAAAGTCGGGGGTTCAAATCTCCTTGAGGAGGTAAATATGTTTTTGCTCTAATTAATTTTGTTAAGCCCTAAGTTGGAGTTATAATATGGTTAGGAATAATTAAAGTTTTTAATTAAACTTTGTTTTTATAAGGGTTGTGATTATTATTTCAAAGGTGGATCAGTTGTTGATTTAATTTGATGTTCATGAAATTGAGAATTAAGATTTAGGAGAAATAAGGAGTTGTAAAATAATTTTTGAGAGGTTTATTGATTATTATTTTTTTTATAAGGGTTTTTATTAAAAGGACTTCGGTGGATGTGTTTATTAAGTTGGAGTAAAAAGGTGTAAATTGAGTTATGCTTTATCTTGTGATTATTATTTGAAGTCCACTAACCCTTATTGAGATTGGAAAGGAAAGTTGTGTTAGTGTGGCAAATTTTGTGGATAACTTCTTGACATCAAAAAGGTATGGGCACATTCTCCTATTGATTGTTTATGGTGGTTGATTTCTAAAATACCATTGGAGTGAAAAGGATTGATTGCGGTTTCCTTTTCAAAAGTGGTTTGTTGAATGCTTCAAGGTTTTCTGGTTTGAGAGTTGTGTTTAAATCTTATTTTATAAGCATAGTTGTTGAAGCCCATTGGTTATGTAAAGAACTTGAAAATAACATGAGTATCATTGTTATGTGAGATTTGTGGTTGAGCATTGTTGGAAACATTTGAGTTGGTTGATACTTGGTTGGACTAGGGTTTTGTGAGAAAGAGTGTCCCTTGTGGTGATTGGTTGAGTTGAGTTGATTGAGCCTAGTCAAGTGATTGTGTGAGGTGATTGTTCAAGTCCCATGAAACAAACTATTCTATAATTCTGATTTGAGTTGAGATTGAGCTTAGAACATATTGAGTCTCTAACAATTCTCTTTATGCTTCTATGAGTTGACTTGAGTTGAGATTGATTTGAGTTGTGTTGAGTTGAGATCATTGTGGATCATTGTTGTCATCCATTATAGAGTGCATTGTCATTCATTATTGAGTTCATCTTTGAGCCCTGCCTTCATAGATTTGTGGATGATATTTGAGTACTACTTGAGCATGATTGATTGAGCCTTTGAGAAGACCTTTGGGATAAATTTTTGGACAAATTTTTGGTAGTTTGTGTATGATTGATTGAGCCTTTGAGAAGGCCTTTGGGATATATTTCTAGACAGATTTGTGGCAATATGTGTAGACTGATTGAGCCTTTGAGAAGGCCTTTGGGATAGATTTCTAGACAGATTTGTGGTAGTTTGTGTATGATTGATTGAGCCTTTGAGAAGGCCTTTGGGATAGATTTTTGGACAAATTTGTGGAAGTTTGTGTATGATTGATTGAGCCTTTGAGAAGGCCTTTGGGATAGATTTCTGGATAGATTTGTGGTAGTTTGTGTATGATTGATTGAGCCTTTTATAAGGCCTTTGGGATAGATTTTTGGATAGATTTGTGGCAGTTTTTGTTTTCTTGATTGAGCCTTTGAAAAGGCTTTGTAGATAGTTTTTGGGACAGCTTTGTGGACAGTTTTAGACAAATTTGTGGAAATATTTGTGATAGATTTTGATGAGGTTCTGAGTGAGTGTATTGAGCAGATTTGAGCAAGTTCTTGGTGATCTTGCCAGAGCATATTTGAACAAGTTCTTAGTGATATTGTTGGAGCAAATTTTAGCAAGTTCTATGTGAGCTTGTTGAGCAATTTTGGACAAGTTCTATGTGAGCTTATTATGCATATTTGGACAAGTTCTATGTGATATTGGTATTTCCTAGCTTTGATAAGATCAAAGAAATTTGGACAAGTTCTATGTGAGCTTGTTGAGCAGTTTTGGACAAGTTTTGTGTGAGCTTGTTATGTGTATTTGCTCAAGTTCTATGTTAGCTTTTTATTGCCTAGATTTGAACAGTTCAAATAAATTTGGACAAGTTTTGTGTGATCTTGTTGAGTAGTTTTTGATAAGTTCTATGTGAGCTTGTTATGCAGATTTGGACAAGTTCTATGTGAGATTGTTATTGCCTAGATTTGAGCAGATCAAAGAAATTTGGATAAGTTTTGTGTGAGCTTGTTGAGCAGTTTGTGACAAGTTCTGTGTGAGCTTGTTATGCAAATTTGGACAAGTTCTGTGTGAGCTTGTTATTGCCTAGATTTGAGAAGATCAAAGAAATAATTATATTTGATAAGGATCCTTATTTTTATGTGAAATATTATAAGGATATTATCTTTTGGAGTACCCCACATTGGGGGAACCGCATTAAATCTTATGTCCAAATTGTGTGTGGTGACTTGTGGTCTTGCTTACTATTGCTATCTGAGTTATTAATGCACACTGCTATATTTGGTTATTGCAATTAAGTACATTAATTGATATTTGTTTGGAAATAAAGTAAAAAGTGGTCTTATACTGTTAACCCCCCCTCTTAGTATAATATTTTGTTCTTCAATTGGTATCAGAGCAGGTTCCTTCAAAAAAGCTAACAACTTGAGGGTATATTCTACAAGAACACATATGGCTTCATAGAATGGATCATCTACAAATAAGGCTCCACTATTTTATGGTAACAATTATGCTTTCTAGAGCATGAGGATGAAGAACTACTTGATATCACAAGGATATGAGGTATGCAAAATGGTTGAAAAAAAGTATAGGGTTGAAGGTAATCCCAAAGAAGATAAGACTATCAAAAAATTGGTTGAGATCAATGTAAGAGCAATGAATTATATTTTGAGTCGGCTACGAGAGACATATTTTGCAAAGGTTATGGTATGTAATTCAGCTAATGAGATGTGGACCAAGTTGCAAAATACTTATGAAGGATATTTCAAGGTAAAGTTGGCAAAACTACAAACTCATAGAAAAATATTTGAGGAATTGAAAATGGAAGATTCTGAAGATATTGCAAGGTTTTTACTTCGATTTGATGAGATTACTAACACCATGAGAGGTTTATGATTTGATATGAAAGAATAAAAAATTACTCAAAAGGTTTTGAGATCACTTCCCATGAAATATGATGCTAAGGTTTCATCAATAGAAGAAACAATGGATATCAACAAGCTAAGGAAATTCAGATGCTACAAATGTGGTGATCTTGGTCACCATGCATACAAGTATCCACATGAAGAAAATAATGATGATGAAAAATAGTGTCACAGAAGAAAATAATATGGAAAGCATAAGCATGCCAAAGATGACATATGCAAGCAAAATATGTATGAGAAGAAGAATTTATTTTGTAAGGCATAGAAATCTTACTACATTGTAGAAGCAAGTGATAGCTCAGATCATAGTGATAGAGACAAATCAGATGATAAAAAGGAAGAACGTCTATTCCTAGTAATAGAAGGTGAAAGAGAACAATTATGTGTGTGGTCAAAGAGATCATAGATCAGGATATTGCAATGGTTTTAGTGATATTGAAGATGAGATGACACATCAAGGAAACAAGCATGGTCAAAGAAATATTGAGAGTTTGTTTATTATAGAAGATTATCATGATCTTAGTGACAGTGAATATGAATAAGGGTTTTTATATGGGATAAGAGAAGTAGAAGAAGAAAATTAACTATAATTAGAAGAAGTTAAACAAGATAATAGTGTAAGAAAGTCAGATATCTCAGTTGATCTAAAAGAAGACTTTAATGAGATCCATGACCAACTACAAGAGGTTAAAGATAATCTAAAATAATTGAGATGTTCCAGACGTAATAAGTTTGATCAATCACATGACTCAAAATGTCAAGATATTTTCACTAAGAAGGAAACATGTATTTTAGAGGCTATAGATATGGATGCCAATTTTCTACTTGACACAAATAAAGAGAAAGAAGAGGAATATTTCAAAGCATCAAAGGTCTCATATTTCAGGTTTGGGGAATCACACTCAAAAGGAAAGGAAGTTCTAAAAGATGAAAGTAAGGAAGCACCTAAGTGTTATGAACAAATTTCCAAAGTTCCTATGGCTCCAAAAATTCAGTTTGGTTCTTGTTTTGATATAGGTGAATCAAGTTCAAAAGGAAAAGAAATACTTGAAGAGAAAATCAAGGAAGAAATTAAGGAAGAGGATTTAGATACTACAAAGAAGGTTCAAGGATGCAATGCACAAGTTGAAAATGATCATAAGGATAATGGTCAAGAAAGGTATGAGGAACCAAGACATGAACAAAGGGCTTTTCAAGGACATTGTTTTTCTTGTAATGGATTTGGACACAGGGCTATACACTGCAGGGCCTATGGATCAAAGAAGTTTGATTTTGCTAGAGGGAACATAAAAGGAAAAAGGTATGGTTTTCAAGGATATTTATTCTCATGTAACAGGATTGGTCATAGAGCTTCTCAGTGAAAATGAAATGAGCAACATGGTTTTGGTTTTAGAGCTACACAATTCAAAATTCATGGTTATAATAGTCATGAAAATAGAGCTTCACAATACAGGGTTTAGGAAAGGAATGGATATCGAAATTATTTCATGAAATATTTCAGGATATGGGCACCATCCAAAGGCTATAATATCAAGTGTTTTAATTGCAATAAATTTGGGAATATTGTAAAATGGTATAGGAATCAATTCCAAACAGGTTCAAGGCAAGAAGGTGAAACAAGTTCAACAAAAGAAGATCAGGTAATTCATCAAGAGAATGATATTAGAAAAACATGGAAGGAAGTTGATAGAGAAAATAAAAAATGTAATATGGGAGTAAAAATACTCCCACCCCAAAATTAATCACCTCAAGAGAGAAGGTGGTGAAGGTGCTATGCTTAAGAGTCATATATTTTAGTCCCATAGGTGTCCCTTTTGCCATTCATTTCATTTCATCGAAAAATGTGCCCTGGTGATGGAGATATTTAATTTTTAATATTCAGTCTAAATTTTAATTATTAAAAAATTAAATTAAATATGCAAGATTTCCGTCGACGTCATAAAAAATAATGAGGCTATATAAAGGGGATACCTAACGTTCATAAACCTAGGCTTGCTCATGGTTAATAATCATTTTCTAAGCATCTGAATTGAGCTCGTGCGAAAATATTTTAGAAAGCAGAAGCAGCAAATAAACGAAGGTTGGTCGAAGTCCAAAGTCATCATGGGCAGAGTGGTGCATTGGCAGTTGACTTTTGGCTAAGGTGTTTGGTAGCACAAACGTCAAGGTTTTAAATCCCCTTGATTATGTTCAGAAGGCATTGGAAGAAAAGTGCTCAAAGAACTTTTGATTTTTGGAAAGGGAGGAAAAGTTTTAAGGCACATTGTGCCTTTCCCTTTTGAATGAGTGGCTAGCTTGTGTGGCAACCTTAGCTGCGGCTAAGACGCTTGATGTGTGGGCAATTCGGGGGTTTGAATCGCCTTGAGGAGGTAAATACGTTTTTGCTCTAATTAATTTTGTTAAGCCCTAAGTTGGATTTATAAGGTGGTTAGGAATAATTAAAGTTTTTAATTAAACTTTGTTTTTATAAGGGTTGTGATTATTATTTTAAAGGTGGATGAGTTGTTGATTTAATTTGATGTTCATGAAATTGAGAATTAATATTTAGGAGAAATAAGGAGTTGTTATAAAATAATTTTTGAGAGGTTTATTGATTATTATTTTTTGATAAAGGTTTTTATTAAAAGGACTTTGGTGGATGTTTTTATTAAGTTGGAGTAAAAATGTGTAAATTGAGTTATACTTTATCTTGTGATTATTATTTGAAGTCCACTAACCCTTATTGAGATTGGAAAGGAAAGTTGTGTTTAGTGTGGCAGATTTTATCGACAACTTCTTGGCATCAAAAAGGTATGGGCACATTCTCCTACTGATTATTTATGGTGGTTGATTTCTGAAATATCATTGGAGTGAAAAGGATTGATTGTGGTTTCCTTTTCGAAAGTGGTTGGTTTAATGCTTCAAGGTTTTGTAGTTTGAGAGTTTTGTTTAAACCTTGTTTTATAAGCATAGTTTTTGAAGCCCATTGGTTATCTAAAGAACTTGAAAAGAACATGAGTATCATTGTTATGTGATATTTGTGGTTGACCATTATTGGAAACATTTGAGTTGGTTGATACATGCTTGGACTAGGGTTTTGTCAGAAAGAACGTCCCTTGTGGTGATTGGTTGAGTTGAGTTGATTGAGCCTAGTCAACTGATTGTGTGAGGTGATTGTTCAAGTCCCATGAAACAAACTATTCTATAATTCTGATTTGAGTTGAGATTGAGCTTAGAACATATTGAGTCTGTAACAATTCTCTTTATGCTTCTATGAGTGGATTTGAGTTGATATTGAGCTTAGAACATATTGAGTCTCTAAAAATTCTATTTATGCTTCTATGAGTTTATTTGAGTTGAGATTGATTTGAGTTGAGTTGAGTTGAGATCATTGTGGATCATTGTTGTCATCTATTGTAGAGTGCATTGCCATTCATTGTTGAGTTCATATTTGAGCCCTGCCTTCATAGATTTGTGGATGAGATTTGAGTACTACTTGAGCATGATTGATTGAGACTTTGAGAAGGCTTTTGGGATAGATTTTTGGACATATTTGTGGCAGTTTGTGTATGATTGATTGAGCCTTTGAGAAGGCCTTTGGGATAGATTTCTGGACAGATTTGTGGCAGTTTGTGTATGATTGATTGAGCCTTTGATAAGGCCTTTGAGATAGATTTATGGATAGATTTGTGGTAGTTTATGTATTATTGATTAAGCGTTTGAGAAGGCCTTTGGGATAGATTTCTAGATAGATTTGTGGCAGTTTGTGTATTATTGATTGAGCCTTTGAGAAGGACTTTGGAATATATTTATGGACAAATTTATGGTAGTTTGTGTATGATTGATTAAGCCTTTGAGAAGGCCTTTGGGATAGATTTTCGGATAGATTTTTGGTAGTTTGTGTATGATTGATTGAGCCTTTGAGAAGGGTTTGTGGACAATTTTTGGGACAACTTTGTGGATAGTTTTAGACATATTTATGGACAAATTTGGGACAGATGTTGATGAGGTTCTGAGTGAGCCTATTTCAAAGCCTTGATTCTTTTGATCCTTCACAACCTTCCAAGAAGTCAACAAATGACTTCTTCCATCTTCTGTTCACCAAAATACTGCACACACCTTAGCTTAGGATATTAATTAATTCGATCATGGATGATTTGAAGCCACTTAGGGATTTGGTATTTATACCCTTGCCTCCAAATGCATTGATTTTAGTGAAGGAGAAAAGTATGACGTCGATGCATTAATTTTTCCCTTATAACCCTAAACTTAGGGTTATTAAATTAAATTATAATTTAATTAATAATAAAATTATTATAATTAATTTATAATTAATTTAATAACTATAATTTTAATTAAATTAAATTACAAATTAATTTATAATGAAATTATTATAATTAATTTAATTAATTTAGGTCTTACCATTAGACCTTTAATATTATAATAAAATATTATAATATTATTTTTCTTGGGCCTTCTTATTTCTCCTGTAGACCTTATCTAACCACCTTGAATATTATAATGGGAGATATTATAATATTATTTCCCTTAGGTCTAGAAGCAATATTTCTCTTGCACTAATTACTGAAATTGACTCTTGAAATCCTTCCTCTTGAACTACTCGTTGAAACTGACTCTTGACATCAATGACAACAAATCTTGCTCATATTTCCAACAATAACCCCCTTTGTCATTGATGGTAACCCATTTTCCTTTTACCATTTATTTTACATTTTTTTGTTCTACTCCCCCTGACTGAATGCTCTCCCCTTAACTCAAATCTCTCCCCCTTTGTCATCATTGGCAAAGAGTCACCTTTGGGGCTTGGGCTAAGAATGAGACTCTTAGCTTAGCCCCTCCCCCACCTCCTTTTGAGGTGGTTAATTCTAGTGTGGGAGTATAACTACTCCCAACTTTTCTCACAGGTACTCAAAAGTCTCTTTCGAAAGTGGCTTAGTGAAAATATCTACAATCTGCTCCTTTGTAGTAATATATTTCAAATTGATTTGTTTATCTGTCACCTATTCTCAAAAAATGATACTTAATCAGAATGTGCTTTGTCCTGGAGTGCATCACTGTATTATTTGAGATATTTATAGCACTTATATTATCACATAGTATGGTAATAGGATGATCATGTTTTATCTTAAAATCCTCTAGAGTTTACTTCATCAATAATACATGTGTACAACTAAAAACTACTACAATATACTCTACCTCTACTATAGATAAGGGTATTGATGCTTATTTCTCACTTAACCAAGAGACCAAATAGTCTCTAAGAAAGAATGCTCCTCCACTTGTAATTTTTTATCATCAATACTACCAGCCCAATCTACATTTGTATAAGTTGTGAGAGTGAAACTGTCACTTTTGGGATACCAGAGCCCAAAATACATAGTCCCTTTTAAATACTTAAGAATTATTTTTACTATTGCTACATATGTTTCCTTGGGTGCTGCCTAAAATTGTGCCACTAATCCCACTGCCTGCATGATATCTGGTTAGCTACCAATCATAGATTTGTATAATTTTTTATTTACCTTTGGAGATTCATCATATTTACTTAACTCACATCCTGTGACCATGGGAGTACTTATTGGTTTGTAGCCTTCTAACTTGAATTTATTTAGCATCTCTTTTATATACTTGGTTTGTGAAATGAACACCCCTTTATCTGATTGTGAAATATGAAGTCTAAGAAATAAGGACAACTCGCAAAGCATAGACATCTCAAATTCATTATGCATGCTCTTTGTAAATTTTGACACATATTAACATTGTTTCCTCAAAAAATAATATCATCAGCATAAAAAACCATAAATATTAAGTCATTCCCTTTATTTTTGATGTATAAGTAACTATCCACTATTCCTTTCCTGAAACCCTGTTCCTTCAGGTACTTATCCAATCTTGAATACCAAGCTCTAGGATCTTGCTTTAGTCCATAAATTACTTTCTTTAGTCTGCATACATAGTCTAATTTATCAGTCAAGTTGAAACCTTTTGGATGCTCAATGTAAAACACATAGATTAGTATGTATTAGTTTTAATAGTTCTAATGACATATATCCCTTTGATTTGAAACTTGTTCTAGTTTGATTTCCATGTTGACAAGGTGCACAGATTGTGTTTTGTGGCCTTTTTAGCTTGGTTAAATCTCTAACAACCTGTTTATTGCTTATGTTGACTATGTTGTCAAAATTCAAATGACCCATTCTTATATGCCACAACCAACTCTCATCTTATTATGATAGAAAACACTTTTCCCCTTTAATCTCACTAAGCATGTAGATATTGTTTGGAGTTCTAATTGCATTTGTAATGACTTTTCTAGTTTCTAACTTTCTTATCTCACATCTATATGGGTGAAATGTAACCATATGACCTTGATCACAAAGTTGGCTTACACTTAGAATATTATGCCTTAACCATTTGACATATAGTACATTTTTTGTTCTTTTTTTCCCATTATCTAAACTCAGAGTTCATTTTCCATACATTTTTGTTGATCCATTATCACCAAAACTTACTGATCCTCTATTAATTTCTTTGAGTACAAGAAATTTGTCTTTGTCTCCTGTCATGTGTCTAGAGCAACCACTATCAATAAACCATTTTTCTTATTTATCCTGAGCATGAAGAGTTGTTTGAACTAACATTGATCTAGCCTTTTCATTTCCCTTTTTCTCTTTCCTAGTTGTTGAAGTTGTATTCTTTTTACTAGAATCAAGAAGTACCATTTTACACCATCTAGCCTTGTGCCCAAAATTATTGTATTTGTAACATATGATATCACTATTCATAAGAGGTCCAAAAGAGTTGAAATTTCTATTGACATCATTTTTCACATAACCAATGCAGTGTACAACTTTATGACCATATTTGTTACAAGAAAAGCAATAGCCATGGAAGAAATTATATAACCTATTTGGATGCCTTTGATATTGCGATTGAGTGCTTCTCCTTTTGTGATTAAATCTCATCCATGGTTCTTCTTTCCTTTCTTCTTTCCTGATATCTTTTCCTTTCGGGGTATGAGTAGCAAGCTTATATCTATTCGATGTCTCTATTTATTGAAATCTAGACTCCTCTTTCTGTTTATATAACTTTATATCTGGTAGTACCTTGGTCTTTTCAACTTAATTCCTTAGATAAACAATTTATGCTTCCAATCCTTCATATTTTGTTTCTTTTGCTCTTAATAGATATGTCATATCCTGTTCAATTTCTTTCCCTCTTCTACCTTTATCTTAAGTTTTGTGAGACTCTTTAGAAGTTCTATCCTTGCTTCATCTTCTTGAATTTGATCCTTCAAAATTGAGTTCTTATTTCTAACATTTTCGAGGTTCTTGATAGCAGCAAAGGATTCCTCTTTTATGTCAAACATGATCTCTTCTTGACTCTCTGAATTCATGTGTGTTTCTGATGGATCTTCCTCCAAGTTGTTAGTTTTTCCATGGAGAGACCTGCTCTGATACCAATTGAAGAACATGTGCTTATACTGAGAGGGGGGTGAATAGTATAAGATAAAACTTTTTACTTTTCAATCCATATGATAACATCAACAGTATTAAAGAAGTAAACATTACATAAAGCATCACACACATGAGAGACATGATTTAACGTGGTTTACCCAATGTAGGATACTCCATGGAGAAAATATTCCTTATAAAATTTTATCAAATAAATTATCTTGGGAATCCTTTCCCTATTACAATGTTTATGGACCTCTGTCAAAAGGAAACACCAATATCCTAATCAATTTCATGGATCTCTATCCACAAGATAACTCCTTCTCCTCTGCTCTAGTTGGTGATCTTCTAGAAGAACCGCTACCTCCAATGCAATGTCTTATGAATCTCTATCCACTGAAGACTCCTAACCTCACTCAAAATACTATCTTCACTGCTTTGGCTAATGGACCTCTATCCACTAAATATTTGTGTCCTCTATACTCTATCACCTCCAAAGCTTGTTCTCAGCTCTGTCTCAAATCTGCACTAAACACAGTCCTTTAGTATAGAAAAAATTTGCTTAATTTATATCTTTGATCTACACTAAATACAATACTTCGATCTAGCACAAATCTACTCAATATCTATCTCTGGTCTGGCACAAACCTATCCTCAAATATACACCAAACTTTGTCCTCAAATATATCCTCAAGACTTAACACAAAGCTTGACTCAATTACAAATCAACTCTGCTAGATCTACCTCAAACCTTAACCCAAGGTTTGAACAAATCAATCAATCAAATCTACTCTCAAGTCTTCTAAAATACTTACCTCTAATATTTCCATAAGTCCTCTCAAGAACTTGCTCAATTTGATCAACAAGTCCTCACTAGAACTTGCCCAATCTACTCAACAAATCTTCACTAAGACTTATCTAAAATTTGTATTGTAAGCTTCCACAAAATCTTACTTAACTCAACCAATCACTCAATGAAAGCTTAGTCAAAAATGTTTATCAAACAAACCTCACATAACAATGATACTTATTAAATTTCACAAACCCTAATTATTCATATGAAAGCTTATTCAATATCTCCAACAATGCTTATCAAACAAGGTTTTTATCATAAAATTTCACTCATAAAAACCTTTAACAATCAAAATCAACAATGCTTATCAAACAATCATTTTCACTCCAACTTAGCATTCACAACATCCAACAATCACTCACAAGGAAGATGTTCCCATACCTTTTGTTTGATGAATAATTGACCTCAAAACCTATCTCAATCACAATTACTCTCTTTGCCAATTTCAAAGGTTAGATGATAAAATATCACTCTAATAGTCCCTCAAAATATTTCACAATTACAAAAATAATTAAACTCAAACACACCTTATTACTCCATCTTGAAATTAGCATTCACCAAAAACATACATAAAAACAAATTTCTTATTACACCTTATAACTTCATTTTAAATAACTCAATCCACCAAATAATTAAATAAAAATAATTATTTATTTTTATCAACCTTATATCTCCCTAATCTTAAAACTATACCACACAACCTTAGGAGCAAAAACTAAATTTTAATACAAATTTAATACCTCTCAAAGTGCTCCTAGTGAGATTCGATCCCAAGTCAAAGTGCCTCTAGCACTTTAGTTGTGAATGCCTAGCCAAGTGAGCTAAGCGCTCACATGGGAGGAAAAATCACCCATGAAAATTTGTCTCCTTCCTTGGTTCCAAAAGCCAAAAAGGCTTTGGCATCTTCTACGCAATAAACGTCATGACCTTCCCTGTTGTAAATCAAATGTGTCACCTTGCATTTCGAAACCGCTACCAACTGTCGCTAGCCCACCTGGCTAGGTGGTGACAAGGCTTCCAAACCTTGTTCCTTTTGACCCTTAGCAACCTACCAAGAAGTCAACGAAGGACTTCTTCCTTCTTTCACTCATCGAATATTGCACACACCTTAGCTTAGGAAATTAATTAATTCGATTGTGGATTATTTGAAGCCACTTAGACATTTGGTATTTATACCCATGCCTTAGAATGCATTGAGGTTAGTGGAGGAGAAAAGGATGATGTTGGCATATTAATATTTCCCTTATAACCCTAAACTTAGGGTTATTAAATTAAATTATAATTTAATTAATAATAAAATTATTATAATTAATTTAATAACTATAATGTTAATAAAAAAAATATTGCAAATTAATTTATAATGAAATTATTATACTTAATTCAATTACTTTAGGTCTTACCATTAGACCTTTAATATTATAATAAAATATTATAATATATATTTTATTCTTGGGCCTTCTTATTTCTCCTGTAGACCTTATCCGACCACCTTGAATATTATAATGGGAGATATTATAATATTATTTCCCTTAGGTCTAGAAGCAATATTTCTCTTGCACTGATTATTGAAATTGACTCGTGACATCCTTCCTCTTGCACTGCTCATAGAAACTGACTCTTGACATCAATGACAACAAATCTTGCTCATATTTTCAACATGGTAAAGCTTTAACTTCAGCCCATTTAGTAACGTAATCCATGCACAAAAGTATGTGTTTATTACCTTCACTTGGAGGGTCTATTGGTCCAACAAATTCAATTCCCCATTTATTGAATGGTTTGAATACTACTTGTGGAACCAAAGGCATTTCCATCCAAGGAGTAGTCTTACTAGCTTTTTGACAAGCATCACATCTATTAACAAATTTATGGACATATCTATTCATGGTAGGCCTAAAGTAACTAATTTGAAGTATTTTACTGACTATCCTTTGGATGGCATAGTGGACTCCACAGGGTTCTTCATGTGTTTCTCGAATGATGTCATATACATCATCTTCTTGCACATATCTCCTAATAACTTGGTCAGGACATATTATAAACAAGACTCCATGAATCCACATATAAGGAGTGCTTTGACGTATTAATTTCCTAATCTCCTATGATGTATAGTTTTGAGGTATTTTTCTTGTTACTGCGTAATTTACAATATCAGCATACCAAGGGGTAAAAATAGAAAGAGCAAAAAAATGTTCATTTAGGAAATTATCAAAAATTAACTCGTCATCATCAAAGATTTGCATACGATATAGGTGATATGCAATGACGTTATCTTTCCCTACCTTATCTATGATCGTGACATTGAACTCTTATAGAAAAAGAAGCCATCTAACCACTCTACCTCCTACTATAACTTTGTTCATTAAGTATTTAATGGTAGAGTGATCAGTGTGAATGAATACTTCATACCATGTTATGTAATGTTTAAATTTATTGATGGCATGGACCATAGCTAAAAATTATTTTTTAGTAACAGTGTAATTAAGCTTGACTCCATGCAAATTTTTACTTACATAATAGATAGCATAAGATATTTTGTTATCAACCTATTGAAATACTGCCCCTATTGCGTAACCCGAAGCATTACAATGTATATGGAATGGTAATTTCTAATTTGGTCCTCTTAGGATTGGAGTAGTAATCAATTTATCTTTTATAACTTCAAAGGCTTCTTGACATGCTTTAGTCCAATCAAATTCACTTTATTTAGTTAAGAACTTAAGCATGAGAGCAGCAATTTTACTGAGGTCTTTAATGAACCTACGGTAGTATCCTGCATGTCCTAGGAAGATTCTCACCTCTGTATGTATTTTCAAAGGTTTAAGGGATTGAATAGCTTGTATTTTTGTAGGATATAGTTTAACACCTTATTTTGATATATAATGTCCTAGAACAATACCTCCTCTCATCATCATGAAACACTTTTCATGACTCAAAGAGATATTTTACTCTTGATATCTAATAAAAACTTTTTGCAAGCTTGACAAGGTTTCTTCAAAGGTATTCATGTAGACTATGAATTCATCCATATAGACTTCTACACACTAATTTATTAAATCAGTAAAGATAGCCAAAACTGCTCTTTGAAAAGTGGCAGGTGCATTGTATAATCCAAAAGGTAAGACTTTATAAGCATAGGTACCTACTGGACATGTGAAGGTTATCTTTTTCTAATCTTCATCAGCTATGGAAACTTTTTATAGCCACTAAATCCATATAGAAAGCATAAATATTTATTTCCAGCCAATGTATCAAGAACTTGATCAATGAATGGCAAGGTAAAATAATATGTTTTCATTAATTTGTTTAATTTCCTATAGTGTACGCAAATCCTTCATTTGCCATTATTTTTAGGGACCATCACAAGAGGCAACACCATTGACTATTAGAAATTGGATATATAAATACAACCTTCAAGAGTTTACGGATTTCCTCCTAAACCACATCTTTCATAGCTGGATTCACTCTTATTTGGGGTTGTCTTACTGGATAACATCCTTCTTGGATAAAAATACGATGGGTAAAAACATTTGGATGTATCCCTTTCATATCCTCATAGTTCCATGCAAATATCGATTGATATTCCTTAAGCATGTCTATTGATCGTGATTCTTGTGTGCTTGTGAGCTCATCACTAATATTCAATGTTCTTCCTGGTGTGATATCTATTTCCTTGAATTTTTTGTGTTTGCATCGATCCCTATTATCTCATGTTCAAGAATATTTAAGTAATAGTCATATGGTATCATTTGTTGATATTGACTCGTGCTTGCTTCATTAATAGCCATGGTAGATTTATATGAACAACCATTGTATTGACTTTGATCCTTGCTTTGATTTCCTAATAGTAATGGTAATGATCCCTCGACCTCTTGTTGAAGATGTTCACTCAGAACATTAATTGATAAGGTTTGGATTTCATCAAAATCATGAGAGAAATCATACCAAAATTGCTTTGGAAACTCATCTTCTTTTGTTGATCCAAGGAATAGGCTATCTTTAGTATCTTTGCCATAAAAATAGTCATATTTCCCATTCTACAGCTAATGTAAGCACCAGTTGTTGCAAGCCATGGGTGCCCTAAAATTAAAGGATGTCCTCCTAACTTTTTTTTAGGTTGCAGGACTATAAATTCTATAGGGTATTCCCATGAACTTATGGAGACTATATTATCTTCTAGTTTTTCCTTTGGCTTAATAGTAGATCTATCTACAAGTTGGAGTACAATAGAAGTTAACTGCAATCTATGTAACCCTAAAGATTATGTTGTCTCTTTAGTCATGACATTAATAGCATCTCCTAAATTGACCAAGACATTTTGTAAGGCTATGTCATTAATGTGTATTGTGAGCATAGGTATTCCAAGATCTGTATATTTTGGTAATAACCTACCTCCCATTATTATCTCAGATAATTGTCCATTGACTTGAATAGTTTGGGATTTGTTTTTATTTTTCCTTCCTGAATTTGTACATATGTTTTTAAAGATCTTGGAATAGATGAGTATATCCCTGATAGCTTATAACAAAGGGATCTTGATAGTAACATTTTCTAATTCCTAAAAAATTTTAAGGGCTATCTTAGATGGTTCTTTTGGTATTACCAATATTTGAGGAAATGGTACCTCTACTTCCTTCCTTTGAGGAATTTGGATTTTTGGTTGTTTTGTTGGAATTTTTTCTGGTGAATTTTCCATTTCCTTTTCATTTTTATCCTCCTTTTTGAATAAATTTGTAGTGGGGTTGTAAAGCTCTATGAAAGTTACATTATTTTCCAATACTTTGCTTGATCTCAATTGAATTTGTTGACAAGGTACAACAGATATAGAACATGTCTCACTAGTTTCATAGGCTTGTTGAATGTTCTTGTTGTTGTTAGGATTAGGAACCAATTTATCTTGAAGAAGGGGTTACTTCAATGGATTATTATTATTAATTGGAGGTTGAAGAAGTCTATTTTGAGGTAGATTTCGAGGGGCTTTCATCTAAATTGATTTTGAAAATTCTAATATTGTGACAGATTTTGAGACCAACTAGATCCTCCCTAGTTATATTGGCCACTAGTAGTCCAATTGTTTTGACTGGACATTCCTTGATTCCATGGTGGATTTCCATAGGTTTTTCCATAAAGTGGGCCCATGGAGGTACGTTCCAATCTTGATTGTTTGAATCAGAATTCCAATTTTCCATTTTGGTGCATTAGACCATTGATTAGGCCTTTGTAAGTTGGAATAACTAGGGTTTGACAAATTTGATGGTCCATTGAATGGAACATTCCATATTTGGGCTAAAAAATAAACGTCTTCTACCTCTTCAACTTTAGGTTCCTTTATGGCAGCTTTAACAACAGAGATATATTTGTAGTTTTCTATTTTGTGGCTTTTATCACAAATTTTACAAGTAGCAATATTACAAATGTTGGTAATGTTGAGAGGCTATTCTCTTAGATTGTGTTTTTTCCTACATCGATGACAAAAAATCTCTTCACTTTCTTGTCCTTTTGGATTTTTATCCATTAAATCCAAATATGTAGTCAAGGTACTTAACAAATCATTTTTTAAACCTTCCAACATATTTCCAATTTTTGCTCTCGTCACTCCTCCTGTAGATGTATACTTGTTACCCCTTAGAGGTTTATTTCTTGAATAGTTTCTACAAAGGTTCACAATATATTCAAATGCCATAATATGAATATATGCTTTTTCCAAAAGTTTCAGAACCTCAAGGACATCTTCTTTTATTCCTTTTAGAAAGAGTTATTTTAATATTTCTTCATCAAGGTCTATATTTACTCTAGACCCAACAAATAGAAATATCTCAAGGTAATCCTCCAAAGATTCTTCTTCTTGTTGATTCATGTAGAATAACTCTGTTTTCTTATCCCTAACTCTACAGTAATCCTGATATCATTCAAGGAATAGCTCTTTTAATCCATGTTCTCCATCCCATTGATTACAAATATTTTCTCCTAGATCCATGAACCATATTAATGCTGCATCTTTAAGAGTAGAGGTAAATAATCTTAGTTTTTTTTCATTGGTAGTGTAAAAGTAAGCTTGGAAAACTAATTCAAATTTGAAAATAAAAGTATCTAGATATTCATGTGGTTTCCAATGGAAGGTGGGAAATATAGAAATAGAGACTAACATAGGTTCTCTTGCTGTACCATTTGTGTGTAAGATTGGGAAGGCAAATGTCTTCCTTTGCCCATTTCTTCTTTGGTATCTATTATATATTTGTTTATTACCCCTTTGGTTCTATTCTACTTTTCCTTGCCCACTTTCCTAGTCAGCCATGATTGAATGTAAGATTTCAATAATTGGACTAGGTATGGGTTCAGTAAAAATAGAAGAAGGATCTATGTGATTGTCAAATTTTGGTTCA
Source organism: Wollemia nobilis (assembly GCA_028583015.1). Taxonomy (NCBI): domain Eukaryota; kingdom Viridiplantae; phylum Streptophyta; class Pinopsida; order Araucariales; family Araucariaceae; genus Wollemia; species Wollemia nobilis. The sequence continues at coordinate 2,464,464 of JAQPPZ010000839.1, read as the reverse complement.
GGTAATAAGTATGAGTGGGGATCTTGTTCTAGGATTTCAACTTGATTGGTTGATGTTGCTATTTCAAATTCTTCTAACTTATAAATTGTAGGCTGCCTACTAAAGTCTCTTTGGAGATTTTCTTATTAATTTTTGATTTTTATGAATCTTCCCTTAGATTCTCTAGGTCTGCTCATGAATTTTCAAAGTTTCCTTGTTTTTGCAATACATTTAATATTTCTTGAATATTCTATGAATATCGTTGATCGGATCAAGTTGTTCGGGTGTCATGAAGTGTTCTTCAAAATTAAAATGGTCTACCACTAATTGAATCAATTGAATGAGAAAAGCTTGAGTTTGAATGGGTTCGAGATTTCCAAATTGTAACTCACAACATAAATCTTGAAACAGCTTCCTAAAGCACATAGCTCTAGGTATCCTCTGATATTTCTTGCTATATTCTAGGGCTACTTCTTTATTTTCTATGTCTTTGAGGAACTTGTGAATGAGGAGGGTGTCTTCAAAATATTGATTCCAAGGGTAAATTGTTGAATTTACTGTTTCTCTTCTATCCCAAATCCAACGCTCACAATTCCTTTTAAGATCTAGGAAATATGAATGGTAGTTTGTCCCTAGAGTTTTAGCTATGTCAATCCTTTTGATTTCCTTCAATTCATTTTATTTTTCTTCAATAATATCAATGCATTCATACATACACTCCCACTCCTTACTGGATGCTCTATTTTCTTACTCAAAAAGAAGGTTAACTTATTGTTTTATCAATAGTTATCTAAGGTCTATTAGTGTAGACTTATTTAGAATATTTTCCACCATCTACCAACTTATTTTTATTTTCTTTTTCTCTCACTGATTTTTTTTTGTTTGGGTTTTTATTTTGATTTTTTGTTTTAATCCCACTATTTTCAAGTTCAGATAGAAATCACAACAATTAAATTTATTACTATCCTTAATACAGTAGGGAACAATTAGAATAAAATTTCACATAATCCTAATGTTTGCTAAAACTATATGTGACTCACGTTCCTATGAATCTTTATACAACCAATCTTAGAACATTAGGAGCAAAATGAAATACTACTAGAAAAGTAAAATTTACTAAAAATAAAAGGTTAAACTATTACTGTTTATTTGATTGTTTAGGAATGTTTCACTATGGTTGTGTCATTCAACCTTACCTACTTCTTGCTTTTGATAGGGTCCTAAACCAATTTTTAGGTCTATTTCAATGTATACCTACTTCCTATTTTTCTCACAGGGCCTAATTCAAACTAAACAAAAATAATCACCCAAAGCTAGAAATGTGTAGAAATAAAATTTTCTAAAATAAAAAGGTAAACTATTACTACTTATTTGATTATTATAAGGGTTTCACTATGGTTGTGTCACTCAACTGTACCTACTTCCTAATTTTTATAGGGTCCTAAGACAAGTTTAGGTCTATTTGTTTTTTGGTAGATAAGATACTATAGAATTAATATCGGGTTTTACAGGTTGACCCAAAATCTTTTACAAAAATCAGCCCAGGGTTTTTGATGAACATGTCCTTACTAAGGATCCTATATATGTAAAATCTACATACCGCCAAAGCCATTACATCCAATAAGGCACATAGCCTGTTATCAAAAAGAAACTTCCCATACAACATTTTGGGTATACCCCGAGAAAACACACCTGCATCATAATTACAAAAAAAGAAACATACACGAATCCCTTCCTTGAAATAATGGAGAAACAAAAAGCTGCAGACACACATAGCAGAGTACTAAAAAAAACTCCCACAAGCTCTGTATTGATAGTTACTCTTAATAATTCTTTGGTAATTGCTTTCTTTCATATATGACATGCTTTGGGACCACATCCCATCTTGGCCAATCAGCCTTAGATAAGTGAACCTGCTGGCTATATTTATGGCGGTGGCTATCTGGTGGTCCACATGGCTCTGGTTCAAAGTCTTATATTGTTATTTCTTTCAAGCCGTGTGATTATTAACCAACCTCAAATTAAGATGACTAGGAGCCATGTTATCTGACATGTGATTTTCCCCATTAGTCTTTGTGGTATTTCCAAGTAGCATCCATGAAGACTAACATCTCGGATAATTTTTATTGTGAGTCCATTTAAAAAAAAATGCGGGAATACTCCTAGCCTTTGAACTTATAGTGCCTTCCCTGTAGGTAAATTTGACTATCATTCTTGGCATTATTGTTGAATAAGCTCCTCTACTTCGCTCGAGACATCATGTTCCCATTTGAAAATTCCGTCACCATCGACACCCAAATTAGCTAGCTTATCAGCAATTTTGTTAGCTTCCCGAAAGACGTTGGGATTTTTTGTCCTGTCTTCCCTGGAAAGGGATCCTAGCCTCTTCAACAATTGTTTTAATCATCCAAGGAGGTGTTTTCCAATTATTGAGGAGATTTATAACATGCATAGAGTCTCCTTCTATGATCAATTTTCCTTCTAAGTCTTGAGTCATTTGAAGGCCTCTCCACATAGCTCTAGCTTTAGCTTCGTTGTTCATCCTTGTTTCCAAATATTTAGAAAATGCAAGCATCATATTCCCATTATGATCTCGCACAATGTCGCCAATGCCTACTCTTTCAAGATTTTCCTTAGTCGCTCCATCAAAATTAATCTTAAACCAACCCATAGGAGGTGGGTACCACTTAACATTGGCTCTAGGGTTGACTACCCTAGGCACAGACTCATCTAACAAGTTTAAGCTTAAATATTGAGCAATCGTGGTCTCCTGTAGATGAGGTTTATAGCTATCAAAAAGGATAAGGTTCACATTATTTTTGGCAAAGGATAGGATCCTGGCAATGATAGTTTGATGATCATGGATAGACTCATTAAAGACTCTATGGTTCATTTCTAACCACATCTGCCAAAGATAGTGATTGAGACAAATTTTACACATGTATCTAAGTCTTTGGCTTGAAAAGGGGCAAGGCCACTGGATGAACAAATCAAGTACGATGGTTGGTTTAACCCAAGAAATATTGAAGGCCTGAAAAACCCCACTTAGGATAGTCAAGGAAAAATGGCACTCAAGGAAAATGTGATAAATGGTCTCCCAATTATCCCTGCACAGATAACACCGATTAGTGATACAAATACCTTTACACATCATATTATCAATGGTTAGAATTCTTCCTTGGATAACTAGCCATGAAAAGACTACAATTTTTGGAATTAAATTTTTTATCCAAACTAAGTCCTTTTGAAGTACAAAATCCTCATCAAGTAGAATCTTATAAGCTAATTTAACAATGAACTACCCATTTTTCGTAGGAGCCCAGGTCACTTGATCTTCCTTGGGTCTCATGGGGATAAAATATTTCTCGAGAATGTTACAAAGATCATTTGATTCCGCTTGAAATCCCTAAATCCTTATTTATTTCCACTTCATTCTGCCTTTGTACTCAACCATATAATCGAATACTTTTCTACCAATGAGTTCTTCCATGATATATCTGATTCGGGCTAAGTTAGTATATTGCATCAGTGGTTCGTCCTTAGCCCACCTGTCATTCCAGCAATTTATCCTCTCACCATTTCCTAAAACCCATATTAAACATTTTTTGATGATTTTCTTACAATTGAGAATTGCTTTCCAAAAATTAGAACCTCTGATTAGAACCGAGTCACTTAGAAATTCCATATTTTGAAGTTACTTTCATTTTATGATAGTTATCCATTTATTTTCTTCACCAGAAATGAGGTGCCATGTTTGCTTAGCTAGTAAAGCTAAATTCATATGAGCAATTATCCTCAGACCTAAGCCCTCATTTTCCTTGGGCTTGCACACTTTAGTCCATCCTACAAGGTGTATCATTTTTTTCTCCTCTGATCCAGTCCATACAAATTCTTTTTGGGGTTTCTCAATTTTTTGGAAAACCTTCACAAGGGCTTTGAAAAAGGAGAGGAAATAGACTGGAATGCTCTGAATAGAGGCCTTAGTTAGTGTTAGCTTTCCTGCTTGAGATAGAAGATGACCTTTCCATCCAGCAAGGTTTTTTTGAATTCTTTCAATAACTCTATCCCACATTGACTCTCTCGGAGAACCAATGAAAAGAGGGATACCAAGATATGAAGTGGGGAGGTTTGCTATATCACACCCTAAAATTTCTATAATCCTTCCTTGCCTCTGAATGGGGGTGTTCAAGAAATATAACTTGCTTTTACTAAAATTAACTTTCTGACTAGCAGCGTCCTTGTAGAGTTGCAGGATGTATCTAATTCATTTGGACTCAACCATCGATGCCTTAGTCAATAGAAGGGTATCATCAATGAATTGTTGGTGAGAAACAACCCTAGTAAGAGATGTTGCCTTAATTCTCGATATCAGCCTTGAACTGCAAGCATTTTTTATTATTCTACCTAAAGCTTCTACCACAATGATGAATAACATGGGGCTGATAGGGTCCTCCTATCGAATTCCTCTATGACTTTGAAAGTAACCAGCAGTTGTTCTATTAACCAGAATCGATAACCATGCTTTATAAATGCATTATTTGATCAAATTAACCCATTGGTGGTGAAAACCAAACTTAAGGAGGATAGCAATTAGAAAGTCCCAATTTAGCCTATCAAATGTGTTGTTCATATCAAGCTTGAGGGAAAAAATAGACCTATTAGTCTTATGAGCAGAGTGCAGAGCTTCATGAACTATGATAACTCCATCCAAGATTGACCTGCCATGGACAGAGCTTCCCTGGCATGGATCTATGATGCGAGGCAGAACATCTCTCATTCTATTTGCAATGGCTTTAGTTAGGATCTTGTAAGAAATATTCCATAGACTGATTGGCCTTAAGTCAACCATAGATTCAGGGGTTTGCTTCTTAGGAATTAGATAAATAAAATTATATTTGAGATCTTTTGGGATATGATTGCTTGCTTGGAATTATCTAACAGCAAAAATTACATCCTCACTTACGATGTCCCAAAAATCTTGATAGAAACAAGGGGGAAAGCCGTCGGGTCCCGGGGCTTTGTCTAGCTCCATGCTAAACAAGGCTTCCTTAATTTCCTCATCAAAAAATGGAGCTAGAAGCTTAAGGTTTATATCCTCATTTATTATGCTAGGAATGGATTGTAAGAGAATATCTTTGGCCTCCTCATTGCACTTTAATTCCTGACCAAGGATAGAATTGAAATAATTTATTGCCTCCTTTCTGATTTCTGTTAAGTCCTAAGTAATAGAACCATCTATTTTTTTTTTTATCTTGTTATTGCTTCTGTTTCTAAGCGTGGTGACATGAAAATACTTGGAATTTGAATCTCCATATTTCAACCAAATATTCCTTTATTTTTACCTCTAATAGATTTCCTCATAGGCCAAAATGTTATGAAACTCTGCTAGTTTTGTCCATTCCTCCTACCTAGTAGTTTCATCAACATCATCATGTTTAATCCTCTGATTAATTATCTTCAAACTTTCAACAACTTATTTTTTATTTTCAAAGAGGTTCCCAAAGACCTCTTTGTTCCAAGTTCTAAGCTTTTCCTTAACAAACTTTAATTTTCCAGTAAGTTTAAAAGTTGCACTACCCCTAACAGGTTGCTGCCACCACTGAATTAAGTTATCTCTAAAACTAGAATTTTTGATCCACATATATTGAAATATGAAAGCTTTATTGAAGGACAAGAGTTAGGGATCTCCAAAAAAATGGGATTATGATCAGAGACAATTTTAGGAAGGGCTTGCATGGTAGAATCATCGAACAGATTTGTAGCCTCCTTTGATAGAAAAAATCTGTCAAGCCTTTCTTGAATGAGATGACACCCTATCCATTGATTGCTCCAAGTATAATTCACTCCTCTAAGTTTTACATCCATCAACATATTAGAATTCACAAAGTCATTGAACTCATCCATACTCCTAATAGGTGGTCTATTTCCACCCATTTTGTTTGAATGGTAAAGAGGAGTGTTAAAATCTCCATCTAGAATCCACGGGACATTATGGAATATTTCACTCAAATTACCTAAGTACTCCCACATTAGAGATCTCCCTTGAATTGAAATCGGGGCATAAATATTTGAAAGGATCTATGACCTGTTGTTGTTTATTTCCTTAAATAAAACACTAAGAACCCTGTCATATTTCTAAATAATGGTACCTTCTGCTATCCAGAGATCCCACAAAGTCATAAGGCCTCTAAATGCTCCTTGGGCTGATTTGCAAACCATATCCCCTTGATTCCAAATTTTTTTTGCTACTTTTTTTGACTGAATCTCATCTCATCAATTTTTGTTTCTTGCAACATGATAATAGTTAGATTCACTTGATTTATTATTGCACTAACTTCCTTGTGTTTGGGTAGGCCATTGAGGCCTCTCACGTTCCATGAGAGGAACTTCATTTATATTATTTGGGATTTATTCTTCTCCCCCTCCCTTGAGGGAGTTTTCCTAATTCATTGTCTTAAGAACCTGGAATAACCTGTTGAAACAAGGTTCTCTGATTTCCATTGGCAATGTCATTATCAGTTTTAATTTTTTTATGCTCAGCATTTGATATTCTCCCTCTTCTCTTTTCACTGCCAAAATCTATAGGAGACTTCATAGTGCTCATGTTTTGTTTAGGAATAAACTGGGGGGAAGCAATTTGTTGCAGAATCGGACTGCCATATTCCTCAGTCTAAAGAGTTTCACATGTCTCCACCCCAACATCCAAATATTCTCATTTTTTTTTGTATTCCCTTGGTCTGCGGGATGACCCCTCAGTAGGATTCACCTGGATCCTAGTGATGATGTTAGGGAGATGAGATTTTTTATTTTCCAATGCCTCAACTTTATTTCTAAGTTCTTCAGCATTAGGTTTTGGCTTTGGGATGCCTACTGGGCTTGAAGTATTTTCAGCATTGGGGTTTAAGGATCTTGACTTGGATGGAGATTCTAGATATCAGGCATTAGGGTTTGGCTTTGTGATGCCCATGGGACTTACAGTAATTTTAGAATTAGGGTTTGAGGATCTTGACTTGGATGGGGGTTCTAGAGAGTCAAAAAGGTTAGCCTGAAGGTTCTAGGCTTCCATGTCTTTCGATAATCCTCCTACTCACATATTGCATAGAATTGAAAATTTATTTGAAACTAGAGGATTGAAACTTACCTGAGTATTTTGGTTGCCAACAACCTGTTGTTTTCCTTTGTCTTACTAGGACCCTGCACCCTCTCTTTTATTTTTGGTAGACATAGTTTTCCTAATTGAAATCGTCTCTGCTAGGGAAACTCCTCAAATTTCCTTTTTCTAGCATTCCCTGCTTCTGCTTTTATTTATTCATTGCCAGGTTAGGGCACTGATTGCATAGATATCCTTGATTTTTGCATTCTACATAGAATGTCAGTTTGTTCTTGTATTCTATTGACTATTTTTGATAGTATTCTCCATACTCTAGCTCCACAAACCTTGGCAATTTATTATCCAAATTAGCATTTACGTAGATTCATGCATGAGTCATCCTTGTCCTGGCCAAGATCGCATGGTCAATGGATATCAGGTCCCCTATAGTTATGGCTATGCCCTGTAGCCAATATTCATTGAAGAACTGGGTAGGTAGACTTGGTATACGAACCCAAATAGGGGCAATGTTAATATTTTACTTTTTAGGGTCAAAATATTCACCCCATCATCTGAGAAAAAGGCTTCTTTTGCCTAGAAACCAAGGACCTCCTATTAAAATATTTGGTTAGAATCCTCCATATTGTTAAAACGGATAATGAATAACCCTCAAGTTAGAGCTACCAAATCCAAGCTACCTACCAGTCACCATTTACCCGTCGTCCAAGCCCTGATAGTCTCCATGTCCGGCCTACCTCCCAAAAACTTGCCTACCAGGGAGAATTCTTCCATTGAAATAAAAGGGCTCATGGAACTTACCAGGACCAAAATTTTATTATTTACTGGAACTAGGGGTGGAAGAGAGAGAACCTCCTTTCTTTTTCCTCTAAGAGTCTTAGCAAAATACAACCACTTCTTAAGCCTCACATTGTATTTCGTATCTTTTTGTCGAGGTCTTTTTGAGGAGGGTTGGGCCCCCACATGATGCTCGCCTCCAAATCTGTCATATTATGACTGCATTCTTCTGTATCCTCGCTTGATCCATGCTCAATGTTCCCACCCAACCATTCCATACCTACTCTACCTCTGCCACCTTGGCTGATATTCCTACCCAAAAAATTCAAACCCTCACTCCTGCTGCACCCGCTAAACCTTAGCTCACTCATTTTTATTTTAAAACTTATTAAGTTTAGTTCTATTTCAGTGTATACCTAATTCCTCTTTTTCTTGCAGGTCCTAAATCAACTAAGCAATAATAATTACCCAAAGCAGGAAATTTGTAGGAAATAAAATTTGCAGAAGTTGAAATTTGCAAAAATTGAAATTTATAGGAAATCTTAGTTCATATTTCTTTCAATTTTAGGTCTGTGGAGAAAAGTAATAAACAAAAATTAAATTGTACAGGAATGAAAACAGAATGCATTTATGATTTATGCGGTAAATATGATATTACCTATTAATGAATTGTTCTAAAAATAATTTTCTATTGATGAGTTGATCTATTAATGAGTTTATCTATTGTTGAGTTTAATTATTCTTGAGTTTAACTATTATTGAGGATCCTCGTGTAGTTAGTTTTATTTATCTATTCCAACATTATATTTTATGAAAATGCAATTCACTTTATTTTATATTCTAAGGTTAATTCACTATTTCTAACCTATTGTAGGGGTGAGAGCTTAGGGACTGGTTGTGGTAGTGGGTCATTCCTTCTAGAAGATAGTGTAAGTCTTTCTCCCCTAGTTTACTTTGTCTCAGTAACTAAAATGCATAACTATTCCTAAAATTATTGTATTCGATGAATGTAAGAATGTACAGTTACAACTACATAAATGAAGTTAAATAGTAAATACAAATGACATAGTTACCATAGCGAAGAATGACGTGCTACTTTTATTGCTAGAAATTCAAATGTACATGTTGGCGTGATTCTTCAGAAATTGTATAGTTCTCTCTTAGATTTTTCGACATTAGAACATTGGACATTAGACCTTTTCAAAGGTCTCCCTATGTAATTTATATTATGACTTGTACAATTCTGAATAAACTCTTCCACGTATTTTTCCATGTAGAGTTGTGGACTTATAATGCAAAAACTATGCACTAACAAAAATAATCTAAACTAATAACATTTCTAATTCTACTTGGACTCAATAAACACCCTAAGTGGTCCAAGTGGTATTTTATAAACGCACTTAATAAGACTATACTAATTTAAAAATTTTGCAAGATGTACAATATAATCATGTCCTTTATTATAGAAAAAGGCATAACAATCTTGCATCTAAATCTAATCAACGTAACAAGTTCCAATTATAGAATATTTATAGAATAAAGTGATACCAAATTTATTAATCACAATATCCTTGTGGATAATATGTGACAAGTCAACTTAATCTAAGATTATTGTATTCCTTTATTGCCATGTAAGAGCACCATGTTGTTGCTGATGTGGCGTACGATGTTGGTCTACTCTCTTTGGTAACTACTGATAAGAATTCTTCTTTGGTAACAGTCTTTAGTATCTACCTTATGTAACATACTTCGGTAACTATATTCCATAACATACTTTAGTACAGTAATCCACCACTATTCTATCACCGTGTCTAAGCGTCCTTAATCCTTTGTCCTTACGTCCATATTACCGCATCCAAGGTATATCTTGAAGCTTGTACTATTGCACTATGCATTTGTGGAACATCCTTCAAGACTTCCCTACATAATTACCCATAACTCGGACATATTTTGCATAAAATACACATATTTTTCAGATTCAACTACATTCATATTTTTACTGATAATTCACATAAATAAATAAGAACAACTAACTTAAGATACATTATAATCACAAATTAGATATTAAAATGGAACAATTTATTATGAAAATATGTACCAAATAATAACTCATCAAATATGTTGATAATTTTACATGTTTTTAATTATTATTGGCCATACCCCATTGGGTGTCACTTCTTTATCAAAATAGACCACCAAAGTCTTAAGTATTCTTGGAATAAAGGGTAGCCACATTTAAATAACAATAATGGTTATCTAAATTGTTGGTATATGATTATGACATCACTTATAAAAAATAAAATGATAATATAGTGGTTGGTGCACTATTATGACAATATGAAGATCATAGTATGGTATGTTCTATATCCACACTACTTCCTTAGTGGACCAATCAACTCTACGAAGAGATGGCTAAGGATCCAAGTTTACAATCCTTGATTCAAAAACTCCAAGAAGACCTCAACTCATACCCTTGATATATGTATAATGGAAACACTTTATATATCATGATCATTTTGTCATCCTCCAATATTCACAACTACAAGAGTTCATATTGTAAAAAATGAATGCATCACCCATGAAAAGACATTTAGGGTTTCTTAAAACTTATGAAAGGGCTAAGAACATGTTATTTTGTAATGGAATGAAGAGATAAATTAAAATATTTGTGGTAGGATGTGATAGGTGTCATAGGATGAAATGGGAAATTATTTTCACCCTAGGTACATTTCAATCTCTTCCAATTTCAAAATAGGTGTGGATAAATATTTCTCTAGATTTCATTGAAGGGATACCAAAATCTAGGAAAAACCAATCATTATAGTGGTAATGGATCATCTAATGAAGTATGCTTATTTTTGTTCCTTGTAGTCACCCAAATTTTCTTGGAATCCATAATTTGCCTTCATGTCATGTTGAAATCCATTGTTTTTTTATAGAGACAATACTTTTACCAGTTACTTTAATAAGAGCTATTTAAGTTGTAAGGTACATACCTCAAATTGAGTTTAGCTTATCACCCTCAAAATTATTACTAAACAAATATTGTTAACAAGTGCCTAGAAACATACCTCTACTATTTTGCAATAAAACATCCTACACAATAGGAAAAATACTTCCTCTAATTGAATGGTGGTATAATACTTCCTACCACATAGCCACCAAGGTCACACCATTTGAAGTAGTTTATGGTTACCCTCCACCAACACCTTCCTCCTACATTCTAATAAGCTCCAAAGTTCAAGCTTTAGATACCACTCTTCACTAGCATGATAGACTCGTTCAATAACTTAAGGAGAATCTAGAATTAGTCCAAAATTATATACAATGGCAATATTATCAATACCTTTCTAAATTCAATTTTGATGTAGTTGATATGGTCTTCCTCCATATAAAACCTTACAAACAATAATAATTATATCTTCATGAGTACTAGAAACTTGCAATAAAATTATATGGTACCTACTAGGTGTTACAATAGATTTGTATAACTACGTATAAATTGGGACTTCTTCCCACTTCCAAGATCCATCTAATACCCTACACCCATAATTAATAAAGGTAATCAACAACAACATATAGGTGTAGTCAATATTACTTGAACTAGATGAAGAAGGATCTATCATTATAGAGACAAAATAGGTTTTATATTTAATATTGCATACCATTCATAACCATATCATCATTGATGTTCTTGTATGATGATACAGACTATAATCAAAGGATACAGCATGGAAGCCACCACATTAGCTTCAACAACAATTTCCTCATATTTAGCTTTGATGACTAAGCTTTTTGAAGGGAAGGGTATTTTAGGATCCCATATTAACATTAATATGTAATGACCCCCTTCTTAATGTTATGAACTCATCCTAATTTTATTTTGTAATACATTGTAACTTGCATGTGGCTCATGATGAACCTAAACAAATGGGACCATATAATGTAAACATTATTAAGAATGTAAATGTTTCTTTAGTATAATATTCTAGCTTGGGTTCCCACTTGAATGTCTAAGTAACCTTTGAGCATTAGGGTTAGGATTAAGAAGAGTCTTTAAAAATGAAATGGGCATAGATGAATGTATCTCTTTTTTATTATTATATCAAATTTTTGCTTCTAAGGAGGTTTCCCCCTTGAAGAGGCTTGTAAATTTGTATTGTGATCTCTTTGTGATTAATATAAGCATTGTATTCCATTTTGTATTGTAATATTTAGATTTTTATTTCCATTAATTCTATAATTATCACAATATATGTGAATATTATTATTTTTATTGAAATATTTCTAACAATGTTTCACTTGAATAAATTGAAGAAACAAATCTTAAGCATTAAAATTTATAAGCATTTGAATACTTTTTTGTATTTGGAGTGCATTATCAATAGAATCCAACACTCTCAAGTATATAATTATTATATCTACATTAAGAATGGGAATTTATATCTAAAATTCCTACATCACCCTAGACATTGTTCTTTTGACTATGATGTAATAGGGAATGGTACAATGTTCACAAGTGTTGATGGAATAGGGAATTTAAATTTCTTTTTGTATGATGAATAGTACAATGTTCATAGGTGTTGATGGAAAAATCAAATCAAATTCTTCTATATCATCAATTGCTACATGATGAATGGGGGGCTTTTGACTATGATGTAATAGGGAAGGGGTATATGTTAGGAGTTAATACTTCAGAGACCATGTGAGAAGTCAAGTGACATAACCACGTATCACAAGGTACATGCATGTAATATAGGACAAGGTATTTGTAAGTTTATTTTTGTTTTATTTAAAGTTTTGCTATGCCTAAGTTAGGCAACCTATGTACTTAACTACCCTTCACTACCATAATACAATCATTAGAAGCTTAAGTTCTAATAAATTTGAATGATCTTACTTCCATAATTAGATCTATTTGGTGTTAACCATGCAACTATATCATTCCATAAGGATGGAATCCCTTGATCCTCTATGGTTTGAGATCTATTATATATCATTGGCCACATTGATGACATGTTCATAAAACAAATCCTAGTTGATAACAAATTTTGTCTCAACATTTGTAGCCTAAGATTCATTAGTCATTTTGGGCTAACCCAACAAGATATTGGATAAATTTGATATTTTTATGAGGGTGTTCAATAATGGATAGTGTGATGCAAATGACACTATATTTTTATCCCTACGAGTTGAACCCTTTATTATCAACACTCTTTTCTATATCATGTCATGTGACTTAAACTATAATAAATCTTCTTTGGAGGCCATGGATCCATGATATGTGGTTCATTCCTTGAACCATTCATTAGTGCCTTGAATATGAGTAATGGGGCAAGATATATCATACTCCATATAATCCTAATCCCTTAACCTACTACTAGGTGATAAAGGTCAAAAACCCTAAGGCTTATCTTTGCTCTTTTCTAAATTCATCTCTTGAGTGATCTTATTCTTCTCAATTTTCAATCATTGATGAATTAAGGTATATTACACTAAATAACCCATCTAATAATATATCTAAAGGTCAAACCCCTAATCTAACCAACGTCAACATTAATAATCAATATAGTAATAAACCTTTTTTGGTCTTAGCTAAGCTTCCTCTATGCCTTCAAATCTTAGGAATACCTTCTAATAACAATGATAAAATGGTGCAAATTGGAAGATTCACCTTTATTTGTGCTAGTAATACTCATGATGAGTGTAGACACCTAAAACATGTCATGTTGAGAAGACTACTCATATGAACACTTTTTTAGACCATAATTCTCATCTTGGGCCTTTCCATGACCTAACAGTGGTTCTAACTACTCAAATAAGGTAATATACCCCTTTACATCCTGGGTTGTTTTCCCCTCTAGTGACTGCCTGGTGACCTCTAGACCCAATGATAACCCCCCATATTAGGTTATGCCTATCAATAATGACCTCATCTATAACAAAATCGAGCTCCTAGAGCTGAGTAAAATTCGTTACAGGGAAACTAATCTTGAATGGTTACAAGCCAAAAGCTTCCAAAAATGATGCCTCATATCCCTGAGCCTAACTGAATCTTGGTATTGTCTTCTTCAGTAAGCCAAGAATAGAATTGAGAGAAATTTGTAAATTGGAGCATTTGCTTCACCCAAAATAAGTTTGAATTGTATGTGATGAAGTGCTACCATTTTGTGATTAGAGAGCTCAATCTATCATAAGTGTCAAGGTGTTGTTGACATTTTATCATGAAGCTATCCCTTGCATCCATGGAGTTCATTTGAAGCTTCAAGAGTAATCTCCATCACTGTTCACCATAAATTCACCATGAATTCAATTTTATTTCCCTCTTAAGTCATTCCTCAAGAATGTACCAAGAACATCAAGCCATTTGATAGACAAATTGATCATCACCCTGTATCAAGAAAAAAGTTAGAGCTTTCTACTAAATGGTTTCTATTCCCAACAACAGGCTATAGGCAGATCCATAGGATCCGACGATGGCTAACAAAGAGAACCATTTTAGCCAATGATGACCTTGTGGTGACATCTGATTTTATTTGTCTTTTTAGTTAGATTAGTTTTAGCAGCTTTAAATTCGATTTCTAACCTACTGTACCACATTTTCATTCAATATTTCATGCATTTTTAAACTATTTTATGCAATTTATTTTTATTTGCACTATCATTAAATAAATATTATCTTGAGAGGATTTACATTTTCTATTGATGCTTTTTAGGTGCTTATGTGTGCAAGTTTCAAGTTTCCACAGGAGCAAATCACCTCAAGATTCCTCAATCTTGGCATCATCAAGTAGAGGTCTCTAGGAAAACCCTCCATAATCAATTTGGGAGATTACAAAGATATTGTGAAGACACATAACCTTGTGGGATTTCATTTGTAATATTGTATCATTTGGGGAATCCCTATGAAGGATCTTTTGTAACCTTTTGTAAAGATATTTTGCAAATATCAATGAGAAGGGCACTTTTATTTCTCTATCTTTTTGTCATCATGGTTACATAATTTGCATTTTTTATTTGATATCATGTTATATCTATATATGTTAGATATTTTATACATATTATAATGGTGATCACATGCGAGATTTTTCCCACAATATCATAATTTATTGCTAACTTATTATTTTCTTGCTTTTTCTTTGGACTTACAGTTATTGTCGTTCTGATTGGCACTACTCACCGTGGTCACCACCATACCCTCTAATGGATATCAAAGACACTGCTCTACCATCTAATGACCTTATAATAGAGTGTAGAAAATAAACTTTGCAACATCTTCATCGAATATTGGCTACACCTGTAAGTACCTCTCTGTTGGAATTTACTACTTTTTACAAAAAACATTAGATTTTAGGTTTTTGGTAGAGAAATTTAAGTGAATTTTCAAAATTTTAACTCTCTACCTATGACCACTATTGGGAATAGTGGCCCTAGTCATACTAAGGTACAATGGCCCCTCTATCTTACCATTCCTATGTCTAACGACCTTTGTTGCAAACCGTCTTACATAGAGATGATCCCTGAATAAACTGATTGTTAGGGTTTGTTGGCATGTTGCATACCTAAAGGCTATTTTAATTTAGGGTGGCATTTCAAATTTTCTAAAAATTAAAATATTATTTTCATAATTTAATAATTTAAAACGTCTTTTTATGCATTAGTGAAATATCATGGAGTGCTTTATGTTATATTTCTCTTTTGCATAAAATAAAAGAAACCACACACACATCACGTCTCAAGCTAAACATCAATGAGTTGAAAGTGACATACAACCGCTGATCAAGACCAAAAATGATGGCCTTCATCACCATATTATTATCTTGTATTGTGGATATTGATACCCCATTTTGGCCAAGGCCAACTTCAAGGACTCTTGTAGCTATGGAAAATTGCACGCACTCTTCTTCAAAAGGTGTATAGCTGACCACAATAAACTAGGTGAGGAATGATAGGAACTATGCTCCCTCATCGGATATGGGCTTCATATCCATATTTTTGTGGTTTTCAACACCTAGAATTCATCACCAGGTTAGTGTGTGAGAGCATACAGGTGAAAACCCTCTAACATTGAGCGTACAGGTGAAAACTTGAACAAGAGAAAGGTAAATGCATCAATGAATCATAACACACAAGCCAGTTTTAGGAAACATAAATAGTTCTTAAATAAAATAATCATTTGTATACTTTGTTTGTTTCCTAATCACATGCAAAATAAAAATAAAATGGTCACAACATGAATCCATCCTTGGTTACCTACTGAGGTCGTTGACAATGCATGAGAAGGCTTAGGACACCTTAGATATAGCCCACATGACCTAGTTTTACCTTAATGATGTTCAGGAAGCCATCATAGAGATAAATATACCCATGGGGGATCTACTCATTGAGAGACCTCTTCTAGGAGGACTCCTATGGGAAATCCTCATGACCAATATGAGGATCTTTCTCAACCTCACTCATCACATGTTATTTCTAGATAAAATTTTCCCAATGAGGAACCTAATAGAAGGGTTACACGCATCTTTGTACCAAAAAAATCTACAAACCCTTTCAAGCTTGGTATAGAGTACATGCCCTTGATTAGTCAATATGAGGGAGCTAATCCTTCTAACCAACCTTGGAAAACTCACAAGCTAAATCACCTAGACAGGTATGGTCCAAATGCAACCCATAGAGCCCCTTCTTCTCGTCATTCTCATTATGAGAGTGGGCACAACAAAGATATAGTTCATCCTATTAATACACATGGAGAGTGTTCTATGTGAAAATGACATACTCTTGCACCATCCTTACATGAGGAAATTACCTCTAGGGTTGAACACAGAGTAAATGCAGCCTCAATTGACCGAGGTAAGAGGGTAGCATTCCCTTCTACAATAACTAAAATAGCCAAATCCCCTTGTATCGAGATGATAATTCATGGATCTCACATAGCAGATCGTACAAATTAGTTACCTCACCCTAACACTAGTTAGAGAGTAATTACTCTAATATCAATTGGAGGATTTTCATCATGAGCGACAACACTTAGACCATGAGCACATAGAACAATAGAGACTACATCACCAGTGTTTGTATGAGCATAGACTATGTGAGGAAATAATCCTTGAACAAAATTTATGTGAAGAACAATCACGTAGGGTAGCTCATGATGAGGTACCCATGCCTACTACCTATAGGCAACAACTCACAATGAGGTACAGTACGCAACACCAAGAGTTGCCTTCTAGGCCTATTGACAACTGCGCTCTTCACACCTATGTTCATTATTCTCACCAAAGACAACACCTAGCACCAAACCTACCAAAATATAAGGTCTATGAAGAGACAAATATAGATGAACAGGACCAAACATATCCTCAGTCATCTTGCAAGGACTTGGTGGATGATCAAAATCTGCCAACTTGATCAAATCAAAACCTTCCACCTACCACTTCTAGGAAATATCTTCAATAAAATGAGATCATCTCATCACAGGCTTACAAAGTTCTCACAAAGCATATCCAATCACTTAAGAAATAGGGTGTGGATTATCAAAAAATCACATTGCACAAGTTATACAATCAACCTATTAATCCATCAGTGCCTAGTCCAGCCTACCCAGAGAATTTTGATATGTTGAAGTTGGAACAATTTAGATGGTATGATGATGCCCAGGAGCACATTACAACTTTCATGAACTTGTATTTTTATCTCCAATACAATGATGCTTTGTTGTTGCACACATTTGTGATAACACTCTTTGGATCTACCTTAGAGTGGTATAACCAACTACCTAGACATAGCATCTCTAGCTTTGAACAACTAGCTAATGCCTTCCTTGAATGCTTCTATTTTAGCATCAAGAAGAAGGTAAACCTTTCTGACTTGTCAAATTTACATCAATATGATGATGAGATAGTAATGGATTATGAAAACAGATGGTGCAAGATCATGTCAAAATTTCCATTCACCATCCCTATTTTGGAGTTAACACAAATGTTTACCAATATTTTCTCTAATCATATATCACTTTTATTACAATTGTAGCAATAACAAACATTTGAAGAGGATTTGGTGCAAGCCAAAGTAATCGAGGAGGGATATTCAGGGTTATGCATAAGGGGTTGGACTCAAAATGTCCTTGTAAAAAATGTTTAATCCTAATCAAAATCAAGGTAAATTATGGGGAATCCAAAGCAAATCAAATCGAGCATCTTCATACCAAAATTTGGGGTATTTGAAGCCCTAAAATGTAAGGTTATCTTTGGGGCTAATTTTGACCTATTAAATCATCTTATAACTTAATAAAAACACCACCATTAGATCAGGCTTGAAACGAGCTTTCCAACGAGTACAAATATGCCTATGTTTGGATATATATTGTGGCAAATTGACCCTAATAAATACTTGATCCTAAAAAATTTAGGCAAATGGGCTAATGTCGAGGGTCCTCATATTCGTGAATTTCCAATTTTGGAAATCCTAATATTCACCCAATTTGTGAATATTCACCACTATGCATAACCCCAGGGATATTTAAAGCTTTGAAAGAAATAGTGGAATAAAAACCCTCGCAACAACAATCATCAAAAGAAATCGACTCTGATCAATCAGATTATTTTGAATGTTCCCAAAGTGAATATATCCAATAGTAGCCTAACTATCAGGCTCAACCCCCTCCTGTTCAACATAACAACTAGTGCAACAAGAATCAAGGTAAGGACAAGCAATGTCACACACCTTGCACATACACACCATTGAATGAGTCTTTGGCATCTCTATTTAACAGACTATGCAAGGCTAAGGTAATCACCTTGCCTGAAATTTACGTGCTAGATCCTACACACCTGAACCCAAAGGGGTATATAGAGGATTAGTATTTTTATTATCATAGATAAAATAGACACGACATTCAAATGTGCTATAGTTTTAATAACCTATTGCAAAATATGCTTGATAATCAGTTACAAATAGATAATCCTCTAGCCCAAGATAATCAACAACTAGGAATATTTAAAGAGCACTTTCCCAACCATAAGATCAAGGGCAATCAAATAGGACATGTCAATGATATTCACATGGATCCACCCACGTAGGGGTTCATTTGCATGATGAACATAGTAACCCAAAAGTGAAGGTATAACCAACCTAAGCCACTTATGTCTCCCATTCGAATCCCTTCTATACCATAACCTTTGCCAACTTGAAACCCACTACCAGTTTCACCATCACAACCAGTGGTTACTATTAGAAATAGACTTACTCAAAGACTATAGATGACCTCAACCAAGATTTCAATTTATGAGCTCATTTAGCAATCCCATAGATATAGGTAAGCACTAATGGGGATTTTAAAAGTTATTGAGCTTCAACCCTAGAATCCTAATGCATTC
Source organism: Wollemia nobilis (assembly GCA_028583015.1). Classification (NCBI taxonomy): domain Eukaryota; kingdom Viridiplantae; phylum Streptophyta; class Pinopsida; order Araucariales; family Araucariaceae; genus Wollemia; species Wollemia nobilis. Next base: position 2,445,225 of record JAQPPZ010000839.1, on the reverse strand, counting down.
ACTAATTTTTTGGGGCACATTCAAAAATACAAAGAGCCTGTGGTCACCTTTTATGACCATAAAATCAAATCAATACCAACTAATGTGGCGGATCCTCTACTGCACATCATCGCTTGTATCAATCATATTTTGTACGAGTGTTGATTGATATAGGCTTGTTGATTAACATCATCACAATGATAGCTTTGGAACATTTGAGCCTTCCAAAGTCACTCATAGTAGCATTAAATTTCACATTGTGAGAATTCAATGACACGTTATGCTCTATAGTTGGTACCATAGTCTTACCTATTTAGGTCGAACTTAAAACCATTTCCATTATATGCCATGTGTTAGAAGGCACAATGCAATATAACATCTTGCTCGGTTTTCATTCGATCTGATACATGAGATGTGTCATATTGTGATTATCACACAACTTGCCCCAAACTTGAGGACCCCCTTGAAATTTATAAAAAAAAATGAGTTAATGGGATAGTATTGAGCAATTGGATGCTTCTTTTTTGTTGTTGTATGTCCCTTGATTTTTATTGAATATGGTATTAATGGGGACCACTTTGCTAGTAGGGTATGGCTTGATGTTTGTGAGTTGTTATGGCTAGCAAGGTAATATTTAATATTGCTCAGTCATTAGATTTTAATTATTGGTTTTAGTTATTAGTCTTCCTTTGTTTTAAAAGGTTTGTGTTAGTTGGTGTTATGTTTTAGGTTAAAGGTTATTGTTTATTTTGTGGTTGCTTTGTTTATTTTATTTAGTGTGGATTTTTATTTTTGATTCTTTATTTTATTTTTATATTGTTCTTTATAGTTGTCTTTAGGTTCTTTTATTTTTTGGTTTGATTTAATTTCTTTTATTGTAGTTGGTTTTTTTTTTTATGTTATGGTTTGTTTTTATATTATTCGTTAGGTTTACATTTATGTTAGTATTCATGTTAGGTTTGATAAAGGGTTGTTTTGTTCAATGTCCCTTCATTCTTCTCATTCCTCAATGATATGACATCTAAAATATTTTACAAAGAGGCAACAGTGTAGCGGCTAGTTAAGGCAATAGCGGAGTAGCGAGTCAAGGTGATAGCAAAGTAAGGAGGTGGTGATTTGCCATGTGGGTGGGTGACCAATTGAGGAGATAGTGGAACATGGATGGATGACCAATGGGAGGAGCTTTCACACTATGCAACACATGAGGAAGACTGATCGAAGACATTCAACAAACCAAAGGTGGGTTTCACCTTATAAAGCACTTAGAGGCGGTAGCACCAGGCATGTGGGATGATGAATTTCCCACATAAAACTTATAACACTCCCCGTACACATGTGTTACTTATAGGAGATAGAGATGTAGGGTGAGCTATGCACTGATGATAGTAGCATCAAGGGTGGAGGAATAAAAGTTATCAAGTATCCATTGTGGCATCCAGGTGGGATAACATCATCACCAAACTATTATCAAATCCTAGTGAGTGGCAGGTGACTATAATTCTACCAACCATTGTGAAATCCGAATGCAGTCACACTAACAGAAAAATGCAGCACAAATAAAAATCAAATTCTTTATTTAATTTGTAGCTCTCCCCACCTTAATACAAAATGCATATTCAATAATATATAGAGGAGGAATAGGAAGAAAGTCGGCAAAGGAGAGATAAGGGGAAATAGGAGATAAGAAGGGAGAAGATAGGGGAAAGAAAAGCGCGGAGGGATAAGGAAGTTGGAGGGATAAGGGGAGAAGAGGAAATGGAGGGATAAGGAAACTGAGATGAGATGGAGGGATAAGGGAGTTAGGAAACGTGGAGGAAATTTCCGACAACCATAGGAGGGAGTGTTCACACTAAGGCTTTAGGAAAGGGATTTTTCTAAGCCTCTTTAGTGATGACCCTATTCACACTGCAACATTCTCCCCCTTAACAAATCTTAACCTAGATACTTAGGAATTAGGGGTAATTCCAACATTCTCCCCCTTGATGTTGATGTGACTTTTTGCAAAAAGTTTCATCAGCATCACAACATTGGAAGAAACTCAATCTTTTTCGTCTCCTCCAGTTTTGTAACAAGAAATCAAAAATTGTTTGTCTTGGGCACTCCTTCCATTGTTTGTGTGTGATCTCCTCCATCTTTGTTATTGCTCCTTCATGCAAGTAATAGAGTGCCTCCTTTTGATGAGCTACTCCCCCTTCATCAAAAGCTCCTTCAAATGATGGCATTCCCAGAATACCATAAGTATTGGTTCTCATTAACCAATCCAACACATTCCTTTTATCATTCATTCTATGGTCTTCAAACCATATTTCAACTCCTAATACTCCTCCTGAGTATGTAATATGCATTGGAATTTCATTCATCTTTGATGTTGCTCTTCCATAACGCAAATGCTTGAGTGCCATATTTTGTTGATTAGCTCTCCCTTCAGCAAAAGTCTCTCTTCTTGTGGTTTTCAACAACCACTCTCTTACATCTTGATCATGATGGTCTTTAAACCATACTTTCACATTTTGATCATCTTTTACATCTTCATCACTAAACAATACTCCACATGAGTATTTACAATTAATCATCTCACATAGATGATTATACCATACAACTCTTTCAGATATTTCTACACAAAATATCACAACAAATATGGCCACCCAATGACCAATTACATATGCAACATAAAGTTGCTCCTCACACAAATGTTCTCTCAAAACAATGGCTTTACAATATTCCTTCTCCCAAGGAATTTTAAACACATCATTTGGATCCATGTGACCCAAGTTCTTCATTACTGTCTTCGCTCCAAGAAGACTCTTCATCAAAGTTGTCTCAATGAGACAATCACCTTTAAATAATGCCTTTGGAAGACATTCTCCTTCCTTTTCATACCTGCTCACAAAAAACAAATCATTAATCATAAAAATATTACCTTCACTATGATTAGATTTGGTGCTTCCCATAAAGCTATTTTGTTGCAGTTCTCCTTTGGGGTATGGTGCTTCAATATCAACCATCAACTCTTCACTAAGAGCTCTTCTCCTTTGATCAATCCATGGTCGTGTGTTGAAACACCATTCATTAAAGCAATCATACATTGTCGCCTTTTCAAGACAACTTCTTTTCTGTAATGTAGCCACTTCAAGTGAGTGATCTTCAACCATAATTGTCTCTTCAAGACAATTTTCAATCTCCTTTGATGATACCTCCATTGCATCATGAAGTCCATTAGTGACTATCTCACTATGTTCTATCTCCTCCTTGAGATAGTGTTTCTCATAATGCTCTTTTCCTGTTATTATCTCAGCCTTGAGATAATCTGCTTTATGGAGCATGAAACTTATGCCCTTCATTTCTTCTTTCATTGATGTTTCCATAACATGGAACCCATCAATATCTTTTTCTATTACACCAAATGAGTAATCGTCCTCTTGATTTGGATTTGCCTGTACAAAATAATTTCTAGGTTCAAGCATTGATGTTCTCATAGTCATCACAACATGAAAACTATCAATCTTTCCTTTTTCATGTTTTACTTCTTGGGTGGATGAACAAGAAGCATCTCTATTTGTCACCCCTAATGAGTGATATCCTCCATTGAGCATGAAGCTTATGACTTTCATCTCCTCTTCAATTTCAAATTCTTGTGGATCAAAATCCCACATAAATTGAGCCTTACAATCAACAATGTCATGGGAATCAACATCCCATACAATTTGTGAATCAAGCTCCTCTTCATCTTTAATATTTTCCTTCCCCTGTAGAGGAACAATTTTATCGTCTCCTTCAAGAATATCTTGAGTTGCTCTATCAAGAGAGCATACATCCATTCCAAGTGAATGGTCTTCAAGCCAATGATTTGTCATGAACATTGCTTTTCCATCATTATGCCAACAATTTGTGGTTAGATTTTCATCACTCTCCTCCATGAGAATTTTTGGTGTATTCTCCAAAATACACTCTCTATTTGTCTCCACGCCATGTGAGTGGACTTCAGCTATGCAACACTCCATTATGAGTGTTTCTCCATCATCTGCATCTTCATATTTATTTTGTGCCTCCTCCATGAAGCAATCTTCAATAAATAGCTGATTTGGTGTCTTCCTCATAAGACACTCTTCTGCACATGCCTCCTCCATGAGACATCTTTCATCTTCCACCACCTCATCTAGGTGATCTTCAAGCAAGGAACACTTCAATGTGAGTGTTTCTCTTCCTTCTTCTTGGAGTGATTCTTCAAGCAAGCCATCATCCACTTTAAAGTGGTCTTCACAATAAACATCATTCCCATAGAATGATCTTTCAACAATTGTCTCTTCAATGAGACATTCATCCTCTTTTCCATCAATACAATTTTGCTTTGCATCATCATATTCTCCCTCTAAAGGAAATAATTGACAATTTTCATCATATTCTCCTTCTAAAACAGAGAATTGATACTTACAAGTTTTCATGCCTTCACAAGTAACGTCTTCATCAGTGAGAGTCTCCCATGGTTGCTCAAAACAATCTTCAGATAAGTCTTCATAAGACTCTCCAAAAGGATCTTCTAGGGAACTAGGTTCTTTCTCATCCTCTTCTCCATGAAGGGACTCTTCATCACTTTTCCTTCTATCAGCTGCAAATCCTCGTCTTCCTCCTCTTCCTCTTGAGGAATACACACCTCTTCTTTTATTTTCATCAAGAAGAAGTTCTCCATCATCTTCCACCGTAAGGAAGAATTCATCATGCATGCCTTCTTCATAAGACATGTCTTCACATGCGTCTTCAAAAGCTCCTGCAAAAGGATCTAATTCAGAAACTTCTTCAAGAAAGCAAGGCTCCTCCTTGCTTAAACAATCTTCTTGATTGTCACACATGGATTTATGGGTGTCCTTATCAAACCCATATGTATCTTTCAACACTTGCCATGCCATTGTAGCTGATCTACAATTGGCTATAAGAGGAAAAACATTCTTTTCCATTCCTCTTCTCAAATCCATAAGGGCTAAGCAATTTTGGTATTGCTGCTCTTTCTTCTCTCTTCTTTCATCTTCCTGAAGGCTGCTCCAATTTGAAGGTTCTTCATATCCTTCTTCTACAATGCTCCAAAGGTCTTTGGCCATCAATAAAGTTTTCATTCTTATGCTCCAATAAGCATAATCATCTCCATCGAATTTAGGCACAACCAAATCTTCATACATGGTTGCCATTCTGCAATTCACCATTCATCAAACTTCCACAAAGTTCTCAGCCACTCTTTTCCTGAATCGATGCAGCCTTTATGTCTTATTGGTACCAAACAGTAGCAAAACTCTCTTCTGTATTTTTAATGCAATCAGTTCTATAAATCTCTTCACTGTATCTCACTGCCCAACTCTGTCAAAAAATAGCTTTTTCATCCTTTCCATGTCACAACACTGCCTCCTCTCTTCTTCTCTCTTCAGCGTATATGTCTCTCTTCAGCGTATATGTCTCTCTTCAGCAAGATGCAACAACTTATTGTGAAACCAGTCTCACGTGGTTCTCACTTATTTGGGTAGCAGTGTGACTCACCAAACAATGGTACTCCTTGTCAGAATTGCATTCAAACAATAGCAGCAAATAGCAACCAACAAAATCAGAATCAACTCCAATGGTCTACAGAATCAGCAAGCTTCTGATAGTGCAAGCTATTTTTACAGTCAGCAGAGTTCCTCCCTCTGCATCATTCTCAGTTTTGGCATATTCATGTCTTAAAACATCTACTATTTTGTAACAGCCAATCACCAATTGGCAAACAAGTATTTGCAGCCATTTCTGCTACTTAAAAGCAAACTTTGATTTCACTGAAATAAGCAATTACAAAGCAAAGTAATTCTCTTACTGATTGCTTGTTGTGAGACTCCCCAACACTGGTTCTAGCTCTAGCTCTGGCTCCACTGGCTCTGGCTCCGCTGGCTCTGGCTCCACTTCAATATTGAACCCTTAAACGGGGTTCCAAGGGGCAGCGCCCCTGGCGTGCCACCCCCGTCACGAGACGGGGAGTCCAAAAAATTTTGGAGGTGCTAAACGGGTGCTCCGGAAGACTTCCCGTCACTTTTCCATCAAGCTCGAACCCACCGCCCTTTTATTTCTCGACGGCCGAAATTTTCTTAAAAAAAAAATTTCTTTCGTGCGGCGCTCGCGGGATTTGACCCGCTAACCTCCTCTCAACAACAGGTCCAACGATCCAATACACCAAGCTAATGGACGGGAATCAACAGGGGCGAGAATCTACTTATTTCAACGACGGGCACAAAATTTAAAAAATATATATTTTTTATTCCCGTGGAGCGGGCGGGAATCGACCCGCGTACCTCCACCTTACAAGCGGACAACTCTGTCCGCTACACCACAGCTGCGGACGGGAGTTAATCTCTGTCCCGTCCGCTTTGTAATCACCGGCGGGCGATTTCTTTTTAAAAAAAAACTGTGGGATAAATCCCACATGGGCTGCGCGATTGCACAGCGAGGGTTTTTAACCCTCGCGTCGCGTATGCTATTTCGACTGCCTTCGGGCGGTCGATTCGCGACCGGATTTCTGCCGCCGACCTCGTCAATCGTTGAGTGCCACGTGGACCCAGCCGTCGTCTGCCACGTGGCAAAATTTTGCCAAACCACAACGCCGCAGCCTGCTGCCAACAACGCCACCTGCCGCCAATCGTTGCTCGCCACGTGTCGAGCTCTGCAACTGCCACGTATCCAGTCACCTCGGAATTCGAGCCACTGCCATGTGTCGCCTCGACTGTCATGCTCGCTGCCACCTCTACCTCGGGATCCATGCCCGAACTACCTCGGGATGCGTGCCCGAGCCTGCTCGTGATCCGCCTCGGGATCCGAGCCCTGCTGCGACCTGCGTCGGGATGCGCGCCTGGTCGCGCCTCGGGAACCGTGCCCGTGCTGACCTCACTTCGCCTCGGGAACCGTGCCCGACGAACGACGAAGTCTGGCTCTGATACCAGATGTGAAATCCGAACGCAGTCACACTAACAGAAAAATGCAGCACAAATAAAAATCAAATTCTTTATTTAATTTGTAGCTCTCCCCACCTTAATACAAAATGCATATTCAATAATATATAGAGGAGGAATAGGAAGAAAGTCGGCAAAGGAGAGATAAGGGGAAATAGGAGATAAGAAGGGAGAAGATAGGGGAAAGAAAAGCGCGGAGGGATAAGGAAGTTGGAGGGATAAGGGGAGAAGAGGAAATGGAGGGATAAGGAAACTGAGATGAGATGGAGGGATAAGGGAGTTAGGAAACGTGGAGGAAATTGCCGACAACCATAGGAGGGAGTGTTCACACTAAGGCTTTAGGAAAGGGATTTTTCTAAGCCTCTTTAGTGATGACCCTATTCACACTGCAACATTCTCCCCCTTAACAAATCTTAACCTAGATACTTAGGAATTAGGGGTAATTCCAACAACCATGGTAGTAACTGGAGGGGTAGAAGGAGAAATAATATTTATAATATAAGCCCTAGCACCAATATTTATGCTCAAACATCCATGTGAGAGTTTTTTTGGTAAATAAAGTATTTCATTAACCCAGGTTTTATAGGTTGACCCAAAATATTTTTACAAAAATCAGCCCCTGGCTTAGGAACCACCACATTACCAGACTGAGGATCCTCTATCCTCTACCTCGATAAATCTTCCTTAACTGGGAGCCCACCACCTGGAATTTCCACCATAGGCAAAAAACCACACAGTAACAAGAAACCAGGGCCTTAGGAGGACCCAAACCACCCCTAGCATTAGAACCACACGTAGTAGATAACCCTCTATGAATCATATAGCAAAACCTGAAAAAAAATCTGCCCTGCCAAAAAAATGTAAATTTAGCACAGGTGACCAACAACATTAACAAAACAGCAAAGAACAAGGCAAAAAAATGTAAGGAAGACCCTAGTCCTATTCTTAGACCTCCTCCTCCTGCTCATCATATTTTTCTTCTTCATTGTCATCCTTCTCCGGGTTGTAGACCACCGACTTGTTGCTCTGGTATCCTTCGTTGAAGAATACCTTGGTCAGGACCTCCTGGAGTTCTTGCATCTAGTGATTGATGTTGGAAGTCGTATTCAAGACAAACCTTTTCAATTCCATGATTTTAGGGTTAGGACCCTCATCTTAAAAAGTAATCTCCATAGTTTTGTTGCTCCCCTGGATGTGTTTGTTTTTTAACCTTAGGGAAGACCTAATAAGCAAGTCATCAGTCCTTAGTATTTTCCTAGCCAGACCACCCTTAACACTGGACTCACCCTCATGATTCTTGGCAGGGGAGGGTTTGGGAATACCAGGGCTCTCTCTCCCCCTAGAACTTTCACCATGAACTGTCGAGGGATCCTCAAGGGGAGGGGCAAGGAGTTCAAAATGGGGAACATGGAGGAGGGTGGATTTATAAATAATCTTAAGAAGGCCTTCATGCATGGGCATGGAGAAGCCTTTCTTGCGATGGGATGAGGTTATAGTATGTTTTAGGGAGTTCATAAGGAACTGTGGAATGCTTATGGGGTTCACATCCCTAAAAAATTTTACGAAAGCATAATGGAAACTAAGCAAAACTTTACCAGGGTCTTCTATCATGATAAATTCTAGCACATTCTTCATTACCGCATTCCATGGAGTTGAGAGGTCCATCCTTGTGAGCCCATTATTTGCATCCTTGTGAATTTTAGGGTTATCCTTAAATTCTTTTAGCTCCACCTCCCAGTGATGCTTTTGACGATGGATCGACCTTCCCTTAACTGACTGCCCAGTAATTTCTGCCAGTAGGTTAACATCAATGACAATTTTGTGACCATGAATCTCCACTCTACCATCCTCCCATGTCTCCATCACTGCCAGTGTGATTTTATCCTCCACACCGAAGAATAGATCAAAGAATTGGGTAAAAAATTTGTCAGTTAGGATAGCCTGAGCAACAGTCTCCATGACAACCATACTGGGCTCAATGTAAATCATATTCGTTAGGGTGACTGTCAAATTCCTCTCTGGTTTATCTGAAAACTCTCCACTTGTGATATAGAATATTCTAATGTAGTGGTAAATAATTATAATGTGGTAGCACCTAATTTTAGCTCACCTGTCCGTTGCTGGTTCCTTAAAAATTGTGCCAATTATGAAAGCGTGCCTCCACTCACCGTTATCTTGAAATGCATGCCACTTTAGCATGGGTATCGTGCCGCTGTATCCCTCTTCACGTCTATTAGAATATGTAATATTGGTAATTATGTAAAAGTTAGACAAAAGAAGCCTCATAGGAAACTGATGTTTCTCAAAAAAAATTAACACATATCTCGATACATTTGAAAACTTGCATCTCCTCCCCCGATACGACCTCCTCGTATAATTATCATTTTTAGGGATGAAACCCACCACATCGTTGTTCCACCACTAGCTTATACCAGTTTCCAAGTTGGCCTTGGTCTGATCCCTTGCTATTTCAAACCTAAGCACAACCAATGAGAGAAAACTTTTGATTTTTGTCCTCTGCCACCCCTCGATGGTAATCCCAAAGGGGCACATGATTTGCCAGCAAAAAAGCCATGTTGATCCTATCATGATCTTTCAGATTAGATGATATCCTCCACGTCACCTGGGACCTCAAGCATCCATGTGATCAGCCCGACAGCCTCAACATAAAAGTTCACCAGCATGTTCGCTGCCTTGTTGGCTTTGCGAAACATGTGGTGGATGAATTTTTCTACTCTCGCATCAGCAAGGATCCTTGCTTCATTGATGAGGGTCTCGATCATCCAAGGAGGTTTCCTTTTGTTGTTGAGGAGGTTGATTATATTCAATGAGTCCCCTTCCATGCAACATTTACCTTGGACCTCTTGAAGTAGATGTAGACCTCTCCAAAGAGCTCTTGCTTCGACCTCATTATTGGTTTGATTTCTATATTTTTAGATAAGGCAAGCACAACCTGCCCTTGATGGTCTCTCACCACACCTCTAGCTCCTGCTTTGCTAGGATTGTCCATAGTTGCCTCGTAAAAGTTGAATTTGATCCATTCCATCGAATTGGGGTTCCATATAGACTCTATCCTCGGATGACGTTTGCACACCCCTGTGGATTCGTCTAAGGAGATATCAAGGGATTAGGTAAGGATTTTCTCATACGAAGGAATGGATTGGGGAGAGGAAGGAAATATGCTCAGGTTTTCTTTAGAAAAGGTTAAAATTTTGTTGATAGTGGATAGCAGGTCAAGGTTAGATTCACTAAAGGCTCTATGATTCCTCTCTAACCAAATTTTCCATAGGTAGTGGTGGAGGAAAATATTCCAGAGGAACCTTAGCTGCAAACTAATGAAGGGAGAAGGACATTGTTGAAACAACTCTAGGATTGTGGCTGGCCTTTCCCAAAAGATACTAAAGGTTTGAAACACACCATTGAGGATAGCGACCGACCAAGTAAATTCTAGAAATATGTGGTGGATTGATTCCCAGCTATTCCTGCACAAGAAACACTAGTTAGGAAAAATCATACCTCTTCTTATCAAGTTGTCTATAGTGAGGATTTTTCCTTGAATAACAGCCCATGCAAAATGAGCCAATTTGAGGATCAGCTTGTTGATCCACACCAATTTGGTTTGGAATGGTGAATCCTTACGGTGAATCCACATGAGAGTTATTTGATAAGTATGAGCGATGGTTTGGAGTAAGACAGAGTCCAAATGTAGGCTTTGTTGGATGATAGAGTGAGGAGTCAAGGGTAAGTAAGGTGATGCACAAATATTGCTTAGATCATGTTCCAGATGATCTTCATGGTAGAGGTTCATTGTAGTAGAGGAGTGTCATGGTGGAGGAGCATCGATTGGAGCAGGAACAACATGTTTTTGGAAGACATGGGTTTCAATACAAGCCTTGGGTGTAGTGGTAGGGGTAAGATAGTTAGGGCTTGCACCCCAATGACTCGATTTTGAGTCACGTCGATTTTGCTCGATGGAGAATTAAGTTTATGTGCCAGGTTTATTTTGTTTTTATTATGGTTAATTATTTCATGAACTTTATGTACCCTTGGTATAATGTATGGTGGCTATGGGTATTGTAGGGCCTGGATAGTGCCCACGATCATGACCCTGATTTTGTAAGGGTTAGATGATGTTTTGTTTTGGATTTTTATTATTCATGATTGTTTAATATTTTGGAATAGGGACCAAAGGGTAAGTTCCAATTCAGAAGGAGATATAAGGGAAAATTTGAACTTTATCCTTTTTGTTTTTTTATTGTCATCTTATTTTGAAAAATTTTAAAATGTTAGAGGTTATTTACACTTCCATTATTTTTTATAAAGGGAGATGAAACTAAAGGGTTCCTAAAAATGTTAAATACCCATGGAAGACCATGTTGAAGGGGCTGGAATTTTTGTAATAAAAGAATACCATTTTGATGCACATTGATCCAAAAACTTGCACCTTGTGAGCAAGACTGAAGGAGTTCATTTCTAAGGATTACTATGTTAATTTCCATTATTTTTTCTGCATTTTCAAAATTTATATCTAGTTTTGAATTCTCTTAGGAGGTTACACTACGTGAAGGTTTATATCGATGCAGGTTCTATTTTTCCTTTGAGTCTAGCACTTGATCTAATTTGATTGTGCTATTGCAGGTTTAATTAGATTGGGTTATCCTTGTGAGTGACTCATGATCTTTGGTTTTGCTAGGTAGGGGAGCATGATACCATATTACATTTGCATTTTTATTCCAACTTTAGTATAGTTAGTTGTAGTTTCCTCATGCAAGTTTTCTTTCTTTTGCACATCCCAAAATTTATTTCTGCAAATTCTCAATCTGAAACTCAAAATCCCAAAATATCCTATTTACATCATAAATATGATCTAAAAAATCTAGTGTACATGATACAAGTAATTAGTTTTCTGAGCTTTTACATTTACAATTATTTTGATAATCTTTCATATTAAAAGGAACAAATCTGCACAATTTTCACATGGCATAAGCAAGATAAAATCAGTCTAGGAGGGAGGGTTACTAACCTACTACTTCATCTTAAGTGTAGATAAAGCAATGAATGCTAACTTGCTAACTTTCTAACTCTCTAACATTCTAACTTTCTAACCTATGACTTCTAACTTTGCAATTAGTGGAACATTAATATGAAGATAAAATTGAACCTACTAACTGCAAAGACTAACTACAATATCACATTAAAGGTATGGATTTAAAATGAAGTGGAAAATTCCACAACACTCTAACTTTGCATATTAATATGAATATTAAAATGAACCCACTAAGAGGAATTCAGGGTAGTCAGATCAATGCAAATATAATCAATGAAACAACACTTCATTTTATGGATTCATATTAAGGCACAACCATGGTAATCTAAGGAAATTAATTACAAAGTATGAATGAAATAAACCAGAAGGCATCTTGTTTACAGTTACTTGTAAATAACTTGGTTGTTTCTAGAACTTGTTATTCTTGAACATTTTACTTTTAAAATATACATGTGTAATTGGAGAAGTTGTTTTATTTGTTTAACTTCTTTGCAAGAGAGAGTTTTTGGTTTAATACCCTGACTATGGTGGGGATTTTGCAACTGGGTAAAATATCCACTCAACATGTCCCTTCCATTTTACATTAATGCAATAAATATGTCCATGAGGGACAGGTCCATGTCATCCCGTCGGATGAAGAACCCTTTAAGTATGTAAATCAGGTTAGTAATCTGGGGGAGTTCATCCTACCATCTACACATCTAGATGTAAAGTCTATATCTCATATTAAGCATCCATAGCATAAGCCTAAGGTAATGTGTGCTAATTCATATACTTCAACACCACCATTGTTGCCCAAACCAGTAGCTACTTTTGATCAACCTTCATCATCAGTTGATCTAAAGAACAAATAGAAGCTCAAAGAACATATGGTAGATGATCCTCCAGTTATCCCAAACGTATCTACAATGGAAATTTTTACTCCCATGGAAGTGGATGATTTTCCTAACCTAATGGATGATGTGCCTCAATTGGCTTCACCTGCTTCATCTACTGCATCATCTACACCTCAGGTGACTGTTCATTTAGTCAATCCTAGGCTTGCAAAGTACTTAGTTCAAAATGTAACTTTTACACCAATCATTGAATCTGCACAAGATATGGGGATACCTAGGGTTACTCCCTTACCTATCATAATGATGGTACCTCTAGGGATACCTCCCAACCAAAACAATTTCATCTATGAGAACTTTGAAGCCATATACCGTTCTCCTATTGTCAAACATGATGATGAATATTTTAGAGGAAACATTTAATATATGTAAAACCCTGAGTTTGCTCTTAGATATTTTAACCATTGTCATTGGCATGGTAATGTATTAGGTCTATACAAGCAATATCGTAGAACACCCTATCAACTATAGTACCAACTATCGATGAATAAATTTGGTCTAGGATACTCTATATGCATGTCATATGAGCTACTAGCTAGTTCCTTAGAGTGCCTAAGTTTAGGCTTTGGGGTAGAAATTTATTGGAATCCATACGTTGACCCCAAACCTTCTAATTTATGGAGGGATCATCATCCGGTCACCATGGTTGCTATAGAACCTCCTATAGTATATCATTAGTCCATTCTGAAAGAGAAATTTGAATTATAGAATACTCCTAAAAAATGAGTGGGTTGACACAAATGATGAGCATGAGGATGCAAATAAAATTGCATACTTAGATCCTACTCACCTTCATCATCTCAATAATGATACAAAATACATTGAGCCCATTAGGTCCTCTATCAACATAGATTCTATTTATCATAGGGTATTTCCTAATCTACCTATCTTGATATAACTCCTCCTACCTGAGGATCCCATTATTCTATCAACTCCTAGAGAAAATCCAGAGATCCCAATTCCTCCTAATCCACATTTAGATCATTTATAGAAGCCATCAATCAATATTTTATATCCCCACAATCATGGATATCAACATCCATCCATCAATATGATTTTTTTTATTTAGTCACACCCCTCTATAATCCAAGCAACCCCTCAAAGTTGTTGCACCTCAACATTGAGGCTATTAAATTTTATTGTGTTGCATCATCACCATCACCTGAGGAGTTCTTCCCGTGTGAAAATATGCTTCAACCATTTCATTTTACTTTAGGCCATGCTTAGAATATTTTTAATGCTAAGGTCAAATCTAACATGATAGATCACCTGAACTTAGTGGATGACATCCATTTGATCCCTACGCCTCACCCGCTTGAGGGGGGATCCCACATGTCAATCAAAGAAAATTTTGAAGTTGATATTAGATCATATCCTAACCATCATAAGAAAGTCAAGTTTAGAGAAAGTCTATCTCCTAGGGAATGAGCTATCCTCATACCTATTTTGACAGAGATACCTAACCTTTTTGCTTGGACGTATAAAGACATGTTAGGTCTGGATCCAAAATTGGTTACACATAACCTTTATTTAGACCCCACTATGAGATCATTCAAGGAAAATATTAGAAAGATACACCCAACCATTGCATTAATTATGAAATATGAATTGTAGAAGTTGTTGGATGTAGAGTTTATTCAACCCATAAACTATCTGAAATGGGTATCGAACATGGTACCTATAGGTAAACCTGATGGGAGGATCCATATTTGCATGGATTTTAGAGACATCAATAAGGTAATACCTAATGATGTATTCCCATTGCTAAACATAGCTGCTCTTGTAGACACAACTGTAGTTCATGAGATGCTATCCCTTATGGATGGATTTTCAGGCTATAATCATATTCGATTCAAATCCAAATATCAACATAAGACAACATTTACCACTCCATGGGGTACATTTTGCTAAATATATGCCATTCAGTATAAAAAATATTTGTACCACATATCAACATGCCATGACATACATTTTCCATGACTATATGCATAAGATCCTAGAATATTACATAGATTATATGCTCACCAAGTCATTATTGTATCAATATCATGCAGAAGTTCTACATAAATTCTTTTATCATCTAATAGAGCATAATGTTAGGTTGAACCCTAAAAAGTATTTTTTCTATGTCACATCAAGAAAACTCTTGGGATTCATAGTCTCTAAACAAGGGATCGAAGTCGATCTTGCAAAGATCAAAGCTATTCTAGAAATGCTTCCCCTAACAAACATCAAAGAACTTCATAGCTTACAAGGGAAAGTAGCATCCATTAAGCACTTCATAGTGCAATTATAGGATAAATATTTACCCATGAATCAACTGTTGCACAAGGGGATCCCATTCAATTGGGATGAATATTATTATAAGGTCTTTGTCGAGATCAAATAGTACCTGGTATCATCACCAATTTTAACTCCACCTTGACTAGGTGTGTCTTTTCTGCTATACATTTTAACCATAGACTTTTCTCTGGGAACCATGTTAGTCTAGAAGAACAAATAAAATAGAGAACATGCTATCTATTATATTAGTGGCACCTTGATCAATTACGAGCTTAAGTATGCATACATTGAAAATATCTATTTAGCAGTGGTGTTCACTACCAAAAATTTGCACCACTACATGCTAAGTCATACCATGTATGTCAGATCAAAGGAAAATCATTTATGGTATATGATGAGTTACATGCATCATAATATGCGTACCACAAAGTGGATCATGCTATTGATAGAATTTTATCTTGAATTGATCAGTCAAAAATCCTTTAAAGTTCAAGTCATAGCAAATCAGTTAGTAGAGGCACCTCTTTAGGATGATAAGCCTCTCATCATAGAGTTACCTGATGATGCATTTTTTGCATTATCAGAGTCACCTGAACCTAAATATCCTAATAACAAAGCAGATATGATTTTTTATTTGAGGGTTCAAAGTGTGATCAAGGGGGTGGCATAGGGATCATATTTTTCACATTACAAGGAGCTCATGTGCCATTTTATTTTAAACTTTATTTCCCTTGCACCAACAATAACCTTGAATAGGAGGCTCTAATATTGGGTCTCCAAACAACTCTCACCATGAATATTAAAGAGCTATGTATCTTTGGTGACTCCGTGCTCATAGTAAACCAAGTGAAAGGAATTTATCAGTGTAGATGTACCATCCTAAAAGCTTACAAAGATCTTGTGGACATATATCTAGCCCAACTAGAGTGGTATGTGTAGACACCTAAAACATGTCATGTTTAGGAAACCACTCATATGAGCACATCTGAAGACCATATGTCCAATTTTGGACCTTTCCAAGAGAAAGCAATGGTCCTAACCACTCAAAATGGTAGTTTTAGCCTATTTAAGCTTAGTTGTTGTAGGCTAGAGCGACCAACCAACAACTATAGTTAGCTTCTATAGACTAGAGTGGCTAATAATTTTGGCCACTATAAGCTAGATCAACCAATACTTAGCCACTGTAGGTGACATTGGCTAAACATTAAATATCAATTTTCTAATAAATTGGCCCAATCATGGGTAGAAGTGGTAGTCTACATGCAATAAAGGTAAGCGAGAGTAACTTTGCATTCCTCTTTCACAAAAATTTCACATAGGAGACTTGATTTTGCATTCATAATTTAGTTAAATGGCCTTCAAACATAGACAAAGACAAAACTTATCATGCTAACGACCAGTTTGCATAGGAGACTCAAGTCTACAGTTAGATTTCAGTTAACTAGCCTTCAAACATAGACAAAAGACAAAATCTTCTCATGCTAACATTCACTATGCATGAGGGATTCAATCCTAGGGTTTTGAACATAGACCTAGGGTTTCACACACTTTATAAGGTGCAAGCCTAAGAGCACCAAGGGATCAATAATCATCAATTCTGAGACCAGGGATGATCTTTTAGCAAACTTCTTTGAGAGAGATTTTTCTTGGAGAGCATACGTAGCGAAGCCTTGTCGGATCGGAGAGCATATAGGAGCACCTTTGAGGAGTGATGAAGTGCTAGCCAACTGAGAGGTGATCATACATACACACACGGTAATAATTTAACATTAGTAGAAACTTAAGCCCATAGTATTTGGGTCAATAGAGAGGGATTTCATCTTAGCGGCCGCTGTCCTGGACAGTGGCCCGCAAACCTAGTCTAGGGTTTAGGTGTTAAGTTTCTCTTATTCTACTTTCTTTATATTTCATATCATTAGCATAGAATTTACTTCATTCATTCACATTCATAGAACTAGCTTCATTGCATTGGTTTTCATTAAGCATACTTGTTACTAACAGCCTCATCCAGGGAGGCAATCTCGGACATCTAAGCGTGTGTTGTTATTTCATTGCTTATAGGGCCATAGGTTCATTGGATAAATCTACAACATACAAGAGCAAGAGGATCCCTCTAGGAAATAGACCTAGAGAAGGAGGCATCTTTAAGCCCTCATACATTTCTATGTAGAATTGGGAAGCCTTTAAAAGCGCACCACCCCTTGCGAGGGGACATTTTACTCATTTGTAATTCATTGTATCGAAATGGGTATCCCTAAGAGGGACCAACATGTAACCGGGTTTTAATACAAATAAATAGATCTATCTTTG